>VXAK01026685.1:20700-34300 GCA_013399435.1 Arenaria interpres
TACTGAACCCTGAGGAACACCGTTTGTCACTGGTCGCCACTTGGACATTGAGCCATTGACCACAACCCGTTGAGTGGGGCCAGCCAGCCAGTTCCTTATCCACCAAGTGGTCCATCCATCGAATCCATGAGTTTCCAATTTTGAGACCAGGATGTGGTGTGGGATGGTGTCAAATGCTTTGTGTAAGCCCAGGTAGATGATGTCTATTGCTCTGCCCTTGTCCACCAAGTCTGTGGCAGTATCGTAAAAGGCCATCAAATTTTTCAGGCATGATTTGCCCTTGGTGAAGCCATGCTGGCTGTCTTCAATCAATTCCTTATTTTCCATGTGCCTTAGCAGAGATTCCAGTAGGATCTGCTCCATTAAATGGTTTAATCCCCCTTACTGGTAGTCAAAATAATAATAATTAGGTTGCATACAATTCACAAATGTGCTGGCAAACCAAACGTGATCATAATTAAAGACTCTATCCTTTCAGGGAATTTTATTTCATGGCACCCCATGATAAACATAATTAAACTGCTTGGGAAGTTAGATACTTAAGCTGAGTTAGAATTAGCCTGTGAGATATCAAAAATCCTTTTGCTGAGGTGTAAAAAGGAATTTAGGATCTGTGATAACTGGAAACATGTGAGACCTTTATAAGAAACTCCTTTTCCTTGGAAGACTTCCCATCCCTCTTGTCAGACCAGGGCACAAAACATTCATTCTTTTATGTGTCTTCACATCAAGGGAACCGTCTGGTGGGGTAAAAAACTAAAAACTGAAAGTTCATTCTGGCTTACTACCAAAAATTTCAAGATTCAACCAATTCACATCTTCATTGGGAAGACCTTTCACTGAAAATCTTATTTGGCCTCATCTCTGTAAGAATTCCAGGTGTTAGAAAATGTACCTTAAAGAGACCCTAAGAGATGGTGTCCGTCACTCGGCCTGAAGGAGAATCAGATTGTAATTCCCTTTCCTCTTCTGAGAAGAAAGCACATCCAGCATTTTGAAGAGTGCTACTTTTCTTTCTTGTGCTATCACAAAAGCCGGACAAATGTTTGTTACTACAATATAGAAAAAGTCACCAACCAGTTTCTGGTCCTTGCTGAATTGGTACCAGAAATAAGAGCTAACTGCAAGGCTACCATCCCAAAAATGAAAGTCAGAAGAAAGAAAAAGGAATGGCTTTTCTGAGGAGTGTGAGCCATGGAAAAACAGCAGGTCTAGGTAAATTTTTTTTTTAAAGGCTTTAAAAGTCTGAAGGCTTTAAGGGAATTTTCTTTTTGTTCAGTTTCTTTTAATAAGCAGGATTGAGAAAATAATTCTTTGGAAGAAAAAAGCATTGCCTCTGCAGAAGAACAAACTAAGCCCCCAGGAGAGACTGTCTGTCAGAACTGTCTTGTAGTCCAGCAGGTATTCACAGCTCAGATCTATGGAAAGCTGCCTTTCCATTACAAACTGTCACGCACATCTACCACCCTCAAAGAACTGCCAGAGGTCCCCAAACCAGTATGCTCCATGGGTGCCTTTTCTCAACCTGGCACAGACCATGAGCAAAAGTCAGTGATGGGAACGCTGAAGGTAATCCTGTCCAAATCAGAACTTCCTCTACAGTGGCTGGGCGAGGCTGAAAATCCACAGCTTTCATTGCAGGCCTTTTGGGACGTTGTAGGCTTGCCTACATATGCTGCCGTTCCATTCAAAACTAAATCTGACAGGACTTGGAAAGTGATTGGTTGTCACTGAATCTATATCTGAACCATGGGATTTAAGAGTGACAGGTTTTTGTTGTGTTTTAATAGTGAAGGAACTTGGCGTCTCACAGAGGAAGTGGCAGAAAAAATACATAATTTAAATTTCCGGTTTTGCTCTACAAGACAGTGTCTAATTATGCTGTAACCTGGTTTCCCGTAGTCACAGTTACTA
This sequence comes from Arenaria interpres, assembly GCA_013399435.1. NCBI lineage: Eukaryota > Metazoa > Chordata > Aves > Charadriiformes > Scolopacidae > Arenaria > Arenaria interpres. The sequence goes on from VXAK01026685.1 coordinate 22,615, forward strand.
GTGATTTCACATAACCAGAAGATTAAACAAATGATGGAGATCTATTTGTATCAATACAGTATGGTTAATGGTCCTAGGTCACAAAAATATAAGCTAAGATTTGCATAGCCCTTCGAGGCTCATAAATGGAAATATTGAACCTACAGTGAAAGTCCCAGCCACCTGTATTGGGTATGAAAGCAAAGGGGCATTATTCTTGCAAATGTAATTAATAATCTAGTTTGGATTAATTAGTTGTATATTATCAAAAAAGCATATTTAGTGTAATGGCACTGTAATTGGAGTTCAACTCCTCTGTGATCACATCCTGCCATTAGATGCACAGTGCTGACTGGTCTTCAAAGCCCTTTTCATATATATACTTTACAATAGATCTGGTGTTGCTGGAAGCCTGACCCTCCTTCCCCTGCGTGTGTGTGTAGCAAAGCTACTGCCTGCTTTGCATTCTGTCTAACCTAGAAATCTCCAACATATAAAGTGATGAGTTTAAACTACCATGCTAGTTTGCCAGAGCCTCAGTCCAAATGAGGGTCAACAGTTGAAAGTTGTAGCCCACTGGTGTAAGAGCTTTGGCACAGAGAGCAGGTGAAGAAGGACCTCTCTCTTAGCACAGTCTTTACATGAACACTCATGGTGAACTGAGAGGGGAGACAAGCAAGTTGGAGTGAGCTCCTTCTTACACTAGCTCTTGGGAGGAATGACTTGCAGAGATCCTGGGAATCAGTAACACAGATAGGAAAACTACTCTGTTCAGGAAAGACTGAGACCCATTGTTGCCAGACAGCAACCTGTTTCTCCAAAAGGGCAACAAAGCAGTGGTCTGTGCAGTGCAGGGCTGCTTTTGAACAGGCTGCTGGCCTTCTATGTAAAAGGAGATGGGGATGCTACCAGTGGGATACAGACTACTAGCAGTTCCAGTTGCATCTGCCAAGACCTGCTGAGCACAGTGTCTCTACAGCGCTGACAGTGAGACCAGGGTTCAGTTTTTGGCATAGCTTCTCGGTAGCCTGGAAGAGCTGTAATTCTCAACTTTTGACCTATTCCCAACCTTGTAGAATGCAAATACACAGATATCATGTTTGAGTTTCTAAAGAAACTATCCAAAGGATTAGACTAATCACTTGAATCCACTCTTAAAACCACTTTCTAAATCAGAGCATGTAAGCAGGAAATAAATCTTTTGAGTCTAGTTTTGTATTTCACTTTTGAATGAAGTCCAGGCAGAAAAGCATACATGAATCAGGCAAGTGAGTCTTTTATGAAATGAGACTTATTTTTGGTGTTTGTTTCATGTGCTTAGTATCTTGGTCCTCTGCAAGCTGCTCTCCAACCTAGAGCATGCCCTGAAGCATGGGACTCTCTGCCTACAGCTCACTCGACACATAAATGAATGGCTTTGGAGAGTCATTGAACACCTCTGTTTATGGGAAAGAATGTGATTGTCGGCTGGTAACCAATGCTCCTTAAAACACTGTTTGTTCTGTGAGGGATACTGGCCCATAGCCTTCATGCTGCAAATACCTTCTAATCCATCCTGTCTCTCTTATTCTTCAGACATAAGTGCTTTTCCCTGGTATTGCTTAAGCCTTGCTTCAGTGGTCATTGTTTTGCCCCTGGTAAGGATATGGTATTGTTGGTTACTGGTTTCAACAGCCAGAACATCTGACCTCTATGTGGGCCTGCAGCACCCTAGCAACACCAGGCCATTAAATATGCTGCTGCTGGAGCTGGCTCTCACTCACATCTCGAACTTAACACCTCTGTAATCCACGTCACCCCTGTTCACCATGAAAAATCTTTAGTATCCTTCAGAATCTATATTGTTTTCTTCCTCTACTAAACTAGCCTTCTGACTGCTCTTTCTTCTGTTACTAGTATCGTCTCTGGTTGCTTAATTATCTGTTCCTTCCTCTCCCACATACCTTTCTTTTCTCATCTGTGAAGAGGAGGTTGTTAAGGTCTTGCAGTTCTAATACAAAAATCTTTTACCTTCTCATCTTCGTTGTTAACCCCTACACCATGAGAACAATGCCTTCTTATAGTGCTTTTGCAAGGTAGGAGTTGTGATTACTGTTGCCTGTTAGCTGAGAAATGAGTCTGACAGCCAATATGTGCCCAAATATCTAAGTGGTGGTTAATCTCCTGTGTGCTCACCTCAGCTCTCTGAGTGAGGATTGCTCCTACTGTCTTTGTTTGTCATGTTGTATTTGTCATGGATTGCTAGTGATCTACCCATATTAGGCTTCAACCACCAAGCTGTTCAGGAGATTCCCAGCACAGACGTATAGCTTGAGAAATGTTGACTGATCAAAACTGGATTTCATTCTGTTGATTCTTCCCATGCCTAAATAAATTTTTTTGGGTTCTCAGCTCCTAAAGGAATCTAGTTTTGAAACTAGGAGCATGGATGTGATAATCAGGAAATTACTAAGAACTCATGGGCCAGGTGGCAGCAGTGATTGCTAGGTCTTTGGTTTACTAATGCTAGGAGTAAATCATCTTTACCAGTATTCTCATAGGCAAAATATATATACTGTGGGATGACTCTTGCTTTTTTCTGTAGTTCTTTCACCTGGTATTACTAGACTGTCCAAAAGAAACCAATACAAACACTAATGCTGTAATCCATTGCACTCATGGAAGATTGGGCAGACTTAAAGGTGGAGTCCTACCTGGAACGTGCACAAAGTGCACTGCAATTGTTTATGAAGGGGGGGGAAAGGGTGCTCTTTATTTGAGAGAATGTTTTGAGTACTATTTTTTATCTTTGTGTGACAGGACAAAGGCTGAAGTAGCATACAATGCCGTCTGCAGTCCTGTCTACCCAATAACACAATAGAGGCAGAAATAGACACAGAAAAAACTGTCAGTGACAAAACATGCTTTTATGAGCATAGGACTTCTGCAGTGTTGCATACAGAGGGTTGGTCTGTGGCAAGGTGCTTTTGATTGCAGTAGTGTTTACACCATTCTAAATTGGTTTGCTGTGATTAGCAGATGCCTACCTGGTAGATGATAAACTTGAAAGCTCCATTTGAACATGATTAGAGCCTCTTATATTGCTTGGTGAGTTGGAGAAGAGTGGGAAAGCAGAATAGTTAGTCATTGTCAGGAGAAGGGGACAAGGGATGCAGGCTCTCTCCTTGCAGCTAGCTGTGTAATGCAAGGTATTGCAGAGCATAAGAAGGGGAATTGGGGGAGTAGTGTGGATACTGGGAATGGAGTAGTGGGCAAGCAGGGGTCTTGACTTCCTTCCACGCCTCTTAGGACTACACATATTCCTCCATAGTAGCCTACTGTGTCCATGGGACAGTAGAACATAGTATATCAGTAGGTGCTCCAATGCAATTCAGCAGTCTTCCTACGTGTTCACCATGACATGCCAGTTAGAAGTGAAGACTGACAAAGTCCATTTCTGTCCCAGAAGCAAGCTGTTCCATTTCCTGATAAAAATCCAGAGGTTACCATCAAGAAATACTCAGGTTCCAACAGTAAATGCAGATATTTTTATGGCAGGTAAAGCTGTATCTCCTCCTGTCTTTGACATGGAGCAGGAACGTAATTCATCACTGCAGTGCCTGCCTCTGCTGTTCTAATTAAGACCTTGCCAGGTTTCCTATTATAAAGCTTATTTTTTGGGGGGGTATTTAGCAACTGCTGAATGAATGAACTCTGGTAAATACTTGATTCAGCAAATTTTCCTTCTGTTTCAAATCTCAGCATATAAGTACTATGCATGACAAGTTTCCTTCAGTTCCTTAACATGCTCATGACTTGTTAACAGCTTCACATAGAGGGCAACTTCCCCTTCTTGCCTTCCTGTCCTTTCCTTGCCTGTGTCCATCTGTCACAACACTACAGTCACGTGAGTTATAGCACTATATCCACATAATCCCAATGAAGTCATAGCCCTGTAACTGCACACAGACTTGTAATCCCTCCAGTTTGTTTCCCATACTGCATGAATTAGTGTAGAGACATTTCAGAGACTCCCAAGCATGCTGACTCCTCAGAACAGGCATCAGAGCTTTCCCCATAAGGCTATTCTGCAGGCAGATCCTTCTTTACATGAGTATGCTTGAAGTGATTACATTTTGCCTCTCCTTTGTTGATTGCTATCTCTGTTCTGTTCCAGTTACCCTGTGCGCTTGGCCTTCCTACCCCATCCATGACTCCTTCACTTGTTATTTGGGGATCCTTTCTATGACATTATAATTCCTAGTTTAAACCTCTCCTTATCAGGTTGGCAAGTCTGTTGGCAAAGATCCTTTTGTCCCCCCTTATCTGGTGGATCCTGCCACTGTTCATCTTCAAAGATGGTCCCAGTATCATAGACACTGAAATCCTGCTGCCAGCATCCCCTGAGCAATCAATTGTTGATCTGTAGGATCCATCCAGCCCTCCTCAAGCCGTTGTCCCCATCAGCAGGATAGAGGAGGGCGCTACCTAGCTCCTCATGCCCTTGTTCACTGTCCCCAGAGCCTTGTAGTGAATTCCTAGGTCACCCCAGTAGTGCCTATGTAGAAGAGCACCCACAGGTAATAGCTGGATGAGCTTTAGTAGCCTCTACACATAATCCTTAATTTGAGCCTCCAGAAAGTAGCAAGCCTTCCTTGATGGCAAATCAGGTTGGGGACTTTCATCACCTGCGGTAGAGTCTCTTACCACTATCACTCATGGCTTCTTTCTAGTGGTCCTGGGTGGCTCAGACTCAGCTACAAGAAAAGGTCCATTTGGCAACACTCACAGCTTCTCATCAGCAATGAGGGTAGTGAATGTATTCTGTAGCTGCAGGTCTTTACGTGGGGTAGGACCTTTTTCTTAATGAGTTATCACCAGCCTTCATCATGATGGGAGTTTTCACTTTTTTTTCATAGACACAGGCTCTTCCTGTCCCCCTGCTACAGCTGAAGGTTCAGGCCCTTGAAGTTGCAATGTTTTAGATGTGATCTGGCTCATCTCTTTCTCATCCTTTTTGATGCTGTACAGCATGGTGACCTTCTCCCACAGTTCTTTGACAGTGTTAGAGTTGAGCACTCAGATGTTTTTGTATAGCCAAATAAGGTCCCGTTGCTGCAAAGAAAGGAGTACTGCAGATGCTAATATATGCACTCCCTTTTCTGGGCATAATACTGGTGGGAAGTGTTTATTTTCTAATGATAAACTGCATAAGTTAACATCTTCATGGTGACATTTGGAAGTCTTGTTAACCAAGATGCTGAGCTGCAGTTGGAATTATTCTTACACACAGGAAAATTATTTCTTCCCTTGTTGCTGTTACTATGTCTATGTCCTCCAGGCTGTTGGATTTTTCAAATCTAGTGTCTGTAAAGCTAAGTCTGTCTGTTTGTGGGTACTGTTATATTAAAGATATGAAGCAGGGCTCAGCTGGGCACTTCCTCAGAAAAAGATAGCAAAATGTATCTGCGCTTTACCTGTCTGGATTGATCTAGCAAGGCCCGATGGAGCCCTGGAGCAATGCCAAAGCTACTGGAGATTGTACTTGCTCACCTGAAAGCTTACAAGAAATCAGTCCAACAAAAGAGACTGCAGAGTACGTGGGAGCTATTCAAGTGCACATCTGACTTTAATGACATCATGCATTGTCCAGTGAGGGCTCCAATGTGCAGTTCTTAAGCCCAGATGCGATTCCCTTAAGCACTGGCTGAAGGTTGCGTCCATGCTGTCCTAAACAGAAATAATTGCTTAATTTTCTCTAAGTATTGTGAAATATCGGACATTATTACTTAATTTTTTTGGTAGTTTAGGTTACAACCGAGTCCATGGTATTGTAACAAAGGGTTTCCAGCTAGATCTAGAAACCAGCTACATCGTTCAAGATGAATGAACTACTGAGTGCTTTCTTTTGGGCTGTAAACCACTTGCAAACAAGTGCAATTCAATTGCTGGTCTCCTTTCCCAGTGTATGGCACTTTTATCAAGTTCTTTCCTAGGTCTCGATTGAATCCATAGACCTGGTGTTAACTACTTCACACTCCCCATGCAACAGTGAATTAAAAATATAATGAAAAAGCGAGTGTGTTTCTGATGTGCATTACTCAAGTTAAAATGCACGTAGCTCGGGGAGATTCAGTGTGGTTTTCATTAATAAATGGGCTGGTATCATACTACTTGTGGGCAACAAGAAATGTAACAAGGATAAGAGAGGAAAATAACTTTCTGTACTGCTACAATCAATGTTGGAGTCAAATAACATGGAACCAAGGAAAAAAAGTCTTTCCTGTAGAACTCATCCTCTCTCTTCCCTTCTAAATGACTCCTGTTACTTCTTGCAAGTGAATCTGCTCTACAGTACTTTGTTTTTACCCTCCTGATACAGCTGGAGATATTTAATGCCAGTATCTTGTTAGTGAATAAACAAAGTGTTTTTCCCAAGCTCACACAAATTGTGGCAAAGCGGCACGGAGCCCATGTTTGTAGACATATGAAAAAGACATAGGATCCTCAAAGAACTCTTCCCATGCACCTTGATACAACCACTGCCATATTTAGGAAACTAGAACATGAAGCAGGAAAGAGACCAAGTGGATAGGCTGACATCTTGCTTTCTGGAAATCCACGAGTGAATTTTATCTATACTGTAAAGGAGACAGGTTCTTATTGACACTGATGGCATACTGAATCTACTATCACTTTAATGGTTTGCTCCAACATCCAGGGGAGTCAATGGGAAAGCTTTCAGTGAGACTGAGTCCTTTTATTGGCAGAAGTTGACATTCTGACCTAGAGATGTTGGTTCCTAATGCTTTCTTCTACTGGAAGGGTGACTGAGACAGGTTTTCCCTGGCTGTCCAAGGGCAATTGAAATCTCTTAGCCTTCTATTTGCAAATGTCTGTCTCACTGTTACCAGGAATCACATCTAGACAAATAATTGCAGTTATTCACAGTATAAGAATCCTTTGAGTTTCTGTGAAACTCAGATAAAACTGTAGGTGAAGAGAGCATCAGAAAAGAGCCTGACACATTACAACCAGACAAAACAAAGAGAAATTTAAAACTCGGAAGTTAAAAACAAGTGTTCTCCTGGTCGGTTTTACATTAAGCACCCTGCAAGAAGGGGATTCCGTGTTAGTAGAACATCTCGTTTACACCACTGCGGTACTCACAGCAGTTAACGCAGCGAGACAGAAATGCCTCTTCTTATATTGTTCTTCGAGATGTGAAATTAGACATTGGAGCTACTCTGAGTTAGAAATACATTTGTGGCCAGTGTCAATTTACATTAAATCATTCTCCTTTTTAAGCTGGGTTCACCTGACGGTTGATATCTTTGGCTTCCTTTGAGGATATTTTCTAACCTTGCAATTTCCTTTGCAGGAAGAGGAAAATATTTGTGGAAAATATATAAAAAGGTAGCAAGTGTATAAAAATGTATCAATCATGATTACAAGTATAAATATTATTACAAATATCAGTACATATGTATTGGGGATATTCATGTAGCCCCGAAGAGGAGTTTCCATGTAATTTAATTTTTAAATTATTTCTACTCCAAGTACTTATCCATTTTGTTGATTTCTAGAGTCGGAAAATTCCAACCTCTTGTCTTGATCCTGTCAGTCTCAGAAAAGAAACAGTATTATTATACCGGAATAATGTGAATTCACCACAAAAATGAGAACTGACTAATTGCAGCCCCTCTTGTCTACATCACTCTGATGTACAGCCTATATCTGGTCACATCTGTTTTCATCACCAGCTGGAGGAAGAGATGAGGGTCAGCAAGTTCTGCAGCAGCATTTCTGTGCTTAGTCATTCTCCTGAAGCCTCGTTTAGCAGTGTTCTGAAAGCTTTCTTAATAAGGAGGTTTCTGAGCTGGTAGCTAAACTACAATTAATTGAGATTCTCTGCACCTTCCAGTTCTCAGCGCTATCCAGGTGCAAAACCAAGAGATCAGCAGGAAATTTCAGCCTTTGCCACAGTCAGCCAGTGAGACCCAACTCTGAAAAACAACTAGGACTTCCCTTCCCCCTTTTGGACTGCTTTGGGATTTTCAGATCATTTCTCTGGTGAATATAAAGAATTTATTGTTTAGCCTAAGATCTTCTTTGAGTCCAGCCTGTCTTTAGAGTGGAGTTTTGCTCCCACACTGAAGCTGTTGCTTAGACTGAGTGAAGTGGAAGAAGCTGGTAGAGTTTTCAAAGCTGTATTCCTTGGAGAGTCTAAACTTGTATACAATCCATAGTTGGAGACAATGGAGATGGGGAGAAGAGAGTGCTTAAGTACACCTAGTGTCTTTCCCCTGCCTCTTGTCTGCAAGATTTTTTGGGCTGGGAGCGTTGTGGGAGAGGTCCTACTGGCACTGAAGGGCTGATCTGCAGAGCTGTGGTCTTTCTATGGGGCGTCTATCATCATTTTCATATTCTGGTCTGAAAATTTTTATCTCCTTTGTAGGCAAAGGGGACCAAGACAAAGACAAGTACTCTGTGGAAGTAGCCAGGCCTGTCCTGTGGCTGAGAGGGGGTCCTTAAATGTTTCAAAAATCAGCTGGCATGGTGCTCAACTCATAAAACAAGTAGATTAACTCCTGTTTCTGCTATTAGCCATATAGATGGCCTTGAAAGGCTACTTCTTTGCTTTGCCTCCTTGAATTGCTGGGCTGAAGAGGCCTATGCCAGCTGAACAAGGGTTCAACTCTGTGCCCCTGCTATACTGTCATCTTTCTATCGTGCTGAGAAAAAAAATACACCCATAGATTTCGATACAGGAATTAGAGATGTGGCTTCTCCCTCTGACTTGTGCTATGGAGATAGTCAAATACTATAATCCTCAAGCACTTATTGAATGCTTTCCTACCCCTTGAAAGAGCACCTAGAAGAAGCAGGGTTAGCAACATGCTGGTGGGTCAGAAAAGTACTGGTGACCAAGGATGGACAAGCTCTAGATCTGAGTGATCTGAATGATCTGACTAACAGGTAAATGAAAAGGTAAATGCACCATAATGCCCAATTTTTCATGTATGGCAAACACAGCTGTCCATTTTTTTGTTGGATCAAAATTAGGTCTGGCCTTTCAGTTCCCAAATAATTGTGATGGAGGAAGCTTTGAAAATGCAAGAAAGAAAGTGTTCAGCTACCTTGCCAGCCTTGTCTCCAAGGTGTGAAGAGTTTGATGCCAAGCTTTGTTTGACGATGTTCAATATATCAGCACATTTGAAGTCTGCAAAGCTTGATTGACCCAACACGATGTGGCCACACCCCCTTCTACTTAAGTAAGTTAAAGTGTGTAGCTGACTGAGTCCAAGGTCAGGTCCTTCACTGATAAGAGCTATGGTGAAGAAAACTAAAAAGGAGGGCTTGCCCCTCTTTTCCCTTCGGAACTACTTCTAAGCTGAAGTTTTACTGCCGTCCTCTGCCTGCTGTCTGCATCACAACTGTGCAGCAGACACATCTCTACCTGGTCTCATACTTCCTCAGTCCTGAACCTTAAATAGACCCAACAGCTTGGCTTCCTGGTTTGAACTCAGACCTGCTTGATTACTACAGAAGTGCTGGTTGATCGGTGTACTGTTCCTGGCCTTCCCCAATGTCTCTGGCCATGACCCTGACCAGGACTTGCTGCTCTGCATCCTGGCTCCTTGTTGGTGACGAACCTGCTAATGCCTGCCATGTTATCGTGCTTTGCTCTCAGCTCACACTCTTTTGAAGAGCAGCCTTCTTGTTGCATCCTGACACAAAGTTGTCAATATTAAGTATAAAGATAAAAAAGATTGTATGTTTTATTTTCTAGTATGTGTTAAGGGATGTTAAGGATTATCCCACTGACTACTCCAGTTATTATGGGATGTTACAAGTGGCTGCGGCTCCTGGCTGCTCTGGCCCAGGACCCTCTTGCCTAAGGCCTTGCTGAAGCCCAGCCAGGTGCCAGGATCTTTGCCTGGGCTGTGGGACACAGCTGCTGCTTGCCTGTGTGCAGATTCAACCGGTAATGAAGCCAAGCATGTATATATATTTACATATATACATATATATATATATATACTGTAGACATAGACACACACACACAGAGATGACCACACAGACACAGAGGTGCACAGGGGACATTGACATGGCTGGTCACACAGGCTGGACAGATAAGGCATGGCCTTAAACAGCACCTGCGTACAGAAGCACATAAATACAAGAACCGACATCCAAGTCTCTCCTTCTCATGGTCTGGCAATGACAGAAGGTCACAAATGCAACAAATACGCAACACTCTCTAGGTTCACAAACACATGGACATTTGTGGATATTGCAAGTACTGTCATGGCCCCTCTGCCTATCTGGCACCCTTTCCTGGGCGCCCTTACCTGCCCCATGGGTCCCTGACTTGCCACCTGGTCCAGATTGATGCTCACTGCAGGTACATGGCAGGCACCACATACTCTCAGTTCCACCCAAACACCAGCATGGAAAACCTCAGCCTGGACTTGAGGTTTTCCTGCTCACCAGCTGGTCCAGCTTGAAGATTGTTAGTAAATACACACACCCTTGCATAGCAGGCTTTGGGGAAGATGCAGACACTCGCCACCTCCAGCAGCTGGCACTGGGCACATGGGCTGTGACCTGTGGTCCCACTCCAGCCACTAGTGTTGAGCCTCTCACTCACACCGGTCCTCCCAGCAGCTCATTTTCAGGATACAGACTGTTCTCATGCCAGTGACTGGAAGTTAAAGGCCCCCCTTGCTCCAGTTGCTAGCACTGAGACCCCCCACTTCTTCCAGAAGCCAACACGACAGGCTAGGAAAGCTCACACCCCTGGCCTGACTCTAGCAGCTGGCACCCATTCCTCTCAGGCTGGTCCCTCAGCAACTGGCACTGAATCGTTGCAGCACTCACACACTCAGGAAAGAGAGTGAGATTGTACACAGAGAGGTAGTTAAGAATAGACAGGACAAACTGTGGTGCTAAGGTGCAGGTGCCAGCTGGACCATTGTACTAACAGGCCACGGTCTACAGGTGATTGGCTCTTTAGTACCCTTTTTTGTCTAGCTCATCTCTTTGTTCCTCCTGCACCCTCTTCCCCTGCACATTGCCTCCTCAGCTGGCATAGTTCCACCCACCTCCTCCAACATCCTGGACCCTCAGGTTTGCATCCTTATCCATTACACAGTTCCAAATTTACATGCAGTTTCCTGATAGTCCATCAGTTAGTGTGACTGATCAGGTTTTTTTCTGGTTGGTGTCTTCAGTCCTGTTCTATATATTTATCAATGACCTGTATGAGTGGACGAAGTGTATCCTCAACAAGTTTGCTGATGATATGAAGTGGGGAGGGGTGGCTGACACACCAGAAGGATGTGCTGCCATTCAGTGAGGCCTGACAGGCTAGTAAATTGAGCAGAGAGGGATCTGATGAAACTCAACAAGGGCAAATTGAGATTATTTCTCCCTGCACCTAAAGACGAATAATCCCGGTTAGGAGCTGACCTGCTGGAGAGCAGCTCTGTAGAGAGAGACCTTGGAGTCCTGGTGGACAACAAATGAGCCACGAGCCAGCAGTGCACCCTTGTGGCCAAGAAGGTCAATGGTCTCCTGGGGTGCATTAAAAAGAGTGTGGCCAGCAGGTCATCCTCCCCCTCTGCCCCGCTGAGGCAGCATCTGGAGTAGTGTGTCCAGTTCTGGGTGCCCCAGCTCAAGAAGGACAGGGAACTACTGGAAAGAGTCCAGTGGAGGGCTACAA
>VXAK01026685.1:34581-52337 GCA_013399435.1 Arenaria interpres
CCGCACTGGAACAGGCTGCCCAGAGAGGCTGTGGAGTCTCCTTCTCTGGACACAGTCAAAATTTGCCTGGATGCATTCCCATGCAGCCTGCTCCAGGTGAACCTGCTTTGGCAGGGGGGTTGGACTAGGTGATCCCTGAAGGTCCCTCTCAGGCCCTACAATTCTGTGATTCCGTGAATGCTAATTGCTCAGATTTTATCACTCTGATTGCTTCCCTTATTGTCACAGCTTTTCTTATTGTCACACTGAGAAAATAAACATTTTCACACTGCACATATCCTTACCAATTAGTGTGACTGACCAGGTTTGGTCTTATCATGACCTCCCTTGTCATTTGTCAGTCAGATTTATGTCTCTCTATGTTCTTATTTATGGCTTCTTTGACCAGAAAGCCCTAAAGGAGCAGGTATTCTCCTTCTGTGTACCCTTACAGAATGTAGTTGAATGTCATGGGAATTACTCGAAGGAGGTTTATTGAGATAAACTTACAGAGAATACTACTAACTACTAGCCTTAATAAAAAAATGAAAAAGAAAGGTAAGTATATTGTAACACAATTGGGGATGAGTTATGGGACTGCTCTTTTCTGCTGTGTTAAAACCTTATTTGTAATTTTGTTTGGCACAGCCAGATGTCTTTACTTCTGCAAGTAATTTCATTTTAATGAGCTCTTAAGTTATGGCTACCAAACCCTTGTTTTAATATAGGCTTTAGGAAACTCAAATTGAGGGGAAAGGTCAGCTTTACAAAACTCTGAGTTATTTGGCAATGATCAAAGCTTCATATATTTATTCTCTGCTTGCTCCATTTTTATAATATATGATTCTTTTTAGGTTTTACAAGCTTTTAAGGAGTGGAAAAATTCTCAAGCATTTTTTGTTTGTTTTGTAAGAGGTGAGATTTTAATTAAAAAAAACCACCCTCTTTAATTGTAGTTACTTGGATAATAAAGCTTCCTAGTGGAATAGCTATTCCTAACTGGAATAATAAGTGGAAGAACTTCCTAGTGGAATAATTCCCTAAAAGTGCAGTCTCAAGAAACTAACAGGAGTTGTCCTTTTGCTTTGCTTGTCCTCCAGGTGCAATAATTCAAAATGAACTGACCAGAATATGCTTTCCTGGACATGGTATTAGCTGACCCCATCTGGACAGCTTGGTGACGATATTTGTTTATCTGCATGAAGCCTTAAGAAAATGTCACCTTCCTTGTACAATCCTCGAAGGGGAAAATATGTAGTCTTAGTACTCTACCTACTTGAAATTGTTTATGAGAGCTGATGGGAGTGTTATCTATCTATGAATGCAGAGAAGACAGTGTTGCAAGAAAGAGCAAATCAAGCAGGATCTGCTGAAGTTTTGAAAGGGCTAGAAACAAAGGGAATTTCAGCTCTTCTACCATCACAAGTCTTTGCCCTGATCAGGAACATTTTGTAAGAATACAGTCCCATTTCTCTTCAGCCTTGGTGAATCAAGCATAGGTCTCATCTTTCCCGTTGCAATGTTAAGAGTAGAAGTGTACAGAGACATCCTGCCTCTCAGTCTTCTCAGTTCCATTATGCCAGGAAGAGAGACTTTGTGAAAGGAACAACAATTTGGCAACACTGTTTCTTCCCCAAAATACTCTTTTCAGGAATTTTGTCTGAACACAAGCACTTCAAAAATTTTGTGTGTCTGTAGAAGTGACTACTAGCAAAGTTCTTAAATGAGTCAGTATTTCTTGTTACTTTGACTTTTCTTGGTGTGTCAGAATAACTGCCAATGTTTGATCTGACTGTTGTGTGGATGCGTACAGGAGTAATATAATAGCAACAGCAGACCTGTGTTATCATGTTACATAGGTAGAAGCTTTTTTCAACGTGGTCGTTAATCAGGACTCACTTGAGCACCTCTGCAAAGCCAACTCATTGTCCTGAACACAGAATTGAGCAGCAAAAACAAGAGGTACCAGAAAAGTTTAGAGATGTCCCTGAGAGCTGTGTGTATAGCAAATGTCATCAGCTTGCATGACTGTATGTCTGCATCTCAGAAAGATTCTAGGTGAGCAGGACCAAGGATGGGAAAGGCTGGCCTAGGATAACACAGTTCATCCAGTGACTGTGAAAAAGTTTCACTTTAAGTACTCGTAAATATGTTACTGAGGCTGATGTGATAGTATCTTCAATACTGACTGGGACTAAGAGGCTAAGTGAATCCTCAGCGACTTTTCAGATGACACAAACCTGGGAGGAGTGGCTGATACACCAGATGGTTGTGCTGCTAATCAGAGGGACCTTAACTTCCATAGGTACTAGCACAAGGGTGGCTTGTGCAAACCTTTATGAACAATGCCAACTCATGTAAGTAGTCAGCTAGACCAATGCAGAGGGGCAGAGCCTCATACTGCTACTGCTTGTTTTCATAGTGCTGAAAAACTCAAAAGTGGATTGGAATCAACTAAGCAAATGTGATAAGACAAGATTCTTCTCCCATGATTGCAGCTTTTAGTACAGGGCAAAAGATATCATAGTTTGCTTCTTTTGGCCACCTGTGTCAGGAGCTGTTTGATCTTGTGTCATGAGGTACGAGAGATTTCCTTTGACAACACAAGAAATTGTTCTACAGAAACAGAGAAGACAAAGGGGAGGAATGAAGCAGCACATGATTTTGCAGATGTGGAGAAACATTGGCCCTGAACCTGTAATGAACTTTCAACATAAGACTACCTCCATACATACAAGTGATACATAGCCTACAAATATGGCACTGTGCATGGCAAAGCAACAGGGTTAGTAATGGACCTCACAAGATCAGGATTAGGGAGTTGTTTATCCCCAGTAAGCACCTGAGGCCCAGACAGCCTCACTCCCTCTTGTGTGGGATGTGGAAGAGAATCAGAAGGGTAAACATGAGAAAACTTCTGGGTTGAGATAAAGACATTTTCATAGGTAAAGCAAAAGCTGCACACAAAAGCAAAGCAAAATAAAGAATTCATTGACCTCAAGTCAGGCGATTGGACAAGAGGAAATGGCCTCAAGTTGCACCAGGGGAGGGAAGATTGAATATTAGGAAAAAAAATTGCACTGAAAGGGTTATTAAGCATTGAAATGGGCTGCCTAGGGAAGTGGTTGAGGCACCATCCCTGAAGGTATTTAAAAGATGGGTAGACATAGTGCTTAATGACATGGTTCAGTGATGTTTTTTTACCAGAGTCTCATTCATGGTTGGACTAGATGATCTTAAAGGTCCCTTCCAACCTAGAAAATTCTATGATTCTATGACTTCTCATTGGCAAGTAGGTGTTCAGCAGGGATACATAATAGTTATTTGGGAAGGCAAACATCATAACTCCAAACATACCCATGTTCCTCATTCTTTCCCCAAATTTTTATTGCTGATTGTCATATCTATGGTATGGGACGTCCCTTTGGTCAGTTGAGGTCAGCTGTGGTGTAGAGTGAGAAACAGAGAAGGTCTTGATGCTGCATAATCACTATTTAGAAACAACTAAAACATCCCTATGTTATCAACAATTTTTGGTCATAAATCCAAAACATAGCACCATATGAGCTGCTATGAGGGAAATTAACTCCATCCCACCCATACCCATACACCCGTACTGGTAGCCTGGAACTCAGTCCAGGTATCAGGAATCCAAGAACAGAATTTTCTTGAAAATATGGACAGGTGTTCTCCCCTTTCGCTTCACCCTCAGCATGTGTTTCCTTTTTTTACATTAACTGAAAACTTTTGCAGATTTCTGCACATCCTTTAATGTATGCCTTGCAGCAAGGTCTCCTGAGTTCAACAGGGAATATTTTCCTTATGACACATAAATGCACTCCTGTTTCTTCCATCTGGATGCCTGACATGCTCTCACCACAAAGTCAGGACTAACAGTCTGTCTGGAAAACCTATGAGTAGGAAACTTTATCTGACAAATATTCAGTTATGTCTGTATCAGAAATAATCTGTCCTGATAATATGCTGCCCACCAATTTTTGTAGGGACGGCAGATTGAAAGGGTGATTCATTAAACAAGGCTTTGCTTGTAGTATATATTTTTTGAATCCCTACTCCCCTGACCACTGACATTATTTTTTTGGTGTTGTTCCTCCCTGGATGCTGCAGTTGTGAATCCCAGTTGAAATGCTGCTGACATGGCAGGTGTCACAGTCCTGGATGTGGGAGACAGACAGTTTCCTGGGCATTATTACTATAGGTAGTTTAATGCATTTCCATTTCAGTAACATCAAAGGATTCAGTGATTAATTCCCTCCTTCCACTGCTGTGGCTTCCTTCCCTGCTAAGGATGAGGATATGGTTCTAAGACTGGATTTAACCTGTTATGTGAAATCTGTCTACAAAAGCCAAAGCGTGCCTTAGTTGTAACTTCATCTTCAGTTTCTTAGGCCAGATTCTTTCTGAACTATGCTCCAGCCTCCCTTCAAAGCCTCCAAAAGGCAGACTCCTCTCTACCCCTGACAAATTGAGTACTTTTGCTTGAGAAAAAACAAAAAAAAACAAACACAAAAAGGAGGTGGTTTCTAATGGTAAATGTTTGGGTCTGAAGAACTGGTTCACATTAACCTGCCTCCCACCTGGGAAATATTAAAGTTTCTTGTTTTGTTTTGTTTTGTTTTGTTTTGTTTTTCTCCAAATAAAAGGGCAATAGGTGCATCACACTAGATCCTGCCCCGGGGTACTGAAAAACTTTTTGAAGGGAAGAAAAAAGGGAGAATGGTTCTTAGAGGAAGTTGAGTGTGCATATGGGAATGACAATTTTTCATCGAAAAACTCACTGGGATTTCTTCATTTTAAGTTAAAAAAATAGCACATTTTCAGAAGAGATTGGGAAAAGGGAAACCTGTGTTTGGAGGGTTTGTGATAATTCCTCTTTTATACATTATCTCTTCTTATCTGGGTCCAGGAATCCACAGGTGAAAATATGACTTCAAATTCCTGTGAGGAGGTGTAGTAACATGACAATCTGTAAATGCTGTCATGCACCACCTATTCCTGACACACTGACAGCTGACAGAGATTATCTTTCACCTATGCTGCTTTATGCACCATAAAAGATGAGCTCACACAATCAATCCAGAGCAAATTATCAATCTGCTATGTTATACTTGTCTTTCTAAGAAGCACAAGGCTTAAAAATGAAAAAAATTGACAACAACCAAAACCCACATGGGAAGACACAATTTGTTCACTGCAGGAATTCAATCTTCCAAGCTTATGGTAGAGATTTTGATTGAGCATAATTGCTTTTGTGAACCAGGCAATCACATGATGCAATAATCAAAACAGTAAATCAGTTCAAGCAGCAATGTACCTTATAATTAAGCAATGCAAGCAATCAGCCTAAAATGGGACCCACATGAAATTTTAGTGTCATCAAGCAATAACTCAATCAAAGCTCTGTGTATAATTGAGTAATCATCTGGAAAAGGTTGTTTAGTTATTAAGCCCCTCAATTTTGGAATTTCTAGTAAGAGCTGAGGAATGCCCTGTCAGAAGACAGAACTACTTTCCAGGTAAGTCTCAGGCCCCCTTTTACTGTTGAACTGGTAGAAGACATTTTTATCTCCTAAAGTCTCATAAGAATTAGGTTTCTGACAATGCCTGTGTCTTCACTCTGGAAGCCTTTCTTTTAAAAGGAAGAACACTGTGTTTGTATCCTTTTTTCCTCTCTAAAAGCTAATCTAGTCTCAGAAGTTTGCAAAAAGGTCCTACCATTTTATTTTAGCAATTTCTCCTAAGAAAAAATATATCAAAATCTTACTTTTTTGCTCCATGCAATCCCTTTACAAAATGAAAGGAGTTTTAGGCTTCTTTGTGATCAAAGCAACTCCTTGTAAGATTAAGAGAAACATTTTGTGAAGCAAACTTCCTTTTGTGGTAGAAAATATTTTTACTTCTAGAAACTAGAAGCAGAAATGAGTAATAATTTTTAAAAACTGTCTGTAAATTTTCTGCTGAAGTCTTTGTTTTTCAGGTGGTCTTGATAGAAATGCATGAGGTTGATTTTTTTTCTCTTTATATCAAAAGAGGTTCCCAGAAATTACATTACCTTTAGTTTTAATCAAAAATTTGTTTTGAAAAACAGAAGTTATGTTTGGGGTTTTTTTTTGTAGTGGGTTTTTTCTTTCAGTTTAACTCATCTTGAATTCCTTGAAATCTCAAGGAAAAATAATTTGAATGAAAATGACAAAACAAAGGAAAAAAACATGACCAAACTAAAGCAAGAAAGTCCTTCTACAGGAACTCTCATGAAAAATACTATCAGCCTGTAGGTTTTATTTCAGTCTTATTTTCTAGGGCTGAGGGTTAACACTGTTCTCACAAGTTGCATTTATTTTGGTTGGGGTTAAGGTCTCATTAGTACTTGCTTGGTAAATGCTGCTTCATTGATTTCAGTTTCTGCCTCTGGTGATATTTTAAGCTCAGCCTCTATGAAGTCAGAAGAGCTCCTATCTCAGCTGCATCACGGGGTGTGCCCTTTTTAGCTAGCTAAATATATTACCATGACTTGAGTTTTCATCTGGGATTTGTGAATTGAATGGATGGGTTTCTCCATCCCCTCTAGATTGATGTATAATTGTAAAAGCTTGACCTTTACCTGCTGAATACCCATTTCATTCTAGCCTGAAATAATTCAGTCCCAGAACTGTAATGAGATTTCCCAAACTTGTTTGTCTGCTAATTACAAAGTTCTATCCATGCAGGGAGCCAAGGAGGGCACTGGCTACCAATTAACCATTTCTGCTATTTTTCTGTCCCAAAGTGACTTGACATATCTCACTAATCTTCTCCTTGGGTCTTCAGGAAGGCTACACCTTATTCTTCTGTACTTTTCCACTAACACCTTATGGAAGGGAAAGGGACTTTTATTTAAATAAGCTCAAAGTAGGTTAAAGTTATGCCCTTAACACTTTCACATCCAGTCACTAGCACCAAGATGAGTGTATCCACCTGCTCTGACAAAGACCAGCTATGTATGCCACAAATGCTAATGGATGCTTATTGCTGAGTCTTCATTGCATTTCTTGGGTTCTTGGACAAATTGGTGTTTCAATAGACTTTTCATACACCTTAGTAATTATCAGCTATTTTGCATTGAGACTTGCTTACTCCATCTTCTATGAATAAGCCCATTGTCCTTGATTCCTGATTTTTAGATAATTTTAAGAACACAGTCTGTCTTCTTGTGATAGGCGGAAGAGGAGCAGCATAGAGTGTACTATAACCATGTTGCCATCTTCCTCTTAAAAAAGGTGTCAGTGACAAGCTGTGGGCTGTGACCTTACAAGGGTACTCACCTGCTGAAGTCAATGCAAAAACCCCAGTTTGCTGATGCTTAGCAGTTTAATTGTTGTCCCTTAAGTCCTTGGTTACCAATACAGTCTGTTCTTGTAAAACTATGTTATTTCCTCTGGTGCTCTTAGGTACATGCACACACACACAAATGCACACGTTTCATTAGTTTGTCTTTCAGACCAATTGTTCCCTTTGAGTTAAACATCTTTATAGAACAACCTCAAAACCTGTACAGCAACTGCAGTACAGCTCAAGGCTGTGGTAGATCACACTCTTATTTTGTTATTTCTGGCTACATTGCTCCTGGACCTTCACAGGGATGGAGAGTAATGGTTTCCTGATACTTCACACTGATGTTATGTGGTTGAGTGAACTCTGCTTATATGTCATACTATGTTTTTGCTGCTGCTGAATGAGGCTGCAAAAACAAGATTTCAGGCCGTGTTTCCAAAAGGATCTTATGATCTTTGTGTGTTCAGCTTAGGAGGCTGTATCCCCTTGCAGGGAGGAGTTAACCAAATGTGAATAAGTTGGATAAAATAGCTACATGTCCTGCTCTGACATTCACTTTTCCTTTTCTATCATCTGTCATGTTGCCTGGAGCCCCTTGTTTGGCTCATGCTAATCAGAAGATAAAAGCTCTTCATATTACAAAAAGAATCAAAGTTGCTAGGGGCCACACTGATGATGGCCACCACACCAGGCGGTCACAAACTTTGGGGAAGACATAGCCCAGAAAGTAGAAAAAAAAAACCCCTCTGTGTCCCATGCAGTGAAGGAAGAGGTGTCTTCATGCCTTCCTACTGGGCCCTTTGAGAAACAGGTGCCTTGAAAAAGGTTCTGATTATGGTAATCTCTTCTAATGCTTTGGAAAATACTAGCTTACATCAGGACTTTTCAATGAGCATTTTCTGCTTCTCTGAGCCACTGAGAAGTGTCGCTTCTCCAGGGTTGCTCCCAGAGGTCATAGGCTGTTTTGGCAGTTTTCAAAGACGAGTATGAAAAGAAAGAAAATAGAGAGTAATTAGAAGACATCGTATGTGAATCTGCTGATGAACTTCATGATGCTGAGGCCATGCCAGATATTTAATGCCATTTCTAAGACAAAAAAAATCCAAAACATTACAATGTGTCAATTTTTAGGGGAAAATCCATATAGGAAATGCAGTGGTATGAAGTAACTGCTATCTCTGAAACCTTCCTCACCCATAAACCATGGCCGTGGTCTCAGAGTGATGACTGTATAATGTACTAGGATACCCAGAACAGTTGCAGAAAAGCAGTGCAGTGGTTGAAAAGCAACTCAGCTGACATTGTCTCAAAAATTGTTCCAGCAGTTCTGCATAAGAGCCTTCAGTGGAGTACATTCAGCTCAGATGCAGACTTGCCAGGTTGGGTGATGGTTGTGGGCACTGTAACAACAGAAGTGATGGTATCGTATTTTTTACCCTTAAGTAAAATCAGCAATGGGATTGAGAAGTTATGCTAAAATGATGTGTCTGGGAACAATCCATTTCAAATCCAAGGGACTCTACAGGACACAAAGGACACTAAAATAGTGCCCATACAGAGGGAATTGTTCACCTGAGGTCTTTCAGGACTGTTTTGGCAGAGCAAGGAACCTAGGTCGTCTTCACTGGTTAATGTCATCTGCCCTTCATGCACACTGGAAACCAGACACCTTGGTGTCTACAAAGCAAGACTGAAAGCAAGGGTCCATTAGAGATGAAGGAATGATGGTGTCTTGACTTCTGAGCATGCTGGAAGGCCATGAATGTTTGATGTTTGGGAAGGTGGTTGTGGGGGAAAGAGAAGGGGAATAAATCACTCTTATTCCTCTTTCTGAATCTACTATGATGGAGCATGGTCATTAGTGTTGCAGTGAATCTCAAAGTGTCCCACAGACTGAAGCACAATCAGTTGGACTTCTGATTTACACACATGAAACATTTGACATTAATGCTCTAAGAAAAGTAAAGCTTTCTAGGGACACTGACCTTTTAAAGACTAGCCAAAAAAAGCAACACATTTAGTTGCATGGACTAGTGAGGAAGTGGTGATGCACCTAAGGGCAAAAATTTGCCATTGTGGAAGAACACCAGATGTGGGTGCTCCACTGCAGTCATTGGTATTAGGTGCTTCACAACAGCCTGACTCAGTCCCCATGGGAAAGATGTGCAAAGGCCTCAAACGGAAAAAATGTTATTCTGTTTTCCCAGGCTCCTTAGTCCTCTTGGTCAAATCACATAGTTCTCTAGTATGCAAACTGTGGTCCAAACCTGTGGCAGTTTAGCCGAAGACATATTTTCACATGCAGCAGTGGAGGTAGTGGGCACCTCAGATTCTTCTTTCTCCATTGGTTACACTCTGAGTGCCAATGTGACAGTGCCAGACTGCCATGTCCCCTTTGTTTTGCGCCATTGGACTTTTCTTCCTCTGGTGCACAAGTCACTCAGCTTGAAAATGCCTCCACTGAACCTACATTCCCTTCAGAAAAATCCTCTGGCAGCTCTCTGAGCAGGGCTTAAGTGCAAAGTGACAACAGTCAGCACATGCTGGCTTCAGGGATCCTGCAGAAAATATAGTTTTAAAGGTATACTGAGGGTTATATATAATGAGGGTTAGTCAAAGATGTCAAAGAGTCAAAGAGGCTATAATGAGGGTTAGTCAAAGAGGCTATAATGAGGGTTAGTCAAAGATGTGAAGTTCAGGGACAGCCTTGTCTGCAGTGACCATGAGATGGTGAAAGATTCTGCAAGAAGGGACCAGAGTAAAAGCAGGACCACAAACCTGGACTTCAGGAGATCATATTTTAATGTCTTCAAAGATCTGCTTGGAAGAATCCCAAACGATATGACCCTAGGGAGAAGAGGGGTCCCTGACAGCTGGTTGATGATCTCAACAGTCTGCAGAAGTGGGCAAAGAGAAACCCCATGAAGTTCAACAAAGGGAAGTGTGAGGTTCTGCATCTGAAGAGTCAATAACAGGCACCAGTAAGTGCTGGGGGCTAACCAGGTTGACCACAGCTCAGCAGAGAAGGATTCTGGGGTCCTGATGGACTGCAAGCTAAGCATGAGCCAGAAATCTGTCCTTCCTCTCTGTTCTGCACAAGTGAGACTGCATCTGGAGTACTGGTTCCAGTCCTGGGCTCCCCAGTACAAGAAAGTACATGGTCTTACTAGGGCAAACCCAGCAAGGGCCATAAAAATGACTAAGGTACTGGAGCATACGCAGAGCAGCTGAGAGATCAGGGACTATTCAACCTCTTCAAAGAAGGCTCAGGGGGATTTTATCAACTTGTGTAAATACCTGATAAGAGGGAATAAAGAAGAGGGAGCCAGATGATTCTCAGTGGTACTAAGTGATAGGACAAGAGTTAGTAGTCACAAATAAAAGCATGAAATTATCTATCAACACAAGAAAACACTTTTTTACCATGGGGATGCTTGAACACTGGAACCAGTTTCCCAGAGAGGTTGTGGAATCTCCATCTGTGGAGGTATTCAAAATCTGACTGCACATAGCGCAGTGACCTAGGTGATCCAGTTTTAGCAGGTGGCTTGGACTGGATGATGTCAAGAGACCCCTTCCAACCTAAATGCTTCTGTGATTCTCTGATGAAAGCAAGGACTCCAGGGTAGCTGGAAGTTATGACCATAAAAGCACTGGAAGGAGTCAAAACTTTCCGTGGACTACAACATGCAACCCCAGGAAACCCTCCTTTATCAGCTGTCAAATTTCAAGGTGGAGTTTTTTCCCATTTCCACCCTATGACAATTAGTTTTTGTCCCTCACTCTGCATTTCCTGTTCTGTTGCAGGTGTGGCAGAATAG
Source organism: Arenaria interpres (assembly GCA_013399435.1). Lineage (NCBI taxonomy): Eukaryota > Metazoa > Chordata > Aves > Charadriiformes > Scolopacidae > Arenaria > Arenaria interpres. The sequence goes on from VXAK01026685.1 coordinate 45,714, forward strand.
ACCCTCTGTGTTCACAGGGAACAGCTATCAGTCATGATGAATGCACTGACTGCTTATCACAGAGCAAGGATGTGTGGTTGGAACTCCTGGATGTTGCTGTCACAATTCCCAGGCAGCTTAGGAACCTGGATGAGAAACAACACAAATGGCATAGGAAAACAAAATTTTCTGCATGGTTGCTTAAGCTCACTTTGAACAAACATTTCTCAGTCCTGTAAGGGACAAGCAAGAATGCAACATCAACCAGGCCTCCTCAACTCAGATTCTTCTGCCCTGACCCTGCAAGCTAGTTAGTTTCAGAAAGATGGTAAATGACCTTGCTCTGCTAGCACAACAAGGGGCACCTTGCAGAGAGGCATGCATTTCTGTCTGCAAGAATCATTATCTTCTTTGCTTGAGGTGCATCAGCTGGCTTTGTGTGTTAGATAAATGTTATCATTTGAAGACTAAATTTTACAAAAAGAGATTGAGAAATGAGAGCCATGAGAAATGGCACAGAACTAATTAATGGCAAGCAATGTGAAATTAAAAGGCTGACAAGTGTATGGAACAATGTTTCTATTTCATAGAGATTAAGGCACATTAATGAGTGTTTTTGGGCACATTTGAGTCCTGAAATGCTTTGACTCTCAACACAGGACACTTTCCTCTTTATATCTGCATCTCCTGAAGATTCACTAGAAACAGTGCATTTTCTTATTTACTCTGTAGTTAATTTTAGCAAAGACTGATTGTACAGGAAGGTCCCGTGTAAGCATTGAATTGACAGATCATGTTTCCAAATCAGATAATTTGTACTCAGGGAAACTCATCATCAGCCCAAGAAGAGCTATGTTGGATTTACAAAGCACCTACACATGTGCATTAATGGAAGTATCTACTTAAGTCCAGTTAACTTCAGTGTAGCTTAAGGAGGCGCTTCAGGTCAAACTCCTTCTCTAATGAGTTAGACTAAAATGAATCTGTGTTTTGGCCATTCTTGTCTAATACTGATCTCATTTAGATTTAAGAACTTTTTCATGGCTGCCGAAGTTTCATTTCTGTTGCCCAGTATTCAACCATCTGTCGCTTGACTGTTTAATAGGGTCATAGCTGGTGTGTTCAACAGACACTAGGATTATATGGCATAGTTAACTTCCTTTTTTTTGCTGAGGGATTTCCTTGCACACACTGGGCATGGGGAGAATGTGGAAATTGAAAGAATAAAAAGTTTAGGCCTTGTTTTTGATCTATTTTAGCTATGAAAATTATTACAGGATCAGCATATACCCCTGGAGTCTGACTTACTACTTGCTATAAGCCAAGAAGATAGTGAGATAATATTATAAGTCTAATAGATGTGGTGTAGAAAAGACACTAGTAAGAAAAGAATCCAGAATAGACATAACATTTTAGCTCCATTTGCATTAATTTGCACACATGTGAATACTTTCAGAGCAAGAGAGATGAAATGTAAACTAACAGTATTGTTGGGAGGGTGTGGTGCTTACTGAAAAAAGGAAGCCTTAAAAAAGATAATAGGAAAAAAAACATTATTGGGACTATGACATATCTGATCAACTGGCAAGACAAGGATGAAGCAGGAAGAGGGATGGTAGTGAATGTCCTTGGAGCCTCTTGGAGTAGCCACCCTTGTAGATGTGTTTCTTCATTGCACGGTGGACCTTGCATTTAGTTGTGCGGAGATTCTAAGGGCTAAATTCTCCAACATTGCTACCTGCATGTAATCTTGTTCTCACAACACCTGTGGAGCTGTTAGTTGACTGATACTACATGGACCAGAGCAAGAAATATCATGCCAGTAAAGGCAGGGAACACGTTGTTTGGACACTTTTATTTATTTCTATGGCATTACAAGTTATCTTTCACAGTTCCACTGAGGGAAAAAAAATACTCTTTCTAAGGTGAAATGAATGTCTATATTTTGTGGATCACATAGATTTGTTATTTCCAGGTACTACTATTTCCCTTATCCTGATTCAGCAAATACTTTCTACCTAAAAAATTACTTCAGCATATGTTTAGGTTATTTGTCCAAGTGAGGTGGTGGAGAGCAAGTTCAAGACTGGAACAGGAAGGTACAAGGATTTCTGAGCTGTTGGACTGCATCTAACTATTATGGTTTCTTCGGACACATCTGAGTGTACACAGCATAAGACCGTAACCGCTTAATTTGCCAGTATCACACATCACACATAAGAATAATTCCTCTACAAGTACCTGAAGTATCTAAAGAGATATGCACACATTAACTTAATGCATAATGAAATGCTAAACAATTAAGTTTGTTGTTATGGTTCAGAAATTATGCCTACAGAGGTGAATGGCTCCCTTCCAAGTAGAGTTCAGAACTTGGGATACTCTTTTCACATAGGAAAAGAACAACAGGCCACAGCATCTGATACCAAGCTAAGGTCTCAGCTGAGTATGCCGTTTCCCTCTGTTTTTTTTTGCCAAGAAGAATAATAATAAAAGAAGGCAAAGCACCGAACTAGCTGGGAAAATGGAAGTCCTGTTCTAAAGTTTGACATTTTGAATCTTGCCTCCACTCTAAATTGCAACAAAGAGGAAAAATGTGACCTCTATGACATGGAAAATCTGAAAAAAAAAAAAAAAAAGAGGTATTCTGATATGATTATGTGTTTAGTTTTGATACATGTATTGCTAGAAGAGAAGAGTCAAGGCAAAATGATTTACTCATTGCCAAAGTGCAGCATTTTTGCCATAACAAAGCAGAATGTCTCAACAGCATCACATACAAAAAAATAAAGGTATTTTCTTTAGCTTGTCTGTCTTTACATTTCTGTATAAACAGAGACATTTCCATAGAAGGCACCGATTTGGATGACTCTTGTTTACTGATGGAAAAGTTCCTGTCAAAAATATTTGAAATAGTAATCTCACAACAAAATCTTAGTATTGTTTGGATAGAAACTTCATGATTTTATCACCCAAGTGATAAAGATAGTCTGAGCTTTGTGGACAACTTCTGCCTGCCAAAGGAGCCTTATAATGTAGAGCAGTAAATCCTGGAGGCAAGAGCTGCAGGATCTTTACTCCATCATGCCTATCTACAGGAGTCAGAGCCCTGCTGTGATGGTCTCTTAATCTGTCTGGTAAGGTAAGAGATTGCTCAGAGAACAAAGAAACAGAGAAAGGGATGGAACTCCAGGGACAAGGGGAGTAGAAAAGGGAGAGTACAAACAAGAAACTGCCATCCTAGGAGCTAGAAGCTGTAAATGGAAGTCTATCAAAGGGCTTGTTCATAAACCAGGCTTGGACACATGCTCACAAAAAGGAAACTATAATATGCATCATGAAGACAGAACAATCACTACCTGTTTATTTCACGTTTTACAATTGCAGGCAGCTAAAATTTGGTCTTATGATAGATGCAACAAATGCTCACCTAGAAACATCATCTTCAAGAAATCTGAAGTGACTTTTTCTTCAGAGCTAGCAGCAATTGTTGAAAAGTCCTTCCACAGTTTTGACTTCAGTGAAACACCTACTTCTTTAAAAGAATATATGTAGATTTCTATTTGGTTGGAAAATAAAGAGCTTACTTAAAGTCTGCTATAAGTTGAGTGGAAAAACAAGAAACACAGCAATACTTTTTAAGAGGCAAAAATGCTTGAATTTTGAAATGTTAACAGCCAAAATTGACAGCTGAAGAGCAAACAGAAACATGCTGCAAGTTTATATTCGGTGAACTAAACCACTGGAGGGATTGCAAAAGCTGTCCACAAACTACGCTCAGCAAGTGTCTGCCTCCTCTTTCTCAGTACCTGTATGAATTAAAAGCTAGCCATGTTGCTGCTGTCTAGGTCTTGCCTGCAGTGCATTGAAGAGTGCTGCTGTTACGTCACTGTAAGTTGATCATAAGGTTGAAAAAAAATACCCAATGTCACCTGCCACCATCCCCTTTACTCCCCTTTTCCCTGGAAAACTCTTCAAAGAAACAAACTACGTTCATTTTGGGCAGCTGCTGAAGTATTTTCTGTAACCTTCCTCCTTGGTTTATGAGCTTTATTATTAGTATCTTTTTTACATGGTATTGATTTCAGTTTAGCAGTCAAACACCATATGGAATTCCATAATCAAACATTGCATTTAAGGATGTTGAAATAAAACATCTTGACTCATTTGATTTTTTATTTTTTTTCTGGAAACAGACTCTTTTCCTTCTTTCCGGAGATCTTGAATATTCTTTTTTTTTCTATGGAAAATGTGACCAAAACCGATTATTGGCTTATTCCAGCTTCTTACACAGACATCAGTAAATGCACAGACTCCCAGCTGGTGGCCCAGGAGTCTGAGTTCATGGCCAAGCTCCATGGAGGAGATCTTTGCTCTGAGTTTTCTGTACTGTTCGGCTAAACCAAGCAAGGTCATATCGGGGATTCCTATTGTTCTAGTTCTGTAAAGGAAGAATAAGCATGATCCAACTATCAGGAATAGGTATATCTCACTCACACAGCCCAAACCAGACTAGGGGCTGGCTTTCATGTCTTGGGAAGGTTTGGAGGTGCCGGCGATAGCCTCGACGTGTGCGGCAGTTCTTCTCTGTCCATGGTTCTGGGGTAGACCACACGCAGGCACACCAGTCTCTGTCCCTTGCTCTGATGAGAAAACATCGTTATTTCTGAGATTTGTTGCTGTTTACAAAATACGCTATTTGCATTCCTTCCAGGTTCATATTCATAAAGTATTGTGGACATAATATATTGTTGAATGCCATCAGAAAGGAGATCCATTGGCCACTGTTCGTACCATGCTTCTTGTACCGGAAGTCACGTATCTCAGGTAAATCACATAATAGATCCCTGTGAGTCCATCCATCTAGCTGGATTTCTCAGAAAATTGAGGAAAGGTTGTGTCACAACCCCTCTGTTCAATTTCTAAGGTAAAAGCCTTCCCCAGAAGCCTTTATGAGATCACTATTAGACATAGTTCTATAGATTATATCACCTCTTTTTGACCATGTCCTTTCCTGCTTCTGTACCTGAACCCTGTGTGGTGAGGAGGGTACTGGTGGGATTTTTTCTGAATGAGAAGTCAGGGTACCACCTGGATAGGAGGTACCAAAATCAGGCTCACAAGCACTCAGGTTTTCATCTTGAAACTGCTTTCTATGGGAGTTGCTTGGAAGCTGACACTTGGGGTAGGGAAGCAATGCTGAAGCTGGGACTAGGAGTATCTCAGTGGGGTTTGTGTTTTGGTGATCCTGTGCCTTGTTCTTCTGAAGAAGAGGGGGCTTTGAAGTAGTTGGTGTCGGGATCATGTTTCACTGCCTCATGTTTCTTGATTTTCTGTGGCAGCTGTATAGTCTGGAAAAAGTGGGAGTACTTTGGGGTCAGAACCATGGGTACTTGACCTTTGGAGGGTCAGCTGGTTCTCAGGACAGACCAGCAGTTCTAATCAGGTCAACAAGAAGTTCAGGGACCTCTCAGTATCTTCTCCTTGATATGCATATTATTTTCCCTTGCTTGTGAAAGCCCCTGCGGATGACATACCTTTATTCTCTGCACACAAGGGAGGACATTTATCTTTGCAAAGATTGTAAGGAGCCTGTGGACAGGAAGGATGACATTTCTCAGCAAGCCCGCTTGGCTGTGATGACTTTTGGCTGCTACAGGAGTTCTTTGATGTAGCATGTTCCAGGATCCCCAAAGAAGAAGAAAATAAACCTGGTTTTAGGCAGGTGTTTTAGCTATTAGGCAACAATTCTCTGATCCTTGTGTTTGAGGGTGTTTGAATTTTTTCCTTCCCAAACAAAGTTTGGAAAGAGCAAAGTGTGCACCTGGAGGTTTAGTAGTGTGGGCACACTGTCCCCCTCTCCAAGAGCAATCACACGATGCTTCACAAGAATGTGAGGTGTTGTATGACGGACCCAAACTATAAACCCTGCTCAAAACTATATGGGCACTTGGGGAGGCAACACAGACCTGGAAATATTCTGTTAATTGTTAATATTGTGCGCAGAAACCTGTGCACACCACTCCAGCAGGCTCCCAGGTTCTTTTCTTGGGCACAGGCATCTATGCTGAGCCCCTGCTACAATATCTATGGAAAAGAGAGCATCAAAAAGGTACCCATATGCCTTTTGGATTGGAAATGCTGGAGTGTGTTAAGGCTTAAAACGAGAGGCTTCCCCACCTCCCCTTAATATTAATTTTTCCCTTCTGAAGTGTGTTAATAAAAGTGCAACACATGCCTACTCAGCTGAGCTTCCTCGGCTGATACTAGTGTCGGTTGGAAAAGTGGCATTCTGGGACATCAAAAGAAGGAAAAGGAAGCAGGAAAGTAGAGGAAAGGGAAGCGGGAAAAAAGGGGAAAGGGAAAAGGAAAGGGAAAATAATAGTTCCGTGGAAGGGACCTACAATTACCATCTAGTCCAGCTGCCTGACCACTTCAGCGCTGACCAAAAGTTAAAGCATGATATTAAGGGCATTGTCCAATTCCTTCTTAAACGCTGACAGGCTTGGGGCAGCGAGGCAGACCCTGGTGGGTAGACACTGTCCTGCGCATAGAAACATGCCCTTCTGCATCTGCAGCTGGCACCCGAGAGTTTTGCAGGCTTCGGAGCCCTGGTAGCCAGCATCACTGTCCCGAGGGGGAATG
>VXAK01026687.1:0-14681 GCA_013399435.1 Arenaria interpres
TGCGGGCAGGGCCGGGGGCTGCGTCTGGGGAAAGGGGGAAACCACCCCAGATAAAGCCGCTGGAGTGGAGAGTGTCAGGGAGCCTGTGTGCGCTGCCTGTGCCTCAGATCATGGAATGGTTGGGGTTGGAAGGGACCTTAAAGCCCATCCAGTGCCACCCCCTGCCCCACACCTCCCACCAGACCAGGCAGCTCCAAGCTTCCCTCCAACCTGGCCTTGAACCCCTCCAAGGATTGTCCCCCCATTCTCAGCACCAGTGAGGCACCACCATTGTCCAGTTTTGGGCCCCTCATGACAAGACAGACATTGAGAGGCTGGGGTGTGTCCAGAGAAGGGCAATGGAGCTGGCGAGGGGTCAGGAGACCAAGGAGAAGGGTCTGGAGAACTTCTGAGGAGTGTCTGAGGGAGCTGGGGGTGTTCAGCCTGGAGAAGAGGGGGCTGAGGGCAGACCTTCTTGCTCTCCACGGTGGTGTGGAGAGGTGCGGTTCAGTCTCTTCTCCCAGGGAACAAGAGAAAATGGCCTCAAGTTGCTCCAGGGGAGGTTTAGGGTGGATATTAGGAAAGATTTCTACACTGAAAGGGTTGTCAAGCCTTGGAAGAGGCTGCCCAGGGCGGTGGTGGAGTCACCATCCCTGAAGGTACTTAAAAGCTGGGTAGCCGTAATGCTGAGGGACATGGGTTAGTGGTGGGTTTGTCAGTGTTGGGTTGATGGTTGGACTCGATGATATGAACGGTCCCTCCCAACCATTCTGTGATTCAACCCACAGCTTCTCTCGGCAACCTGGGCCGGTGTCTCACCCCCCTCACCATAAATAATTTCTTCCCAAGATCTCATCTAAATCGCCCTCTTGCAGTTTGAAGCCATTACCCCTCATTCTATCTCTGCATGCCCTTCTAAAAAGTCCCTCTCCGGCTTTCCTGTAGGCCCCCTTCACGTACTGGAAGGCCACTGTGAGGTTTTGCTGCCAGGATGTGGTTAGCTGCGTTGTGAAGGATCACAAACCCGTTTCAGATGACCTCTCCCCAGCGTGTGTGAAAGGGGGGGGGAAAAACAAACACCACAAAAAACCCGCTAGCCTGGCAGGTAGCCACTACCTTACCCCCCGTGCCTCGAACCTGCTGCAGGCTTCCACTTTTGACATTCATTTTAAGACAAAACAGAAATAAAGCATCTTCAGAATCCTGCTGGTTGGTTAAACCATGGGGACGGTCTCACGGAGGAGATGTCGCATCTCAGCGCCACCAAACCCAGCCGGGCTCCCGGGTCACCACCCGGGAACGGGCGGGTTGTGCCCAACGTCATCACGGCTTTAATTTTCAAGCACAGTGGTGCGGAGTGTGTTATTTTGGAAATGTTGAGCTCACCTTTTGCTGAGCGCATTCCCCAGAGATTTTCGGGAGGTGCAGCAGGCATTTAAAATAGAAGAACATGTGAGACCTTGTTCTTGCCAGAAGGCCTGAGCGTGCACTTGCATAATATTCAAATGTTATCCCTGTAATTACATTAGCTTTTACTTTTCACAATCAAAAAAAAAAAAAAGTTGTTAGTACTTCCCTTTGCAGAAAGTATCATTCCTGCTTTTCAACATTTTTTAGTTAATATTCTACGTTCTGCTTAAAAGTGTGTAACTGATTCACGAGAAGGACTGTCTCTCGGGCTGTTACCGCACAGTTTATTATTTATCAGTGCAGAACTGCATTTACTGGGGAGTTCTAACTCACCCGCTGGACTCAGGCTCACAAAGATGATGTGATTTTCCAGACCGAGTCCTGATGTTGGGGTATATACACCTGGCACCCAGTCGGAGATTTTCGGCTGCCACGTCCCGTGCCAGTGTCCGTTACGGGCAACCCAGGCTGGTCATAAACCCGTCCTCTGCCCCAGTTGGTGCATGAGCTTGGTTCAGCAGGAACTGGTAATTTAGCACCCTTGCTCCATCAATGTCTTCCTTCCTTTAAGAAAGAAACCTTTCAGGGTTTTTAATTGGGTGCCTCCCAATCTGCTGCAAGTGTTGTATTTCCCCAATAAACGTTGTTCCATCTCTTAAATAAAATATGTATAACATATAGCTGGTGCCTTATGGAAACCTCCTTTAGCACCGACAGCGCGGAGCAAAAGCGTTTGGCACTATCTCTCTTTACAACAGCATGTAATGTAGTTCAAATGTGTTTGTTCCAGTAAGAAGGGAAAAGGCGATGATCAGTAACAAGAACCAAATGAGAAAAAAAAAAACAACAAACCAAACAAAAAAAACACCGGCACAGTCATTTTTAAAGTCAAACATAGAGGTTGTGCCAAGCCAAGAGGGAAAAGGTTTGTCTGCCGTATTTTTTCACACGATGGGGAGGGACATCAAGGGGTTTTGAAGAAGTTGCTGCTGCCTTTCCCGCTCACAATCACCGTCAGTGGGTTAAAGCGGGGGTCTGGCCGGCTCAGTAATGCCAAACCCTGGGGGGGTCTGGGGTCTGTGAGCTCCTCCTCACAGGCCGGGTGGCCCCTCCGTGTGGGGCGACCCTTTGGGGGCTGGCCAGCCCCTGGGTTTGCTGTGTAATATTGCACCGGGCCCTTTATAAGCCCTTATTTTATTAATAAATGAATGCAGAAGTAAATAGAGCTGGTGGAGCCGAGTTTGTTTTGATCCTTTCCCCTGGTACTGTAGCACTTAAAGCTTGCTTTTAAGAACGCTACTTTTGGAGAGGTTTGGTAAGGTCAATGCCTGCCGTCAACAAGGAAGTTTAGTGCTACGTGGGCTCCTTATTTTAAAGCTTTCCTTTAAAACGTTTCAGCAAATGGTTACTGCGAGCACCAGTGACTTTTCCAAAGGCATTTTGGTTTAATTGTACCAGTTCTTCTATCTGCTCACCACGTTTTTTGTAATACATGTATTTTCTGGGACTGGAATCGGCGGCTCCCTCAGTGGCGGCTCCCCCCCGCAGGGAAGCGAGGTGCAGCTTGCCCAGAACTAGCCCCTCTGGGCTCAAACTCACCCTCAAGGTGACCACCAGCCTCTCTGCGGGTACCCGGCTGCCTTCCCGGCCACCACAGTGACTAATAGTGAACTAGGGCAAACCCAGCCTGGTCTACATGAGTGCGAAAAGTCCTTCTCCAGAGCTGTTGGCATCTCTAGAAACTATTAAAAATCTAATAATTATGCAAAAAGGGCATCCGTCGCATTGAGCAGGAACATTTTTCAATAGTGCAAAAGGCGGAAAATGCAAATAACCAACCGCGCTGGTGTGGAGAAACCTAGCAAAAGGCTACAGCATCCCACGCCAGGAGTCTCCCTTCCCACCAAAAACACGCGCAGAAAAGAAAAGAAATCGGTAGTACAGGAACGGAGGAGAAGGTCAAAGAAGGTTTACCAAATATTCGACCATTTGGGATTTAAAGAGCTTCTGTGCGGCCGGTGTGCAAAGCCTCAGACCCATGCAAATTAACGCTGCTGAGTCACGGCCAGAGTGGAGGGGGGGGGAGTTAATTTAAAATGTGACCTGAAAATGAACATGAGGGAAAGAAAAAAAAAAGACCATCCTGCAGCTTTTGAATTTTGGGTGGAATGTCAGAGTGTACAGTTAGGGGACAGTGTAGCAAGGTAAGATAAACACTTCAAGATTAACAATTTAAATTAAACACTTAAAAAGCCAGAATTATTGTAAATATCAAGTAAGGAAGAGCAAAAATATTTTTTCATCTTGGCGTCTTTCAAGAGCTGAAAAAAAAAAGTCCCCAACTTCTTAAAATCAAAGGTCCAGCAGAGTAGATGGGTAAGAATCTGATTAGTGGCAAAACCAGCCAGCAGCTCTGGGCTTATTCTATATAAAATGAGATGTATCAGTGAAAAGGAGATGACTATTTAAGTCATTCTGGGTTCATTTCTTTCAATATTTTGGGGCTTATTCTGCAGAGGTTCTGCTTTAAGAGTGTAAACCCCCGCGTAGATGGCATGTCTCCCCAGCGGGGTTTATCTGAACCCAGTTTTCCCAGCGCCGAGGATGCCGAGCATTGCTGGAGGGTGCCTGTGGCTTGGGAGGCAGTGGGCTGCTAGTTCAGAAGAACAATTTTTAGCTTAAAAAAAAACCCAACAAATTTCTAACAACGAAAAGTTGTTAGAAAAACAACTTTTTTAGCCCTGCCCATCTCTCCGGGGGCGGCCAAGGGGTTGGGTGGCCAGGGATGGATGTGGAGCAAGGGTTATCCCTGCCCTAGGTGGCTCCATCTTGCTCCCAAACTCATTGACACCCCATGTCCCACCTTGACACAGGCTCCTCGGCGCCTGCGTCCCACCCTCCCGCTCCCAGGAGGGGTCCAAAGTCCTCCTCGTCATTTCTGGCGTCACTCGGGCGTTTATCTTCAAAGGCTCCCGTCATTACGGAGCTAAAACAGGGCAGAGGGAGGGAGGTGGGAAGGAGGACTTTGGCTGAGAGCGTGGCCGTGCCAAGCAGACCTACAACCTTTTTAAGGCTGGCGCTGAACCCGTGGTGTCCTGAGAGGCTTTGCCAACTCCCTTGAACTTGGGTGAGGGTTGCTGCTTGTCAGTCCCTGGCACGGCTCTTCCTTTAAATTCCTGTCCCGGTTGGTCTGGTGGCTGAGCTTTAGACACCCATTGGAACGTAACCTTCAGCCCTGTTGATGGCATCTTTCCGCTCGCGCGTTTTCCTGGCCATTTCCCATCTTTCCCTCTGGGTTTCAGTGAGGCCACCTGAGGTAAAGGCTGGAGGAGAAGCATCCCCATGTCGGGGCCCTGACTCTAAGTGGGTGGTGGGAGAATCACAGACTCTTCATGGTTGGAAGGGACCTTTGAGATCATCAAGTCCAACCACACACACAAAAAAATAAAAATCAAAAAAACCCCCAAGCAAACACCACACCCACCCACAAACAGACACAACCCAACAATCTCGGGCACTAGGGCATGCCCTGAAGTGCCACGTCTACGCGTTTCTTAAATCACTCCAGGGATGGTGACTCCACCACCTCCCGGGGCAGGCTGTTCCAGGGCCTGACCACCCTCTCAGGAAAGTCATTCTTCCTAATATCTGATCTAAACCTCCCCTGCCCCAACTTCAGACCATTTCCTCTGCTCCTGTTATTATTCCCTTGGGAGAAGAGGCCAACCCCCACCTCTCTACACCCTCCTCTCAGGGAGCTGTAGAGGGCAATGAGGTCTGCCCTCAGCCTCCTCTTCTCCAAACTAAACATGCCCAGAGAAAAAGCCCTGAGCCTTCACACACGAAGGACGGGAGCAACAGCTGTAGGGGAGTTTATATTCTACCGATCATGGGACTTTCGGTTGTTTCCTATCTGTTTTTCAGTAACGTGTCTGGTGGTTATAAAATGAGCAGTATTTATCTGACCCGGGAGTCAGAGACATTACCTCATTGTCACGGGGTCAGTGGCAATTAGACTGCGAAGCCCAGCCAAGCAGTGCCGCTGGGTACAATAGTCTGTGGCGGGCTTAACCTTTACGGTCACCGCTGCCGCAGAGCCCCGCCACGCCAGGCCTGGCATTTTAATAGCACGAAAAAGGCCCCCCCAGCCCCCTCCACCTTCCTTCCATACCCCATGGCAGAAGGCTCAGGCAAAGTTTTCAGGGTATACATTAAAAGGCTGCGATGTATGCGTTTCGGCAGGGTTAGTGGGTTAAGGGGTTGTAGCAGTTGTGTCTCGATTTTGAGTTAAAAATTAAATTCATCTCCCCCCCCGCCACCCCTCAAAAAGATGTAGGAACGGTTGAATGCAACGCAAGTGCAATAACTCATAGACATCAGTTATCCCATAGTTACCGTAAACGTGCTGTACGAAGGTGGACATGATTCTATGATGGATCAGGGAGGGGAGCCATAGGATGAGGGGGAAGGTTTTGACACAGAAGGAGGGGAGATGGAGATGAGATCTGGGGAAGAAATTTTTCGCTTTGAGGGTGGTGAGAGCCTGGTCCAGGTTGCCCCGAGAAGCTGTGGCTGCCCCATCCCTGGAGAGGTTCAAGGCCAGGTTGGAGGGGGCTTGGAGCAACCTGGGCTGGTGGGAGGTGTCCCTGCCAAGGGCAGGAGGTTGGAACTGGATGGGCTTAAGGTCCCTTCCAACCCAAACTATTCTAATGATTAAGAGTCGGATCAGCAGCTGTGCATGGCTGGCGGGGAGAGAATTTCACCCATGACCAGAGAAGGCCACCAACGGCTCGTGCACCGGGGCAGCCTTACCCCTTCGGCACCGAGGAGCACTCAAGAGCATTTAGAACTGAAACCAGGTGCTTTTCCTTTCTGGAGGTGGCAACTTCTAGTTCTCGTCTGTTAATATATGATTATTCATTGGGCGTACTTCGTTTTTGCATGTGACAGACTTGAATCACACAGGTCTACCCCACGCAAGCCAAAACGTGATCACTCTGAATTTGAGAGCAATTCCCTTTCAGAGAGCGCGTTGGAATAGTCACCCCAAAGGGGATGAAGGGCCGCTGGTCGCCAGCTTCCCACCGCTCTCTGTTGTCTCAGGGGGGGCAGGATGCTTCGGGAACCCACGCCACGGGAGCTCTGCCTCACCCTGGCTGGCGGCCAGAAGGGCTTTCCTCCTCCATGCTGTCACCCGTCCCTCTGATTCATGCTGTCTGCCCTGCTCGCTCTTGCACGATTTCATGTGCCACCTCTGCTTTTTTGGCTCAGGAAAATTTAACGTCCTGCCTGGTTATTTTTTCCACTGGGTAAAATTTTGGGTTTGGGCATAGGCTGAGATAGCCCTGCTCCCTGGGGGCGAGGCTGGGGGCAGCACCGTAGGTGTTTGACAGGCTTTGGAGTTGGAGGGCTGTAAAGCCCTTTGGCTTTACAATTCCCATTGCTCGGAATTAGGGAGAGGATGTGGGTAAGGAGAAAGGCTTTTCCCCACCGTACTGTCAGACTGAGTGCTGGGCCCACAAAAAGACTGGGGACTCATCTCGTGAAAGGCATGAGAAACAAAAAAAATCTGAGTGTGTCAGTTCTTACCGTGTAGGCAGCAGCTCAAGCCCCAGGTCTGGGGTCTGGGTTCCCCAACAGGCGGTGGGGAGAGAGGGGTGGTTATACTGGGGAGGCAGGGAGGCTCCGGCAGAGGTGTAGCCCCAGGTCAGCAGCTCCAAGCTGCTTCTCTCCACAGATTCTCAGCTGGGAGCTCTGCCCGGGGGCGAGGAGAGACATAAACCACAGTACACACTGTGGAAGAGCCGCACTCCCAAAGCGGGAACCGGGCACCATGCCCTTTCATGCCCAGGGAAGATTTTAATCTACTTCTTCCAGGTAGAAGCTCTAAACTGGCAAGATATCCCTGAGATAGGAGCTCCTTCGTGCCACGTGTGCTCCTTTGAACCTGCAACACCTGGCTGTTCCTCGAATTCAGGTAACAAAGTACTTGGGGGCACAGTGACCTTGCTGTCCCTGCCTGCTCTGGGCAACAGGGAAGTGTTTTTATTTGATATTCACTGAAACAGCAACTGCACCCAGGTCTGTTTCCCGGAGTGCTGCCAGCGCTGTCGCCGCTCTCTTCAGTCCAGTAAGTGCTACCGGGTGCAAAGCAGAACAGTTTCAGGAGGGGAAGGTGGCATCCTCCCCACTCTGGCTGTGGAGATGGTTGCTTGGAAGGTGGGCACCACCAGAAGCAAGGTTGGGGCCTGAAACATTTACGTTTCTAGTGCCTGGCTCGGATCCTTCCATGTTTTAAACAGGTCTGATCCCGTCCCACCTCTGAAAACCTGCTCTTGATCAGATCACAGAATCACAGAATGATATGGGGTTGGAAGGGACCTCTGGAGATCTTCCAGTCCAACCCCCCTGCCAGAGCAGGGCCACCCAGAGCAGGTCCCACAGGAACGTGTCCAGGTGGGTTTGAATGTCTCCAGAGAAGGAGACTCCACCACCTCCCTGGGCAGCCTCTTCCAGGGCTCTGCCACCCTCAAAGTCAAGAAGTTCCTCCTCATGTTTGGATGGAACTTCCCATGTTCAAGTTTGTGCCCATTTCCTCTTGTCCTGTCCCTGGGCACCAATGAAAAAAGCCTGGCCCCATCCTCCTGACACCCACCCTTGAAGTATTTGCAGGCATTGATCAGATCCCCCCTTAGTCTTCTCCAGACTAAAAAGCCCCAAGTCCCTCAGCCTTTCCTCAGCAGAGATGCTCCAGGCCCCTCATCATCTTTGTAGCCCTCTGCTGTAGCGTCTCCAGCAGTTCCCTGTCCTTCCTGAACTGGGGAGCCCACACAGGTACAGGGTTGAGGGCTTGGACACATGCAAGGCATCGAACCTATATTGTCCCAAGGAAGGCCATAAATGGGTATGTAGGAGTTTGGTCCTCACCACGCAGCTCAGTCCTCACCTGTGTTTCTTCAAACTCACCCAGCAGGTCAGTATTTCCCGTTAACACTTGCCCTCGGTTGGTTCCTGGTGGGACCAGCCAGGTCCCCCTCCTTCAGGGCCGTCCTTCCCCCCCTGCACCGCTGCCGTCACCGGTGGCTCTGTGCAGAAAACCTTCATGGGGCCGTGAAGAACCGTAGGAGCGGCCGCGATGGCACCGACATCAAAGGCACTGTGAGGAACCTGCATTTCCATCTCTCTTGCCAGCATTTACATTTGAGCAGGTTTTGGAGGCCACCGTTTCCTTCTGTTCCTCCCTAGAGTTTCGGGGTGTCTTCAGGGTGAGTCTGGATTTCTGAGGATCTGCATTTTGGGGTTTAGATAGTTTAATGCTCTCGTCAGCTCTAGGTCTAAGCAGACACGATCCAGCTTGCTCTCTGAAAAAATCTCCAGGCCATCGAGGTGACCCTTCACACTTGAATGAGATTCAATGGCTGCAAAAATGAAAAGTAAAGGCAATAAGGACATTTACCCTTTGCAACGGGACACATTGCAAAGGTCTACACCAAATTTCCCATCATTGAGAGATGCTTTTCTTGAAAATGTGGAGCGGTTTGCCCACCAGCTGCGGGTTGGACATGGGAACCACTGGGAGATACTCCGTGATTTCGATCCTGCAGGTCGTTGTGCTACTTGAGTATGATGGCTCTTCTGATTTAAGGATAATGAATCATCCTGTGATTAAATTGATGTGAAAACTCCCATGGTGTGTAAATAGAGGCAAATGGCAATTTTTAACTACTTTTGGCTACGCTAACACTGAAGGCATGTAATTTGCTTTCTGTAATTTAATTGTGCAGGATGTTTGCTCCCATCATTCGTAAGTAAAAGTTTCTTACAGACTCAACAGATTGTGTTTCCATCTCTGTTGCGTAAAAACAGTCCTATGGACACCGGCGAACTGGAAATCACAACACAGCATCGCCACTATTTTAAGAGTCATATTCAAACACATGGAACAGATACGCAATTCCACTCTTCGCTGCCTTCAGATTTGGTGCTTTGTGTATTTACTTAGCGCTAGAAGAGGAAAGTGAAAACAAAGCCGTGTCCTCAATAAGCCCCAGGATCAGGCTCCGCTTCTGCCCTCTCCCTTGGGACCAGGGACCATTTCCAGGCAGTGGAAGGGCCCCAGGCAAGCCAGAGCTGCAGAGTCATTCCTGAAATGAGACAACAGAGAGAAAGGGGGTGGAAAAAAGGAAAAAAACCCAAAGGTCTGAGTGCCGGGGTGGGAACGCTGAGAGATGGATCCGAAGGGTGTTAGTGCTTCTGGATGGAAAGGCTGACTCAAAATGGGTCTGGCTGCTCCTGCTCCCTGATGCTCCTGGGGAAGCACCTGCCTGGAGGCAATTTATCCAGCCTGTCCGCTGGATTTCGCACAGACAACAAACACATCCTGGGATTGTGACTTTGGCTGGGCACAGGGTGGTTTTCCCATCTCCTGTTTATTTTGGACATTTCAGGCCTTCTTCCCTCATCCTGGGACAAATTGCTTCCATTTTCCCCAGGAAAGCTGGCTGTGGGAAGCGGAGCTGCCAGCGGAGCTGAGGCGCAGCGAGGGCTCCCCGCGGCGGGGCTCCCTGCAGCTCGCTCCGGCACCGCGGCCCCATCGCAGGCAGCAAAAACGTAGGTTTTGTGCATTTTCCTGCCAGCAGTTCAGATCTAGATCAATCGGCATTTTCCGTTTTCCTTCTGCAAACTTTTCTAGGTGCAATCCCAATTGCGTCCGTATTCAAAGTGCCCTAGGATAGCTTTGCTTCGGTCGAGAGTTGTTCTCATCTGGTTGGGTTTTTTTTTTTCCCTCCAGCCTTACATAATCTTGTTTCCAAGCGTCCCATCAGGCACGTAACTGGCAGCAGAGAAGCATCACAAAAAAAAACCCACCCCTCAGGAGAGCACACCAGAAGTAGGCTGGCTGGGCTACTGCAACCATTCGGCGTGGCATCTCCGAGCTGAATTTCTATATGACTAAGCACATTGGCAGCGGGTGTGTGATCGCATCTTCAGAGCACTGCTCCATATTTGTCCTTCCTTCCTCAGTTTGTTTCGGGTTTGTGTTTTTTTTTTTAACAAATAGGTGGGTTTGTACGCTACGTGCTGACACGGCTTCGCTGTTATGGATGGCAGGAGGGGTATGAGGCTCCCAGCGCGGCCGAGGGCTGGAAAGATATTTGTCACTGCAGATTTTGCTTGTCATCTGCAGAGATGACATGCAGATCTCCCCTCTGACAGATTGATAGTCATTCCGAGATGCATCCACCCACAAAAACCACAGGCATGCTGCTTTACTCAAATCTTTACTTTAACCACTACTTTGTGATGCAAAACTGGTGGAGTTTTTGGTACTTTTTGTTAAAAATGAAATCTTTATAGGGGTTTTCCAGCATCCTTGCTAGTTACTAAAAACAAATCAATTAGCCTACTGGATGGGACTACTCAGTTTACTTGTGGGTGGCTTTGACATTCATCTCATTAATATGTTTAGTCTGAAAGAAGGTTGGAAAGGTAGTAAATAAAAAATTGGACAGAGAAGTACTGCGTCTCTCCAGGAGTTATTCCTTCTGTCCCGGGTAAAATGCCAGTTTCACATAGGCGGAGTGTTTGCACTGATTTTTACTCCAAATATCAACATCTGGGACTGACTAAGTTCAAGGATTAGCGACGTGGGTCTGTCTGTTTGCAAAAGTAAAGGCAGCACGTTCAAGGGGCAGGTGAAGCAGCATCTGCACCGTTCAGGGCCAGGAAATTCCCGGTTCAGGACCGAACTTCCATCGCGGCGTGTGAGAACCTGGTCAGGTCGGCTGGAAGCCGGGTAGCCTCCAACTCAAACAAAGAGCCACCCAAATCAGTCATCGGGAGGCTTATGGCCCCTTTGTGTCCCACGCTGCTGCGGCTACTTGGTGCCGTGCTTATTCTGGGTGGTTTTGGCACGGGGACGCTGGGCGGGCATCCCTTCATCGCCCCACTTTGGGTGATTGTGGGGGTACAGCCCTCCTGCAAAAACAGCCGGTGGGTCCACGGGGGTACGGAGAACACACGCGGCAACAACCTCAGGTGGCGATGTTGGAAACGTAAAAGGGAAAGTACTCCAAATAAGTTTCTCTTGTTCAGCAATACAATGGGCAATTTGAAAAAACCTTATTAAGCATGTGTGTAGGAGCATTTCCCTTTCTGGGAGACAAGTTGGATTGTTACACGGAGCTATATTGTGACTTTCCCCGACACGGCATCAATCAAGGCCCCTTTATGTAAGGAGGTATCCGTCACACGCGCCCCGTGGCGAGTCCCCGCTGCGGGCGCCGAGGCTGTAATCCCGGCTCCTTTGTCCTGCCCGCTGCCAATTTGCTGCGAAATTGAGGACGCGGCTTGAAATTTGCCATCGGGGCGGTCTGGGGGCCGCGGCTGGGCTTCGGGAGCCCTTATTTGCATTGCCTTGATTAGCACGTCACCTGCTTCATTAGCGAAGAAAATTCTCATCCACAGGCTCAGCCATTCATGCAAATTGAAGAATACGCGGAGATCCTTCCCCTCCAGGACTTTCCATTATTAGCAAAATTGGTAGATTCTTTTTGTTCCTTCCTCTTCGGAAGGTCACTTTCATTTTCACCTCCAGATGAAAGTTCTTTAAAAGGCAAAATAATTGTATTCCCAAACTTTAAGGAACAGCAATTCTGCCTAAAGAAAAGTGATGCCAGATGAAGTCTCAGGTGTGCTCAAGGCGGGTGGAACCCATCCTTACACGACCTGCTGTCTCTCACTGCCACCAAATCACTAATGTTACTGGAGATCAGGAATCTCTTTTCAAAGCCAAAAAGCTCCCCACTGTGTAGGACCTAAACCTCCTGGACTCAAGTTGAGCAGCTCCTTCTCCCGACATCCTCAGCAAACATTGCCTTCTCTCTGATAGTGCATGGAACACTTTCCTTCCTCCATCCCTGTTTTCCAGGCAATGCAACCCCAGTTCCTTACAAGTCACCTCTTCCCAAATCCAGAAATCCTTGCTTTCCCCCTCTGGCACACCCACCCCTCTTTTCCTGAAGGTGGGACCAAGGCAGAAGGTTCTCCAGAGGGGCTTTGGGGGCACCTGCCGGGGCAGAGCGGCACTTTCTGTCCGTGTTCACACCCTGCCCTGTCCCCAGGACCGAGCCACCTTCTTACACAGCAGCACCCACCCTCTCTGGTGGCCCTGTTGTCACCCCTAGACCTCCTCCAGATGGGTTCTCCCTCACCAGGACCCCTTGCTCTGTACCCATCATTGCGTCCTTGGCTGGAATCAGGAGGTGGTTCCTCCTGGCCACCATCACATCTGGGCTCTGCATCGAGAGGAAAGTCCGCTACTTCACCCTGACCACAGTCTGCACGCGCTGGTTGTGTTCCTTGAAGCTAGTTTTGATATTTGTAGCTCTTCCAACCCAATTCACACCAACCTTAATGCTTCGGAAGGATTCCCGCGTTCAATTCATTTCTGATGTCCCCGAGAAACACAACTGCCAAACCTCTGCGGAGGTGGACGGTGGGAGCCCTGTGCCTTCTCCTACAGCTTCTCCAGGGGTGGTGCTCAGCCTTCTGCACCTAAAGAAACTAAAGGCATCGTTACGGATTCTGATCTCAGGTTTCGGAGAAGGTTTTTCACTTTTGAGACTACAAATTGACAATCTTTTTGTGATTTCAAGAGATGTTCAGCTTTTGTGGAAAAAATACCCGAAATGTGGCATTTAAAGAGATGCCTCACACAGCTTTTCCTTGAGATCAATGACAAGTTGCCACCAGGCGCCGGATCTCAGTCTGGAAGGGGAAAGCCCTTACGCAGGCAAGAACCTCAGGAGCTGCAGGGTCAAAACCAGAAGAGGGTTTTCGCCATCCCTCACCTCCTCTGCTACAGCCACGGTGGGCAGAGGAGTTCAGCACACCCAAAATGATCCAAAGCAGAAAGAAAGATCCAGAAAAGCCTTGAAAACTGAAGAATAAAAAAAAAATAAAGGCGTGGGATGGGTGCGCGTGAAGTTTCACTGCAGCCAGGAGTCTGCAGGAGAGAATGAGGTGGTTGTGGACGGAGGGGAGGAAGGAGGGCAGAAGCTTCCTCTGCTGACCAGGAGCTGACACAGCCCACGTGTGGGCAGGGGAAGGAGTGTGACCGCGCAAACCCTGCATGTGACCACGGGACAAACCCCCCCTGCCCCACACCACCCCATTTCCACCCCCAGGGCGGTGGTCACACTCGGGCTGCAGCTGTACCCGGGGGGAGAAAAACCACTATCTCTTTTTGCATCTCCCAGGAAAGGACAACCACCCGTGAAAGCACCAGCTGAGTTTCACACCGATCACCGCACAGACCCGGGGTTTGGGCTTTTTTGCTATTTTTTGCCTTTTTAAGGTAAAGAGGCAGCGACGCCGAGCATTTGCGCGGGTGCCCTCTGGGAGGGGGTGCCCTCCCTGGCTGCGCCGCTGCCTCCTCCCTCTCACCTGAGCGGCGCAGACTCCAGGAATCCTGACAAATCCATGTCTGCTTATCCCCGGGTGGCACGCTGGGAAGGAGTGAGTCACAGCCGTGTCTCTGCCGCTTGGAGAAGAACGAAATCCCGCTCCTCTGTTGTGCAACCCCGGGGAGGCAGTCGCATCCCTCACGCTCCCTCCACACACACCTTCCCGGGAGCCAGCGGCTGCGGAGGGGAGGAAGAGAGATTTGCCGGGATACGTATGGAAAGGGTGGATGATTAAGAAGTCACCGTCTCACCCATAAATCTCTGTCTGCTGGCCAGGCTGTCCTTCTCCCCTGGGATGCACCGGCTTTGACATCTGGCGATGACCCGTGGTGGGGAGAGGCACCCTTTTCAGACAGCGCTGATTAATTGTACCAGGGAGTTCCTGCTACGTCTTAATCAAACCCCCATCACCAGCCAGCGCTCCTGCACACACCACGCTTGGAGCTGGAGCCACTTGTGGCTTCTTTTTTTTTTTTATAAACTCTCGCACACTCTACTCTGAGGATGAAAAGCCTGAAATTATCAGTGGTAGGAGTCCGGAGTATCCCAAACTGGAGTGATGGATCCTGGGACCCCGGTCCCTCCGCAGGGACTCACTTGGTGCCAAAAGCCCAACCTGGGAGCTGGGAGAAGCCCCCTCCTCACCTGAGAGCCCCCCCTGGCTCAGCTCTCCGGGGCATCGCAGCAAACACAACCACACAGCACCCTGGAGGGGGGACAAAAACCACCAGCAGCCTCTCACCATAGAGTATTTTGCATCATTTATTTAAATACCTATATTTATGCATTTACAAATTTTCATAGCTCTGTTTGTAGCTTTTTTTT
>VXAK01026687.1:20364-146609 GCA_013399435.1 Arenaria interpres
TTTGCACAGAATTAAAGCGGTCAAGATTTGCACGGCTCCTCGTGCACTTCCTGGTGAAAGCAGGCCTGCCGGATTCCAGCTTCGAACAATTACAGTCTCCAGAAACCTAACGAGCTTGAAAAGCAAATGAATGAGAGGTTTTCCCTTTACTTAATTACAAGGAAATAAATACAAATAGAAGTTCCCCGAGTTAAGTTCCTTTTCCTGGAGACAGCTCCTGCTCAGGAGGAGGGATATACTGGTTTTGTCAAACAATTGGAGCATCCTGCAACCCAAGCAGGGCTCTGGGTAACGGTACTTAGGGGAATTCCTAAAAGCTATCACAACATTAATGAAGCTGGTTTCCTCTTTTGCTTTTACAGTCAAATAGCTCCCTAAAAGCTAAATCCTTCATTCTTACTTTCACAAAGAGCGAGAAGGGTTTTTAGTGCTTGGCCAGCCAAGAGCTGCAAGCTTCAGAAATAAATGCATTCAGCCCCGGAGCTGGCTGCGGCCGGTGGAAAGGCTCCCGGTGACTGCAGACCACTTTGAGTCAGACCCTTCAGCAGGAAGACGTAAGACACATGTTTCAAGATAATTGTTTCCAGGCAAAACAGCAAAAACCACTACCCGGCAAGTATTAAAACTCACAAAGAGAGCAACCGCCTCTATCCTCCATCCCCAAAACCAACTAGAGCCAGGGGGGGTCTGTGGCACAGAGTCTGAAAACTAATTACAGCCAAGAGCAGGCAATTTCTGCGCCCAATCCTCCACGTTAATCCCTTCCTTGTGCTCCGGGGGGTGTCGGGCAAAGGGTCCGGGCTCCATCAGAAATGCAGAGCGTGATCGGAAGGCAGGGAGCCGGGATCTCGGTCCATACTGGCTTCCAGAGACTCACGTCTCCGGGAAGGTAACTGGCTTAGGGCGAAAGCGGGGCCAGCCCGGAGCAGAGGAGGAGAGCAGGAACCCGATTAGCGTCGGAGAGAGCTGTGCCGGCCCCTCTACAGCAGGCACATCGCCTCTGGAAAGATAACCACCCAAACCCGCTGGCCTTTTCTACCTGCTGCGACTCTGTCGGCTGCCCTGGGATACCACCCGCTGCAAGTCAGCAATTAGTTTTATCCAGTGCCCGTATCTATATAAACTTAACTAATTGAACCATCTAGCGCAGGTTTATTAATCCATAAAGATAAGCAGCTAGTCACTTCCCCGCCACAAACGGCTCCCGACAACAGCATTTTCCCCTTTCGGCTTCGGCTGTAATCCGTAGGGACAACGTGCAATAAAGCCCTGCCGCCTGCGTGGCTCTCACCCAGCCACGGGCTGGCTTCGGGCTGGGGACGATCCCTACCATCCCCTCCAGCCACAAGCCATCACAGCTCCTCCAACTCTCGCTGCAGAAAGAAATGCCGCACCGAAAAGCCACCGGGAGGTCCCCGCAGCGCTCGCGTGTTCAGCAGCGGCGACAAACCCCGCGGTGCAAAATATTTGTGTGGGTGGGTCGGTCCCTGAAGTGTGACAGTCACCAAACTATACCTGCACTAGCAGCCGTGGCAGGGCGAGACCAGTGCAAACCAACCACAACTCAGAGCCTTCCTCCAGTCTCTCGGTGGGTTCTGAGGTCGGCGCAGCAACACTTCTACCAACATCACACCCTCTGACTTAGAGGATTCGTGCGAAGGTCTGGGGTTAAAACCCGTATCAACACCACCACTAGATGCAAACAGGCTGCCTGCACCAGCCATGACTGATTTAAGTCAACTTCAGCTTTGATTTTTTTATTTATTTTTTTTAAAAGCAAATTTTCCCTTTCTGGAGGTGGCCACTTTGGCCCAGGCCAGCTCGGCGAGCGCTGCCAGGCTGGTCAGCGGGGCTTGGGAAGGACGTTTTGTTTGTTCACTTCTCTCCTAAACAGGAATTACTTTAGAAACCGGGTTTGCAGAAGTTGTAAATCACCTCTTTGTACCCACAGGACCTTTGTCCTGCCCGTACCGGTGCGCGGCCGCACGTTCGCAGCCGGCTCTCCCTTACCTGGTCTTTAAGCTCCGAAAGCTGCCCAGAGAGGTTGGTCACGAGCTTCATGGTGGACTCCAACTTCTCCTGCAAGTTCCTCAGCTCGTTCTGCTCCCCTTCCGCATCGCTGCTCACCAGCGACATGGCTCGCATCCGGGGGAACCAGTCCAGGTTTCTCTCCTGAGAATCACACACACGAGGTCACAATTAGCGTTCGCCTAATTGAAAACCCGCAGCCGAGCGCAGCCGTATCTCCAGTGCCACGCGGGGACACTCCTGGGCTACGCAACCTCGGCAGTTATTTTCATTTGCATCTCCCTGGAAAGTCTGCAAAATTGCTCGTTACTGGCAACGAGGCCCTTCAGACCTAAAGACTGAAAATTAAGGCTGCTTTTGGTTGGTTTTTTTGTTGTTTTTTTTTTCCCCTTTCCAGCAACTCACTCTCCCCAGCCATTCCTCCTTCAGATACTCTTCAGTGTAACACAGGGAACACTGGACGTTAAACCAGCTCAGATTTCACGTCTGGACGAGCATTTCCCAGCGCTAGAAACCTGCTGCCATCTTAGACTCTCTCAATTCGTCCTTGTTGGAGATTTTCTGCTGATAGAGCTGGTTTGCTTTTTTTTTGGTCAAGCAAAGCTTGGCCGCGCTTTCCAATGAGAGAAACCAAGTTCTACCTGGAACTACTTTCCGAGCTGAAATGCTTTCTTTTTGATGAAAAAGAAAAAAAAAAATAATAATACTCTGACTGGCTGACTCAGGGTAAAACATGGGCCAGATTAAGTGACAATTAACTGTTTATAATAAAGTTCTCATTCAGGCATACAAACTCTCTAATATTCCACCTTTAAGTTACAGTCGGAACTCCAGTGGACACGTGCTGGGTTTCACTGGTCTGTGCACAGAGGCTGACACACTCACGTATGTGCGGGTGACGTTAAAAATAAAAGCAGGAACGGAATAGAAAGCCACAAGAGAGGAGGAGGAGGGGTGCACACCGCATCTTGACACCTTACATTTCAACACCCAACTGGCTTCCTATCTCGCCTGGTCCTCCTCCCACGCTGGAGATACTCTCAGAAATGGAAGTTAAACTAAACGCCGGAGGAGATAAGGATGTGTGCGCTCTCGGGGGTGACGCTGCAGCAACTGGTAATGTTTTAAACGAAGCAGATGGAGGGGTAACAGCCCGCCGGACTCACCGTATCCCACACCAACCATCCATCCCCATCACTGATTAACGGCGGCCAAAGTTCGCCCCGCTTGGCAGGGCCGGGCTCTTCGCTGGGCTTTCTCTCAAACCTAGGGCTTGGGGTTTTTTGTTTTTTTGTTTGGTTTTTTTTTGTTTTGTTTTGTTTTTTTTTTACAGCCCTGCAAACTCTCTTTGGCTTTTTGCCATTCCCGGCCCAAATCTCTAACTCCAAACCCGCTCCCCCATCTCTCTGCTCCATCCCACCCCATCCCCAGCAGCATCCATCCTGCTGCCATCGGGGCCCTGCACCTCTGCAGAGATTTCCAGCCCCGTCCCTTGCTGCCAGTCAGATGTGACGCCGAGATTCAATCGTCTTAAATTAGTTGCTGCTGATCTGCCTGGAGTTCAGCCCTGCTGAGATTAGAAGGAGAAAAGCGGGCCCTTTCCCGTGCAGCGCACCACAGGATCCCCACGTGATGCAGAACTGCCAGGAAGGCTTTTTTCCTCCTGATCTCTGTTTACAGGGCAGATGGTTTCTGCTAATAAAAGAAAAAAAAAAACCAAACATATATGTACCAAAAAAATATGCCTTTATCAAGACAAGTGCCAAAATATTTGGGACTTTAGGAAACGACAGTGCCACAATTAAGATTTAACAGCAGTAACAGGCCACATTTCACTGTGTTCTTCCAGCTGTAGTAAAATCCTGGTTAGGGAAGAGGGGGCAGGCTCGGCACTAGTGTCTTCCCCTCCCCACCCAGGGGAAAACAAACTAAACCAACTGCTCTTCCCTCCCCGCTCTCCTCCAGGCCAGAGGTTTTCAAGGACAAGGCGAGTTAGACTGAAATGCAATTTATATTCGCAGGTTTGCCTGGACCCTCTGACCCACGTCCTGAGGTTCTCAGGCAGACGCAGGAGCAGAGCCCTGAAGCTCCTGCCCGTTCCTTACCTGCTGAGGAAATATCATTATTTCAGCTTGTTCCCAAAGAGGTGAGATTCCCAAGCCCACCCCAGAGCCGCTGCCAGGCCCCATCCTTCTGAAGGATGAAGGGGACAAGGGGAGCAGGACCTGGAAACACCGACCTTTACCAGCCAGTGACATCTTGCTAAGAAACACCCCAAACCTTTTCCGGCGTTATTCTGCAACACAAGCAAAGGCTGTAGCTGCTGCAGAGGCTGCAGTTTGACCGCTGCAGGCAGGGAAGGTGAGGGGCAGTCTCGGGTGGGGAAACCAAACCAGCCAGCCTTAGAGCATCGCCAGCCTCTGCAGGCTGGTCGGAAGTTTCCTACTCGCTGGTTTTCTGAAAGCCCCAGCTCTTGAAGTCACTTGAGTATGGGAAATCTTGGCTTTCACTTGAAAAAAACAACCAAGTGCCTCTCTCGTACTCATGGGGAAAGATCAAAGACAAAAAGCCTCCACGTGAACTCCACAAGCTGAGAAGGTTAACGAGGAGAGAGGACTCAGGGCTGCCCAGGCAGTTTCCTGGGCTCCCTTTTGAGCCTGGAACTGGCCGAGAAAGACCCAACGGGGGCACCTGGAAATGTTCTGTGCAGAGACAGGCTTGGGGAAGGACCTACACATGGCTTTACCAACCCACGTCACGGGGCTGGACCTCACCTGCCCTCCCGTTCAGGTTTCATGGAGCTTGTTGGCTACGACTCAAACCCAAAGTTCAACCTGGAGGTGTCCAGCTGCTGCCCAGCCAGAAATAAGGGGATGTCCACCCAAACAGCCCGGGCAAACATCCTGAGGGGAGGAGCCGTGGGGCAGAGGTGCTGGTAAGACTGTGTCCATGCAGGGAGAACTGGTCCCAGTGCTTGCTGACCCACGGTGGCTGCTAGAGAGGGCGGCATAGAACCAGTCCCAGTGCTCGCTGACCCATGGTGGCTGCTGGGACTCTCCAGGGAGGGCAGGAGGGATGCTGCCAGCTCGCAGGGACACACCTTCCTTCCTCCTCCTCCTCTCTGCACACACCATCCTGCATCCCTTCGCCCTGGTTTCGCGTGGGAAACCTTCAGCCTGTTCCTGCCGCCGCCGAGAGAAGCCGCAGAGCCTGGATGTGCCCAGCCTGCTGAAACGCAGGCTTCTGCCCCCACCGCCTGGCCCTGGCCACGCTGGGAGGAGGTGTGGGGGGTGTTTTTCTTTTAAATAAATAAATAACGATGCCTGGAGCAGAGCTGGTGCAAACGGAAATAAGCAGGAATGCAGAAAGGTCAGTGGCCGACGGGCCCGCTGGGCCGGCGTGCGGCAGCCAGCCCGGCTCCCGGCCCCTCCGCAGAGCGCTGCTATTCAAGGTTGAATAAAAGATTTATATCTCGATGATCTAGTTTCTGCTGAACTTTAGCTGAACACCGGGGTGCCTTTAAAGACACAGCCTCACGTCTTTCACTGGGGACGGGGTTCGGATAGGTTTTTGGAGGCGCTAAGCGAGCCGGGAAGGGAAAACCTCCTTCCCCACCGTGATCCCCCTTTCTTTTTTTTTCCTCCCTGCCCGTCCCCCCGTCCCGGCCGGGGGCTGGCACCTCGCATAGCGATGCTGTTATGCAGCGTCTGCTGCGGTCCTGGGGCCAGCGGAGGCACCGGGATCCTGGTGTGCAGTCAGCTCCCTCTTCCCGTCACCCTCGCAGCTTCCTCCGCCTCAGCAGCGACTGCAGCCGCTGACGGAAGCCGGCTGACCGCAAGGGCTGGGTTTCGGGTTAGCTCTTTTCTAGGTAAAGTTGGAAAAGTCCCTCTGGGTAAAAGCAAATATCATTAAATCTCAGACATGGGGGCGATGCTGACCGTCCATGATTGGAAATTTGAAAAGAGAAAAAAAAAAAAAAGAAAATAAAAAAAGAAAGAAAAAGAGGAAGCGGCCCTGCGTGATGCAGATGCAATTCATTCTGAGAAATGCCCGCTCCTCCCGGCTTCTGCCGAAGAGTTTATTCTAAGAAAGGTTTCTGAGGCAACCTCTGCGGCGAGCCCTGCCAAGAGATGCATTAGCCCCGCTCCCGGGGAAGGACCAGGGCTCGTCCTTGCCGCCGGCCGCCCCGAGGAAGTCGCCCTTCCTCTGCTGGGTCTCCACCTATCCAGCTACTGCCGCGCCGAATATTTATGGGGTGCTGAAGAGCTAATTCAATGCTCAAATTCAATCCTATGCCCTGCCATCGGAAGGCTGTCGGGCAGCCCTCGCTTAGAGGGGGAAGGGTGGCAGCAGCAAAGTTTCAGTTTTCATGCGTTGCTAAAACTCGTACCCATACAGCCAATAAACAGCTTGGTGAAGCGCTTTGAAAATGACTTTTTTGTTTGTTTGTTTGTGGCGAGATGAAACTCCTCTTGGGTTTTTTTCAGGCTTCCTGGAAAAAGCCCCACGTCAGGTTCTCTCTCTCTTCTGCAAAGGGCTCACCTATCACTTCTTCCACACCAAGCCATGCTTCTCCCCTCGCCATCAAGAACAGCACTTGACCGGTGTCCCCCCTCCACACTTCCAAACCCTCCCATCCACCAGGTCTTTAAACTGGAGGCTGACGATACAAGGCCAATGATGCCAGAATCTCATTTTGCACTCTGTCCATCCATTGAATACCTAACTGGCTTTTGCACCGGTGCAGAGCGGGGAGCCTGGAGGACAGACACCATGCCCAAAGGTGGAAGATGACCACGTCCCTCTATGAAATGATCCCCCCACTACATCCCCGTGCCAGCTCTGCTGCAGGTGACTCACTCAAGCATTGTATTTACCAGCAGTGAAGTTGCCCCACCGAGCATCACCCAGCTCGATGTGACCGTGGCAGCCGGCCCCGGTGGGAATCCCCCAGGGCAACCTCCTCACTCCTGCAGAAAGGACACCGTCACCTCTCCCCGCCAACCTACTTCTGGGCTGTTTGGACCTCGATTTGAAGTAGGACGCGTTTCACCACGATCAGCTGGGCAGGACAGGACAATTAAGCGTGCAAAGGGCTGAACGATCAGCTGCCGGTGGCCACGGTCGCAGTCACCCACCTCCTCTTGCACAACGCATCCGGCACGGCCCCGCAGCACCGGGTCCTGGGCTCCCCGCCATGGCCATGACTCAGGGGACGGGCCACCTCGCCCCAGCCCCGGGCCACCTCCTGGGCACGGGGTGTTTTTTGTCCTGGCCAGAGCTGCCGATCGAGCGGTTTATTTTCCCCAGTGCGTTGATGGTTTCCAGTTGGAAACCTTCCCCCCTCGCTGGTGGAGCCCCAGCAGCAAGGACACGGCGCCCACCCGTTGGGATCCACCCCATTCCCAGCACGTTATCCAAACAAACCATCACACAGGACTGGGCTGAAGCCTCAGCTCCTGCTTTCATCCACCCAGTCCCTTTTTTTCCGCCGCACGCTCGGCCAAAGTGAAACCCTTGACTCCTCGGCGGGGATGCTGACCTGGTATTCCCAGCACGGACAGCCTGCCCAGCTGGTTTATTATCAGGGAAAAACCAAGAACTGGGCCACGTAAGGTGAATACCAGTAACTGGAGGGTTTTTTTCTGCTGCAGGGCATGCCAGCTCGCCCAGCTCCAGAGGAGGGAGCGCGCTCGGGCTGCGTGGGCAAGGTGAGGTTGACCAACCATTTCTCCCCGTGCAGCTTCTGGTTTGCACCTTAAGGCCGATTTCGGGGGTGGAACAAGTTGCTTCACCATCTCAAATGCAAAGCTGGGGACCTGTGCTGATGACACTATTTCCAGCAGCCAAGAGCCTTCTGCCAAACACACCTCTTGCCTCTTCTATTATCTGTCCTTTAACCCTGTAATTAAATTGGCTCACTCTGGTAAGGCATCTCAAGGTGCAGCCCGGTAGGAGGATACCACCAAATTAAGTGCCATCAGCTCCAATTCAGCTGCTGACCTCTGCAGTCCTCCCTCCCCTCCCGGCTTGTACCCAGCTGAAGAAACCCCAGTTTCTTCATCAATAGCCAAACAACTACCTGCAGGTTATGTGTAGGGGCTGCTCTCTTTTGCGTCCGCAATCGGGTTGCTGAGTATCGATATAGCAGATCTTTTCTACTCCATTGTGCCCCAAAGTACAGGATTTCCAAGCACAAGTTATACACAAATATAACTAAGTTTCTAATACTTTCTCAGTCTATAATTTCAGCTTTTATAAAGACGCACACACGTCTTTCACCAGTGCTGGAATCATTAAGCCTCTTTTGAAATGCTTCAGGTTTGAAGCATCACAGCTTATTCCTCTAGGTGCTGCCGTTCATATCCAGTTTTTGGCCATTTCCAGCCAAATTATATTCGGTGTAGAGCCCAGGGACACAAGTCACCATCAGGTGAGCCTCCTGCAGGCTGTGGAAAAAAAAAAAAAGCTGAGCTCCAGAGCACAGGGCCAGCCGTGGCTGGGTGTTCAACTCCTCAGGAGAGGTTTCAGGTCAAACTTGCACTCCTGGAAGAATGTAATTTTAAAAGCTCGATGCTGATGAAACCCTGCCTTTGCTTACATCTTGGCAGACGTTACAGGCGACACCGGACACTCAGAAGAGTAATAAGAAATACTTTTGAATTATGGCATAGCACATAGCTCAAAACAAACAGGAAAAAGCCCAATAGTGTATTTAAACCTACAGTCTTGCAAAAAGAGGTTAATCAGGGCACAAAAGGAAATTTTTACCCCGTACGTTTCCCTTCCAAATCCCCTTAAGGCTATCGGTGCCATCGCTCCTGTCTGCAAAGGGTTCATTTCCAAATGACGCCAGGACGCAGCGGGAGATCGGGGACTCGGCGCCCTCGACGGGGACACGTGCGCTTGGGCAATCCCTCGCACCTCTCCCTGCCTGCCTTTGGTAACAGGGGTTAATGACATGTATCCTGCTCGCTGCAGCTCCAGATTGAAAAAAAAAAAAAAGAAGAAAAAAAAAAATCCGTGGGAGCCACAAGAGCCAGCTGGGAAGCGCCGCGCTAGGAAACTTTTCCGAAGAAGCCTTTATTTTTTAAACCCTGCACGTGTGCGTGCACGAAGCGGCGCTGGCAGCCGTGCGGCCCTCTGCCACGCCGGTGGGACGGTGGAGATGCAAATCCCCGCGCCGGGGAAGGCAAGAATCGGGTATGCAAATCCCTGCCCATGCAAGAGACGGCACACGCTGCAGCTGCAGGCAGAGCGGCCGGGGAGCGCAGAGGAAGCTGAAGTGGTTTTCCACCCATCAAAGCTGCGGAGTGCGGATTTTTTTTTTTTAACGTGTTCTAAATGCCTGCAAACAGCTGTTTGTAGCAGACCCGTGCCAAGACGCCGGCGAGAGCTTCACGGATGGGGCTGCTGCTCCCGAGGCTGCCACAGCAACTGCAAGAAAGCTTCGGAAATTCACAGGCCGGGATGGGGAGATAAGATTTTTAAATGAACTAATCTGTAGGGAGTTGCACCGAGTTCACATTAGTCATTTGGGTGGGGATGTCAATGTCTGGCCAAGACGATAAGTGGATCCCCCCACCTCCTACACACTTGGTATTATTCAGACATCACCTGATCTTCCCCCGGTGACTACGAAGCCACAACAGCGGCTGAACCCTCCGCCTTCGTTCCTGCGAAACACGGGAGGCGCTGGACGACCAGCCCTGCAGCGCCATTAGCATACCTTCCAGATAAACACTTTTCAAAAGACATTGATCCACCTTGCAGCCTCGCTATCTTAAGCGCACATCTGCAGCGATGTAGCCAGATGAAGAGAAGCTGGGTCATCAGGAGGGCTCTATAAACGGCAGGAATTAAAGGCTGTCTCTATTAGCGCTAGATGTTTCCTCACGTCCTATGGTACTGTCTGTGCTATTAAATAGGTATCAGGAGGCGGCTCAAGAATGCATTTCGGAGATGAGCTGCTTCATGCCAAGCTTCTGTGGGCCATCTCCTGGAATCCACAAGGTTATCAGCCTCGCCAGTGCTGGTAAGGACTTTGGGAGAGCGGGTGATTCACCGCAGCAGCTCCGGTGTGTTCACAAGCTCAGCTTCTACATCAAACAGCACCAGCAAACGCCATTCCCCCCTCTCTTTGCACGGCTCTGGCAATTCCCAGCTAAGACTCTTGAGATATCCCAGGTTTTACATCTCATATTCCAGCAGGCACGGGCTCACCTTACTGATGGAGGTGAATATTGTCCCTGTTTACAGGGGGAAAACCTGGCGATGGATTCCAGGCCTCCTATCCGAAGCCTGGACTTGCAGCTACGAATCACTGCAGCCTGGCTTCCCACGGACACGCAGGGCAAACAAGCTGAGATTGCAAACACCAACAGACCCATATTTATAGCAGAAAAACGTTTTGGAAGGTGAAATTACAAATCACGAGATTAGGTTTGATTTTGTCAAATCACTGTTTTTTAAAAATATTTGCTTTGACCAGGCTTACAGTGTCCAGAACCCTTAAACTCTGTTTCCAAGTTGACTTCTTTCTGCATGCTGTGTTTTAATTTAATGAGCTTCTATCCATGAAGAAATATAAAATTCACTGAAGAACTGATTAATCATTGATTTTTCAAGGCTGCAATTTCTCTTTATGCTGGGTCAGATTCCTGCAGGCGACAAGATGAATTCTAGGGGCAAGATGCAGCTCTGCCATCTCCAGTACAGTGGATAGCCTCAAAATTGCTTTTCTACACACATTTTTAGTCAGGGAAACATCAAAATTCAAGATCACTCTTAAGGCTCCTGAATATTCACTAACCAGCAGAAGTGAAACTGCCCGGGATTCTTTTGATACCACAGCGCCTAAAATATCTTTAAAGCACTCTACAAGCAGCACTGGATGCAACTCACAAGCTGATGGTGAATATAATTTTAGTGTCCTAAATTCCTTTTTTTTTTTTAAGGTTCTGTGGTGTTGGAACAACCCACAAATAAAAAAATGTCTCTGCCATTTAGGTTGTTTGGCTTGGTTTTTTTTTTTACTATTGCCAAAAGGCAGAAATCCAAGAGTTTTCTAAAGATAATTCTGTTGGGAGTCGGAGCAAAGGTGAAGCGTATTTGAGGTGCATTCTCTCAGCACAGTATGACCTGAAGCACATTGTGCTTCCTACCCTCAACTACTAAAAATGGGTATAAATTGCATTTTAATAATGGTGCCACATAACAGCCCATGGAAAAGACATGGCCCATCTTTGTCATTATCAAAGATGTTAGAGTGCCACCTTCAGTCTGAAAATGTGGGGAGAAAATCCCTTTTCAACCTAACCATGACACAAGTAGGGCTTTCCAAGAGAATCTGGGAGCTACAGACATGAAGAAACCACAGGTTCCCATTTGCCCTCTGTCCAAACACAAAATAAACCATCACCTCCAACAGGCGATTCTGAATTTTTGGAGCCAATGACATATTTAAGGCTTTCCTTTTGCCTGTCCTTCCAGATTGATGAAACGAAGACCGAAGGCTTGAGTTAAAGATGAACTGTGCCCCAAGTTACTTAGGCAGAAAAAAGGATTTCTGACTCTTACAGAAGTATTTAAAACAGATCTGGCAGAGAAATATATTCATCATGGTTTACATTCAGATTTTCTAGGGCAGCAAAGAATGTTTTTAATGTCAAAGGCCAATTTACTTCCTATTCCACAGCTCATACGGTCACACCACGCTTCCAACAGCATCGCAGGGAGACCCTGCTGTCAGTTCTCAATTTAAAACTGGCTCGTGAGATGCAAAAAACCACCAGCTACAAGACATCCTCCAAACCTCTACCTACAGCACGCAGTTACATAAAATGGCATCTGCCTGAGAGACTTGGTCTGTGCATAATTTATCCCTATTCCCGTTCAACACACAGCAATTAGCCTTTGCTGACACTTCTATGAAGGGGAATTCTGGAAAAAGTTCTCAGCTTTTTGCCCTTATTGCAAACATATTTTGGTTTTTAGTTCTTATCTACTTTGAACTGTTAATCTGAAATACTAATTTGTTAATAAATTGTTCACTAACTGAAACTTTTTAAAACCGGTTTTAACACAACGCAAAGTAGTCTTTAAAAAGCAGAAATGCTTCAAAAAGAGTGCAGCGCGTCCCCCTGAAGTAACACTTGGGATAAATAGAGGGAGCAATATAATCAGTCAGACTAGAAAGCAGCGACGGCAGCGATGTGCTTCGTTATCTCACTGCGCTAATCCCCATCAGGTGACTGCTCACAAGATTTCTTTAAGCCCTCATTAGAGAGGCAGAAATCCAGAACTAGGACATACACTTTAGTGACCCCAAAGTAACATGTTTAACCTCAAAGAGATCTGGGTGGGATTTACATCTGACCGGGCCACGACAAATTGCCCACTTGAACACAGGCTGTTCCTCTGCAGCAAGAAAGTTAGAGACAAGAAAGTAAAGTATTCTGTGATTTATTCGTCTGAAGACAAATAAAGAAATAACTAACTGAAATGTTATAAATGAGAATCGGCTTTTGCTAACCAGCCAGAAGACACAAAGATTGGTAATTGAGGTTTAGGCTCTAATTCCAGGAGCTCTGAAGCTGCAGCTTGGCAGAGACGAGGCTTTTAATTCTCTCATTAAAAGGCCTTGCAATTGAGTAGATATTAATTTGGGATTTTTACAACAAGCTAAAATCATATGACAACAAATCCTACAAGTCAGTTTAAGGTATTTGCACTGGGACAGGTTCTAACTTGTTTGGGATACCTTCAGATACTTCCACTGCCTTGAAAATAGTCTCCCTTCAGCATGAGTTTTCAGAACAGAACAGCTTCTCTTCACCAGATTTAAAGCCACGGCGACTACCTAAATATCCCTGCTCACTGCCACCTACTCTGTGCTGCCATCAAACCAAGGGCTTTTCTCCCGTTATCTCGCCAAGTACATCTTAAGTATGTTATCTTTAGAAGATGCTTCTGAAAGGAAAGGCATTTGATTAAGCCTGTTATTGCAGGAAAGGTCTTACTCCAAGGTTTTGCTTACAAAACAAATAAAATACAGAATACTGTATTTACCAAATATGCCAGTAGGTTGGTCTAATCCAGGAAAACAAACAAACAAAAAGAGGCAAAACTCCAAACTCACCTTGATCATTTCTGCCACGTAACTTTCTGGTCCGGTATACTCTGTTGAATCTTTTACTTTCACTAACACAATGAAGCACAAATAATGCCACATATTGTGCTCTTCTTTAATGTGCTCTTCGAATGTGACTGTCTTGTTATCAAACTTATCTCTTTCCAAACCTACAAGAGCGACACATACACAGCCCTTAGTATTTACGAACTGGGACTAAGAAAACGAGCTCTAAACCCAAAACATGCTTCTGTTGTCTGCTGCGCTTCTTAAAAGTCAGTCGCTATTAAATGAACACTGAATAGCAGGGGTAAACCCTCTAAGAAAGGGCCACAGAGTAGAGAGAAGAGGAAAGGCGGCATAAGAAATTCTGCTCACACTTATTATACATCACAGAAAGCTTTTGGTTGAAAAAAATGCCATCAGTTTGGTGGATTTCATAACTCATCTCAAAGGCTCGGCAGCTTTAATTCCCAGTCTACTGATGGGAAAAGCTCTCGGAGGCACTGCTTGATGCTCAGCACCCTCGGAAAAAAACACTGTTTATGAAAGTCTCTCCTGTTCCAACAGGAAATTATTCTTTGAAGCACAGGAGAAACAGAAACTAAGGGTTTGAGGAAAAAAGGGTGTACTGAGCATACGTTCCCCTTCTCCTCCTGCTGCCAAGCTCCTACGCACGTGGTACCCGAGAATATCGACTCGCTGGGGAACGCAAGGTAGGAACAGCCAGGAATTCAAGACTCCTGTTTCCTGCTAGTTTGCAGCCACCTCTGACTTTGACAGAGTAACCCCCTTATTCTGAAGGGTGTTGCTACACTTACCACAAATAAAGCAAGTCGTTTTTAAAATTTCTTCTTTCTTCTGTTTTTCACTCCTTAAATCGGCAAAAGTGTCAATGATCACCCCAAAAATCAGGTTAAGGACAATAATGATGACCATGAAGAAGAATAACAGGTCATATATCACTCTAGCAGCAAAGAGAGGTTCCTGCAAGATAGATATTTTAACAATTAACAACCCGGATATTTTAACAATTAACAACCCACCTGCGTGCACATCTAACCCTTCCCATGCCCTCCTCGGTTTGGCAGCAGAGTGCCGCCCCACAACCCCTCCCTTTGCCGTCTCCATTTCTGGTGCACTCCAGTGATAAACCCCCAAACGTTAAGTCAAACTAAAATGCAAGATTACTGAAAGAAAAGCCAAATTACTCAGCGACCAGCAGGTGATCTTTACAGAGCTGCTCCTTCTGCTTACTGTGCCCAACTCCGTCCTCTTCTCTCTCACACTGAAATCTGTTCTTTCCGCACCCCCCGCCCTGCAAGCCCATCCAAATTATATATATCCTTAATCTGCTGATTTATCAATATAGTATCAGTGTTGACCATAATGTCTTTTACTGGAATTTAATACTATTAATTTCATTTCTGCTAACAACCATGTATGCGGACATTAATGTTGGACTTCCCGGTACCCATTTCATATTTCTTGCAGGCCTGAGTACCCAAATACCTAATCCCCATTTTCAGAATCATACTGCCAGCTGGCTGCCAAACTTTTATTAAGAATTATGTAACTTTTAAACCATTATAAGCTGAAAAGAAGGCTAAATATTAGAAAACAGCTAGAAATTGCAGACAGTAGAGAAAATCATTCACTCTGACCAAGGCTGCTCCTTTGCCCCCTAAGGTGGTTTTGGGGAACGCCAGCCTGGGACTCGGGTGGGCACAAAGAGCAAAAGCAGCGGTGACAGTGGCAGCTTTGGGTATTACCAAAAATTCCTGCTGCTTTGACTGGTCCACTGCTCTCTGATGATGCCTCCAAGCAACATCATTCCTTCCTTTCTTCCTTCTTTCCCACAGCCCCAGTTTGAACCCATCTTAGTCCCTGTCCTCCCATCCATTCCCTGTTTTACACACCTTACCCTTCCCAAGGGATGCTCGGGAAAGGTAAAACCCCTGCCACGAGCACAGGATCAGCGATTTTCCTTCTGCCACCTCATCTTACTCTTTCACTAGCTTGTATTTATCCTATTTCTCCAGATCCTGAACTCCCAAAGCCCAAACTGTCAGCTACCCCACTTCTGTTCTTTCAAGCCCCGTTCTGGACAGCCCTCAAGCTCAAAAAGCCCTTAAAAGGATGGGTAGAAGCTTATTTGAACTGGCTGCTATTTAATTGATCCTACAGAGATTTAACTGTATTAGAGAGAGAGAAAGTGTGCTCCCTTCTAGTCGCGCTGGATCCTTCATCTGTTTGAAGGGAGCGTATACGCATTTTCCCCAGCAGAACCAGATCCCCAGCCCGACGTGGTTATCACTTTTCCGCCCCCATTCAGTGATAATGTACCTCTTTGGATGGTTTCCTGAGCACATCACCTACTCCACCCCCACTCCGGAGCCCGTGACTCAGTACAGTAACAATGCACATCAGTAACGTCTCGCACGTATGCTCTTTATTCTCTTCCTCCATTTCTTCAGCAATCAGTTCTGTTAAACACAGCAAGCAAAGACACGTTTCAAAGGCGAGAAGATTGGTTTTAAATCATTCTCTCCATTTCTCTCTTCCCTGTGCAAAAACTGCCAGATTTCCAGCCAGCGCTGCAAACCTCCTTAGCTCTTGCAAAGAGCCAACCGGTTGCTCCAGGGGAGGTTTAGGATGGATATTAGGAAAGACTTCTTCACCAAAAGGGTTGCCAAATATTGGAACAGGCTGCCCAGGGCAGTGGTGGAGTCACCATCCCTGGAGGTATTTAAAAGCCGGGCAGGCATGGTGCTGAGGGACATGGGTTAGTGGTGGGTTGATGGTTGGACTTTCGATCATTGAATGGTTTGGGTTGGAAGGGACCTTAGAGATCATCGAGTTCCAACCCCCCTGCCATAGGCAGGGACACCTCCCAGTAGACCAGGTTGCTCAAAGCCCCATCCAGCCTGGCCTTGAGCACTTCCAGGGATGGGACTTGATGATCTGAAGGGCCCCTTCCAACCTGGACAATTCTATGATTCTATGACCATGGGAGCGGGTCTCTGCTCTGGCTCCCCCCTGCCCCCCTCTCCCCACCAGCAGAGTTTTCTTTTGTGCTTGAGCTGCTGTCTTTGACTCGGTTAAATCTCTCTTTCCATTTCTGTTAGCAGGCACAGCTCAGATCACCAGATGCCTGTTTATACAGAATCAGAGCTTTTTGACAGCTCAGAGGACAAAGTGTTGCCTCTTTCACTCTCCCCTGGTGCCTAACAGATTGCACAGCCTTTGGGCTGCACTCAAAATGGCAACTTCGACTTGTATTTTTCAAATGGCTAAAATATCACTGCTTATGGAAATGGCGTTTTACTAAAAAAGCAACACACTTTTTTTGACCCTTTCTTCATTTGGCTGAAGCCTCCAACTTCACGGTTTCAGTTGCAGAACTGCTAGAATTAATTACCTAATCTCATCTACTCTCCCTGTACCCATTAAAAGTCTCATGACTTTCATTTCCTCATGAAAATGCTCAGGAGGGGGTCCCACCTTCCCACAGAAAGGCCCAAATCCCCATGCAATGTAGAAATAGCCAAAACCCAAGATGGCAGAGGAACAGCCAAAGTTTTGGGCAGCACTAATATCCCTGGCCACACGAGCCCCTGGTATCAGGTTGATTATTTATAATGTAAAATCATCTCTGGAGTTTTCCTTCGTGCAGCCAGAGGATGTAAAGACGAAGCCGCACACTCCTCCTTGAGTCAAACAGAGCAGCCTCTCTCGTATCAACGTTGAATCTTTGCTTATCGAAGAGGACACTTGAGGGAAACAGAGCCATCTCCTCTTGCGAGCACATGGGCTCGTGGCCATTATTGACCTTTGAAAGATTTGCCCATATCAGAGCTCCACTTCTAAGAGGAACAGCGATGCTCTGTCTGGCTCTCGCAGCCAGCCCCGTAAATCTCTGAGAAGTAAATTACATTTTCTAGCAAATAAAACTGAAATATTTCAATACCCAATCTGAGGCTGGCGATTCTGCTACAAGTAATATCTTGCATGCACTTCTTTGATCTCAAAACCCCCCAAACCTACACTGTCTACTTAATCCATTGAGTACTTCCTGCCATCATATTAAAAAGTTTCCTTAGTTAGCTAGATAGAATAATGCTGACAATAAACAATGTTCTGTTCCATATTTCACAGTGTATTATCCTCCGAGACCACATTTAATAGCCTCATGTTTTAAAATAATAAACTTTGTAAAGAGATATAACTGCATCACTTCCTTCTCAAACTGATAAGATAGAAAATTAAAGAATATGATTGTTTTATCAAAGTATGGGTTAGTTCTAAGTTTCTCTAGTTTAATCACTTCATGTAACAAATATAATTTATGCTGTTGGCCTAAGATAATCCTTTTTCAAGTCAGTCTCATGATAGTTTTGTTCCTAAATTTATTACATAGGATTTTTTAAGACATTATCTTTTTTTTTGTGTTTAAGGTGCTTAACTAGAAAAAGTGGGAGAACTCAGGGTACGAGTTAGGAATCCAACAGCAGATACTTACGGTCTGAAGGAATGATTGAAGAACAGTTTTCGTTGCTACCTGCTTTGCATACATCTGAATAGAGGAACTCCCCGGTCATGGTCTCACCTGGCTCCGTGCGATCTGAAAACAGAAGGTGATGAATCAGATGGATAGTTTAACGTTTTGTAAGGTTACTTCTCAGATATTGAAGTATCATATTCAGTGCGCAATTAGTAGGGAGATTTAGACTCTTATATTTATCCTGGAGTTTAGAAGGACACAGTACTTTTTGATTTACACATTCCATGATTCTAAATTCAAACCTAAAATTCTTATTATTTCTATGAACTGAAGACCAAAATTGTGCATTTATTTTGCATCGGCTCCAAAGTTGAGAGTGTAATGGAAATTGTTCCAAAAATACTAAGTTCTAGTAGGCAGGGGATTTTCAAGGGGCCTTGCAAACTTGCCTTTCAATGCCTCGCAAGTCTCAAAACAAACCTACTGCCACATAGTGAGACATCTTCGGCATTTCTCCAGCCACATGGAAACGTGTAATAATACAGTCAGTGAGGTTTGGGTCTCTCACAGGGTTGGCAGTAAAATTAGAAAAAAAACCCACAACAGTAGGAACGTCAAATAATACTTGTCTGAATAGCTCAAGTGTCAGAGGAAAAAAAATCAAGGCAAAACCCAAACTTCTTCTCTAACAAATCTCATTTCTGTGCTTCCCACCCACTGAGTTCCTTGCTTGATGCTGCAGGGTAGGGGGGAAAAAAAAACCAACCACCAAATTTTAACTTGCAATAAGCAACCTAAGGTCAGCACAGAGAAGTCTGCCACAGAATTCACTGTAGCAAGTATTTGAGGGAGGTTAATACAGTCTATAAAAACTATGAGCAAATCAGAGTTAAAGAGAGATAAACCTCTGCTTCACAGGAGCACCTCTTTGATGCCCATCATTTATATTCAGTCTGTTATTTCAGAGGTTGGAATAATTTTTGTTATGTTGAAAGTAAACCCCACCACTAAAAGCCAATATAACCATTCCATATCTGGCAAACTCAATTCTCCCGGTGGACAGCCTTCCTCACGATGGCCTACCTAAACTCTGCTTGTCATTAAACTGGGGGAGGGAGTAGGTGGAGCTGAATTAGATAATCTCAACTGTTTTAGCAAACAGCGAGGGGAGAAATCTCAGCCGTGTGGAGAAGAGCCCAAGTGCTATCTCCAGGGGTTCCTCCTCCCCATCTCTCTTACGCTGCAGCAGATTGCAGCCTTTTGTAAAAATACTGGGGTACCCG
Source organism: Arenaria interpres (assembly GCA_013399435.1). Lineage (NCBI taxonomy): Eukaryota > Metazoa > Chordata > Aves > Charadriiformes > Scolopacidae > Arenaria > Arenaria interpres. The sequence continues at coordinate 39,311 of VXAK01026687.1, forward strand.
CTTGCCCCAATCACTTTGTTTAAACAAAAAATAAAGCCTAAGAAAACCCCAATGTCCTTTGTGAGAAAAAGATTATCAAACTGGTGAGGCAGTCGGTATGTCTTTCAAGAGGTGGAAGACACTCAGCACGTCCTGTGGAACAAAAGCCCGTTCCTTTCTTCAAGACAAACATTTGGAGCAAGTCGCCGGCACCAACCTGGCAGTAATGTCTCGTTGGGGAGCTTGTCTACTTCCAGGATGAAATCATCTTTGAAGAAGAGGTAGCCCACTATGGAGAACAGGTAGACCAAGATGAGGGCGAGAACAGCAGTCAGGATGATGGAACGCCCGTTGCGAGTGACACTCTTGATGACGTTCAGCAAGGTCTCCTCCCGGTACACCAAGTCAAAGAGCTGGGGACAATGAACAAAAGCAAAGGCTCTCTCACATGTAGCACCTACACCGCTGGTGGCACGCTACAGGATGGCTAACTTGGGGCAGCACGTTAACAACGCCAATCTGTTGCTTTAAAGAGCAATTATTATTTCTTTCTCTTTTTTGTAGTTACCTGAGATTTAACATATTGACAAAGAAAAATACAGCAGGAGGCGAGGAAGATGGGGTCCCTCACCCCCACTGTACCAGTCTTGTGCCATGCTCTTTCAGACAATTTCCTTTAAGTCTTAGTGTATTGAGTGTATCATTAAATGAACAATATTTTTTTCCCCAAAATCTTTGTTTAAATTACAGATGTTTCCTTCATTTTTCCCTCCTCTGGGTCTGAGAGAGTTCACCAGCAGAGCCCAGGCAGGGTGATGGCCACGCTGGCCAACAGTGAGAGGGCAGGTATTTGTGAAATTGGACTTACGTGAATATAGAAAATAACCAGTTTGGTTACCGGAGGATGTAGCAAGCAAAGGGACAAAAATAGAGTGTTCTGAATGGGATTTAAGGTTTGCTTTAGAAGTGACACATTTTTTCAACCAACACTAGATCTACTCCTTCAGTGCTTATTCTTAGAAGTATTGTGCTGTGCACGACGAATTCCACCCCAAACAGAAAACAAAGGGATGCCAGGCATCTGTGTCAGTTGTGCGAGGTTCTGGAGTCTGGCTACAGCTGAGGAGACACTTCAGAGTTAACCAGCTGCTCCAGAAGCTGACATGATCTTACAGTTAGAATCACAGAATGGTTTGGGTTGGAAGGGACCTTGAGGATCATGCAGTCCCACCCCCTGCCCTGGGCAGGGCCACCTCCCACCAGACCTGGTTGCTCAAAGGCCCATCCAACCTGGCCTTGAACCCCTCCCTCCATGGATGGGGCAGCCACAGCTTCTCTGAATAATCCATCTTAAAGACTATGTGCCTCTTACTCATAGCATGGAAACTCCAAAAGTGCCTTCTGATCAGCAAACATTTCTACTGCTAGATCTTTCAAGGATTTCTTTTCTTCCTGATGTAAGAGCTTATATGACATTAAGAAGGCTTAAACCTTCATCAGGTCTTGACAAAACTTGAAGCCACAATGTTTTAAACTGGTTTATTATCCCAGAAGTCAGAGCAGGGTCACAAACAATACTTCTAACCTAGGACACCTGTACCTTCGAAGACTAAGAGGACCAACACACAGCGGGAAATGCTACATAGCTACGTTGCAACACATACATAATGAGCAATTTTATCTATATTTAACCTTAAACCCATGTCTTGTATAATATGCTTAGGGAGAATAAAAAATTCTCTCCTTGTCCATACAAATCACGAAAAAATGTCCTGTAGCCTCTCACTGTAACTTCTCCCAAGCAAAATCCCCAGTGCATGGTTCACTGTGCCTGCACAACAGCTTCCCAGTACCAAAACGGAGAGCAAGTGGTGTACAACACACCCAGATATGCCCCAGATGGGACTTTACAAACATGAAAAAACATTCTAAGGGCAAAGTGAATACCTACCAACAAACTATAAAAGAACTCGTGTACGAAGAGGCCCAGAGCACAAATCAGAAGGTACAGGAGGTGATAGAGAAACTCTACGTCCATGATCATTGCCTTGTATCCTCTAGTGAAGGTTCCACAGTTACCCACAAAACTCATCAGGAAAATGATTTTATTACAAACCTGAGGAAAGATCAACCAGAAGTTAGTTACAACGTGTGGCTTGCAGGAAAAAAAAGGCAATTTTTCAAAGCTGGAAGTAAATCAGCTCCACGATGGTATCAATGACCATCTGAATTGTCCGGTACAGGACAGCACTTTACACGTCAGTCAAAACCTGCTTCTTCTGTTGGGTTTCCTGCAGCTGAGACCGAGCCACAACCAAAACTGCACGTGTCTAATAAACCGTATGCACCGACTCCTGTCGCCAGCTTGTTGCCAGAAGGAATCAAGACTAAGATTTAAAGAAGTAAAAACACTCTCTGGTGTGAGAGGTAAGACTTCCTAAAAAGAAAAACCCAACCCTGCTCTAAACATGGCACTCCCTGCAGTCAAGTAACTCTCCAGCAACTCTCACATTTCCAAAACCCCTGGTATTGCTTGTGAATAAGTAAGTTTTCCAGGTTCCCTCAGCAAATCACTCGGCGACCACGCACCCAGCGATCCTCCTGTACAGCACCAGCCATCAGCGCCGGAGGAAAATTGCCTCCAGCTTACCTGGGACCGGCTAAATGCTGCAATTACCAATGACGACAACCACCACCCTCCCGAGGCAGCTGTGACTCGGTGGCAGACGGCAGGCAGTGACGAATTTTGGAGGCAAGGAACACGATTAGATGACGCAGGTGAAAGCCGGGCACTTGGTAACAAAAGGCAAAGACTCTGAGAAGAGGCATCTTTGCGCAGCTCCTGCTGACTCAGTCAGAGAGAACCACTTTTGGCTCGCTTGCCACAAGAGACCACAAGTATCCGGGTCTGAGCGTTAATGAAGTTCTCTGGTGGCTCGGTTTACGTGCTCAGTCCACGCATTTACTGTAGAAAAACTGCTTAAGCCTTGGCTTTTGGCTGGCAGGTAGAATGCAGACATCGGGGAAATGCATGGTTTAGTGCATCTTACACAACCCCGAAAATACCGTAGCCGAGTCTCTGAACGGGAGATGGGTTGGCGCACGTAACCGAGTCCTTTAGGGTCACAGAGACTTCTTTACATTTCTGGCTGGGGTGGGAGCTGTTTCTAGACTGGGGCAAAACCTTAAATACCTCTGGCCTAGAGAACCAGGATTAAATGAACAGCAGCGAAACCCTTCTGCTAGAACCGCTCCTCCCACCAGTCCCACCACAACCTCCCAGGCTATTTTTGCCCCATGTCTTCACGAGCAGGTAAGAAACCCTTACACATGAGATGCACGAAAACTTCCAAAAAATAAAAAAGCCCACTTGGTACTCACGTTGAATGCACCCAGAAGAAATAAAGTAGGCTGTAAACCGACTGAAAATATCAGCCGTAATATTGTAGAAGCGATTAAGGCTCGGATGCCGTGGGGCTTCGGAAGAGCGATAACGATGGCCAGAGATATCAGCATGGCTGTCCACAGCAGGCCTGACAAGTGGGGCTCCAGTGTTCCTGGGGCAGAGAGGGAGAAACAAACCCCGTTTCAATGCTTTGCACAACCAAACAGAACCAAAATAACCAAATAAATGCCATTTTATCTTATCTTGGTTGGAACATCGTTAAGCCTCATGTTCAGACATTACTGATTTCAAAGCGGGAAGTGGAACATCTGAGCCCAATGCCTTCAGCAGATTTTAATTACAAACTTGTTACTAAAGCATTATGTAAATGATAAGCGCCAGTGTTACAGGATTCTTCAATTTAGTGTTCATTACTTAGACCCCTTGAACACTGAGAAGGAGAGGCACTGTGCTCCTACATTCTGTAGAGGCACTGAATGGGAAGGTGAGGACAGAGAAGATGCTCCTCCAGGTCCAGATTCTCAGCAGATCCTCCCATTAACGCTTTTGGTCAAAAAACTTGTACCATTTTTTGTCATCTCTTGCTATTTCTGGTTCTATTTAGACTGTCCCATGGGACTGTCTGCTTACATAACATCGAGCCCGTCTTGCTAAAAATACACTTCTCTGAGAGAGCCATAAAAAAAAAATACTTGGCCAAAAAGACCGTTTACCCTGGGTTTATGCAGAATATACAAGACGTCTTTTTCTTAAAGCCGACATTAAAAAAAAAAAAAAAGAAGTTTTTCTTCAAGCAGCTGGTTCCTCAACAGGCAAAAAGGCAAGACCTCCCCCCAGATGTCATAGCACTCCACAGCCCTTCTGCAGGTAAGTACTCAGGACTGTTGTGCCTGATTTGCAAGATATTCACTGAAGGCTTTTCCCTCCCCCCGCCCAAATTCCGAAGGCTTAGGAAATATTACTCTCATCTGACTACCACGAGCAGCCATTTAATTTTTTTTCCCAAATCACTGTAGATTAATAAAGACAGCAGAGGATAGATGGAAATTAAAACTTAATAAGCGTAAAGTTGAACAGATGTTTCTGCTGTCTGGAGGGAGTCTGGGATCCCGGAGCAGCGCCACCACCGCCGCTCGAGCTGTCAAACAGCAGAAGGAGCAGAGCCCGGAACAGAGTCGCCCGAGTGGGAACCATGAACAGCACGGAGAGGGGGAAAAAAAACACGTGCAGAAGCTCGTTTAGGAATGACTTGGGAATTGCTGTGAGAGGCAGATCCTGCACCTCCACAGGAGTCTGAACATCCCAGCTGCGACAGAGCCATCCACAGCACATGAATATATTTGCTTTCACAAGTTTCAGCGTTTCCCAGCAGGCCCGAAAACATAACTAGAGTTGATGAAGTCCTCAGTCGTTGCCTGTCACCCCCACCCTGGAGAGGTCTGGCACCACACTGGCAGGAGGAACGTGACACCAGGATGTATAAAGACCTTTGTGGGACCTGGTGCAGGCCAGGACTCACAGGAAAGAGCAGGGCTGAGGGCACAGGTCTGTCTCTCCTTCCTGGGGACACGGAGAGGCTGGGAACAAGTAGGGAGCAGTGTCCTTGCCCTGGGCAAATGAAGCTCACCAAGCCAGCAGTCACTTGACATCAACTGTCTGCACCCAACCTGATGTGAGATCATTGGGGACCCTTCCACGTCTGGTGGCAGGAGAAGCGTGTAACCGGGAGGACCCGGTAGGAAGCTCTCCCCATCTCTGGAATTCTCACCATTCCACTACAGAATTCCAGGAGTCTGGTTTTGTTTCTGCTTCTCAAGTCAGAAGTTTTACAGCTTCTGCTATGGTCAGATGCTGATCAGCTGCTCAGTTCGCTGTGTCTGAGCCATTCAAGGCACCAACGACTTCTCCCAAACAGTCTGAATGCTTTTTTAAAAAACTAAATGTAAAACACACATGCATTTATTTATTTTTCATTTCTGACTGTAACTAGAAGAGGAAGAGATTTTATCAAAATGTTACCTGATAAAGTATTTCAAATATGTAGGGTAGGGCATCTTCAAAATGCCAAATGATCCCCCCCCAGTCTTGCAACTTCTAATCTCAACAAACTCATTTAATTACCAGCTTTCCTAGCAGCCATAAATACAGACTTTGAAATTTTGACTCGTGATCTTTGAAAGGAGAGACAGAAAGTTCAGTTGCTCTTCATGCTTGTTCAAACCTTTCAACCAACCGCTGGCCAGAGGGGATAGGGTAGTCCCATGGTCTGCTGTCACAGGGTGCGAGGTGGAGGTATAGCGGCCAAAGAAAGGGAAGGGGAGGCCTGGACATGAATCACCCTCTCTGGGATGAGTTTTTTACTGCTGGGTTCCTTATTTACTCCAGTAGACACAGATGTGGCAAAACCTCCTACCGAGGCATTTCCTTTTCACCAGCTTTGCAAGAGATAAAACGCAACAGAGTGTTCAGAAGAATCTATCTCCAGATTTCCTGATTCTTGCTGACATGAATCCACCCCTTGACCTGCCCTGGGGTGCATCTCCTGGGAGAGGCTGGATCTAAGGCAGAGCAGCTGGATCTCGTCAGGACTCCAGCGGGAGTATTTACTGAGTTGGCTCTAAGAACCACCACCGTCACACAAACCCACTGCTTGGATCAAAACCAACTTCTATGAGACCTATTACAGCAAGATTGTGCAATCCCGTGTGCACCACACATGTTAAACCATAGCTTATGTGAAGAAGGACAGCAGGCTCAGCTCTACCTGCTGATGACATGGAATTGTGGAGCAGCAGGTTGTCCCCAAGCCAGGGGACATGACTGGTATGCTCCTCCTCGCTCCGCAGGGCCACCTCTGCTCTAAGGACTTGTAGGGGTAAGAGACTCTGGCCTCTGGAGAGGCCCCATCTGGAACACTGGGTCCAGTTCTGGGCTCCCCAGTTCAAGAAGGACAGGGAACTGCTGGAGAGGGTACAACAAAGGGCTACGAAGATCATGAGGGGACTAGAACATCTCTCTGATGAGGAAAGGCTGAGGGACTTGGGTCTGTTTAGTCTGGAGAAGAGAAAACCGAGGGGGGAACTCATCAATGCCTATAAATACTTAAAGGGTGGGTGTCAGGAGGATGGGGCCAGTCTTTTCTCACTGGTGCCCAGGGACAGGACAAGAGGGAACGGGCACAAACTGGAACATGGGAAGTTTTATCTCAACATGAGGAGGAACTTCTTCACTTTGGGGGTGGCAGAGCCCTGGAAGAGGCTGCCCAGAGAGATGGTGGAGTCTCCTTCTCTGGAGACATTCCAATCCCATCTGGACACGTTCCTGTGCAACCTGCTCTGGGTGGACCTGGTCTGGCAGGGGGTTGGAGGAGATGATCTCCAGAGGCCCCTTCCAACCCCTACCACTCTGTGACTCCTAGGAGAGAAAACAGCAGAGGGAAGATGGGCTCATTTTCTGCATTGTCCATCCATTTCTAACGGCACAAAGCAGGTCACTTCGCTCCCGTACACCTCGCCTACCAACACAGGGTCATCTCCCTCCCCCAGCCCCAGAGGTCTCCTGGAACGCTATGCAACCACCAAAGTTTTATGGAAAACGGCATTAACAAAATGCAAGCTCAAGGAAAACAACAAATTACCATTTCTCATATTTTTAGTTCAATACTTAATTACAGAACTTTAAAACAAAGTAGAACAGTCAAGTAATTAAAGGTGGATGTCTGTCTTTGATTATTTTTCCCCCTAGGAAAAAGCACAGCTCTACAGTTTCCTTAGAAATGCCTCAAGAAAAAGTGACTCGGAGAACAGCACAATTTAAATCAAGGCAATTAAAAAAGCCAATTTCTGTACTACCGTCTCCACTGAAGTAAACAGGGATGCAGAGACACAAGTCGGGGATGGAACTTGGCTCATTATACCATATTTGTTCACATAGTTTTGTACGTTAAATATTGGTACCTCCTCGAATTCCTTTGAATGGGTAGAAAAAAGCCACAAGCAGGTTCATAAGGACAGCCAGGTTAAAGGAAATACTGCTCCAGAAGGACATGTTGCGAGCGCACCAGTATAGGAAAGGTTGAGCTGCAAAAGAGAAAAATAATTCTTTTTAATGGAGCTTAAAAAAAAAAAAAAAAAAAGAGTTTCATATAACATATTAATCATGACCAAAACTCAGTTTATTTTCAGTTTGCTCAAAAGCACAGCATCAGCAGCGGCAGAAGTCATGGCTTATTCTGAAGTTTATTTAATTTATCTTTATTTTGGGGTACTTCCGATTTCCTAGACAGTGTTTTAAGGCAAAGGCCTCATGTTAAAAAGGAAAGTAGTTTCAAACGTGAATTGATTTACTGGCAGCATGAGAACGAGTTCAGAAATGCCAGAGGTCAAGGACTTGAGGTTTCCCCTAATAATACACTTGGTACTTGGAGTCACAGGAAGAAAATTAGGAGGAAGAAAATTTGCACACATTGGCAATGGCAAAATTCAGCCCCATCCCTCCCAGGGGATGGTGCCCACCTTCAAATTTCTCTTCTGCTGCAGCAAGTCAGAAAAAATGCAGCAAAGACAGTGCAAGGTGGAAAATTAAGGCACAACATGCCTTAACAGCAACAAAGCTAAAATGTTTAGGATTAGCTGCCAAGCATGTGAGACAACTTCAATTCAGGCTGGTAACAGAGCAGTATAGCCCCACAATAACAAGGGGGCTGCAGCTCGGCTGGCCTCCCTCTGCCCTGTGGGCAAAGGACACAAGCACATCTGCACAGAGTGAAGCGGGCAGTTAAACAGCTGCACATCTTAAATTCGTAATGCTACGTTTTCAAAAAATACTTCAGTTTTAATAATCTCCACAGCTAGAACCAAGAGGCAGAAAAAGCAAAAAGATTCATTTTCTGAAGTGGTCACGGACCAGAAGACGACAAGGACAGCGAAGAAGCTGCCTTCCAGTAATTCCCCCTGCATCACAGCAAAATCCCCCTAATTTTAGCTCCTGCGGGCTTATTGTACAGCAAATTGTGTACTCCTGAAATCTAGAGTGGCAAAAAAAAAAATCTATTAAAAACGCTTTCAAAGAAGAGAAAGAACTAATGCTTTTCGCTGTTGGAAGGAGGTAACGTGCACAGATAGCAGAGAGCAAAGGAAAAGCAGCTCACAGTGAAATTTAAGAAAGAGATAAAAATGCAAACTCTGGGGCTGAAGAGTAAAGTTAACGAACACAGCAATTCTGAGCCTCACAGTAGCCACCACCTCTCTCCAGCAAATCACTGCTTCTAGCATCCTCAGCCAAAAAAATGGGTTAAAAGGAATTATACAACGCCTCATTATACTGAGCTGAAACGCACATAAAGAGCAAATGCATCGAACGGCTGAATGCAAAGGACAGGACTACACAAAGGTACCCCCTCGCTGGAAGAATACAAGGCTCATTGCACCTAATTAGCCAGGCACACATTCCCCCTCACCCAAATGCGCTGTAGCAATGTTTCCAATAGATGATACGCTGATTTCTGCATTATTTCTCTTCTCAATTTCATTTTAATTGGAAGGATCTGTAAGCAGGCTGAATTCATTTGTATAAAAAAAAAATTGTTTTACGAAGGGTCATTATAGACTTCCAGGTTTTACTTTAAACCTTCCTCTGGGGATGGGCACAGCCCATCTGCCCCTTGCAGCGCTTCTGCCTGGTTCTGGCAGGCTCATTTGAAGACTTAATTAAGACCTTGGGAGACTTACGGCGCTTAGATTATGGGCCAGGACCACGAGCTGAAAGGGGAAGGACATGAGTCTTTTTTTTTTTTTTTTTTTAAAAAAAAGATCTTTCTCAGGTTTAAATAAACGACAAGTGGTATCACAGGAGCAGAGCGCAGAGCGCTGCCAGCCCGTCACGTCCTGAAAACACAAACCTGCATTTAAGACATGAGAAACAATTGTTAAAACTTACAGTATCCACCCAGAGGCCAAACAAGACCCCAGCACTAGGGGACAGGCTAAACGATTCCAGTTTCTTAAAGAAAAAATGAAATATTCTCCACTTCTGCAGGTGGATCTTGATTAATTTGTGGTCTGCTGTTAATTACGGATGTCTTTCACAGCTTGCCTGGAGACAGCCTCAAAGACCATTACAGTAATTCAAACAACAAAATACACGGACGCTGTCAAAGACAAAGCTGCCCATTTGTTTAGGGTGTCAAATACTCTACAAATTCCTGTAGAGTTCCTAGAATTCATTTTAGGAAGCAGCTTCCCGGGAGTTTTGATGCTGTCAGGAGCACTAATCCATTGTTGGGTGGAAATAGCTCCCCTCTGTTTAGTATTCATACACATGAAAAACAGACCAAGTTTCAGGTGGTCTTACCCATACCTGACTTGGATAAGTTTAAAGAAAATGATTACAATTGCTTTTCTCTGTTAAAAGGTCTATTAACATATATATACACAAACATCCCAACAATCAGAAGGCAATATTGAGTTTCTGTTACCAAACGTGCAACACACCATTGGCTCTAGTGCGGACCACGCGTATGCATCCTGAAAACAAACTGGAAAGAATCCAGGCTCTCCTTGGAGGTGCAGAGCAAAAGGATAAAAATGCAATCATCAGAGGTTGCAACAAGGGAAACAATTTTCTAAAGAAACAGATTTTCACGATGAGGAAGGTCTAGAAGCCCCTTTGCATCTAATTGACCTTGGCAGTGGTGGGTTAATGGTTGGATGTGATGATCTTAAAGGTCTCTTCCAACCAAAATGAGCCCATGAATCTGATTTTTTTCCTATGATATGCAAGGCTGACTGAGTACCAGCAAGGTCGCTGCTGGGGGAAAACCTTTGCTAACCTCACTGGCGTAGGCAGGTTTCAGTGGCTGAGAGCAGAAGACCACTCTCCTGTTTCCTCCAGGAGATGGTTCTGGACCATCTGGACCAGCCTATGCCCTCACACTGAACTGGAGTTCAGCTGATTCAAGCATGGGAACAACAGTGATATCAGATGTTGGCTTGAGCAGGAAATAACTGCTTTATCTCTCACATTTCAGGGGCTCATCATTGGTAAATTCTAACCACTCATCACTGCCTGCTGAAGCTGAGCCTCATGTGCAGCATTTCTCCTTCAGCAAAGCAAGAGATCAATTTTTTTTTTTTTTAATAATTTTAAGCAAATGAGTTAGAAAGTTTACTGGGGGAAGGGGTGGCACTGTGTGAATTAAAATATATTTTAAAAAGTTTTCCTAGCTGCCAGTGGGAACCTCAGAGGGAAAAGCAGTGCTTGAAAATACTTGCTTTCAGGTGCTTCAGCATCACAGGGCTGGAAGGGACTTAGTTGGCACTTCTGCCAGTCCGTTCCTTGCCCAAAAGAAGGGCAAATTCTACTTTTACCTTTACTGGAAAAAGCATGTTTAAGCTGTTTTTAAATACCCTCTCCCTGCCACCAAATGCCTTCTCGTTTAAGCTAATCCTCCACAATTTTGTTCTTTCCTGTTGGATCTTTAAAAAAGTTGACCTGTGCTCCTCCTTCCTGCCCTCCCCTGGACCCCCTCCTGTTGGTCCATATCGCTGCTGCGTTAAAAGCTTGACTTCATTACAGCTTGTTGCCATCCTGCAGAGGAGCAGACTCTTTCAAACACTTATCAAGGTCGCTGCCACCCCGGGGAACCATCTGCCACCGAGCCAGCGTTCCGAACTCCCAACACCCAACCCCAGCGCTCCGCTCCCCACAACCACTCGGGCAACAGCAACAACCCACCTCGCAATTTCTTCTGCCAGTTCATCTCGTTAAAGAGGTCTTCTGATTTCATGAAGAAGTCGTTGATCTTGCTGCCTTGTTCATCCCTCTCTGTGGTGTAATAGATCCGCAGCTTGGACTCCTTGGTGAGGAACTCGCAGATACTGGGCACAGGGAAGACGATTTGCTCCATGGTACGGTCCGACCTGACAATCTGAACAGCAGCTTTGTTAGAGTTCTTCCTAGTTATGAAACTTTTATTTCTTGGTTTTGTCTTCCTTTTTTTTCTCTTCCCCTTTCAAACCAGCTACATGTAGAAACTTGGAGACATTTCCATAGAACGTTGCCCCATCCCAGGAGGGGTTCAAGGCCAGGCTGGATGCGGCTTTGAGCAACCTGGTCTGGTGGGAGGTGTCCCTGCCCAGGGCAGGGGGTTGGAACTAGATGACCTTTAAGGTCCCTTCCAACCCAAACCATTCTATGATTCTATGAACAGCAGTCTGATAGGGACTCAATTTAATTTACCTTCCAAAGCAGGTCTATATTTAGCTCCAAGACTGATAATTTCTATGCTATGGTCTTATCCTGACAATGCAATTCTTAGCTAGGATTTCCAAGGGGGCCAGTGAATCCCGCACCAAAGCTGAGCTGACTTTAGAGCAATCTGGTCGCCCAATTTAAGAATCTTAGCAAATTTTAGTTACACATCGCACAGCCCAGTACGAGGAGTAGTAAGTTATATATTCATTGCTTCTTAAGAGTTTTGTGAACTCTCCATACTTGTGTGTGTCTCACTTTTAAAAAAGCATCTTTGATTGTGCATCAGGCCAAATTGTCATTTTAATACAGGAAGAATGGCAAAAGCTATCAGTAACTTTCTGGATTCAGCAATAGCACCGGCCAAAATGTAACAGAAGCGAAGTTACACTTCCTCCTGCCAACAGAGCTCTGCTCAGCTCCATCTTAAAGCCCACACACGACAGCTCAAAAATAGCTCCCCCCCACCCCAGCGGCTGTCAAAAAATAAAATAAAAAAATAAGTGCATATATATTCTCATGTCAAAGATGACAGTCCACACACAGGTGATCGGTTCAATCAGAGTAACAGGTATAACATAACCGTCATTTAATTCCACTGTTTCTCTTTCGAGCGGCTCTTTCCACAGCAGAATATCCCCCACACACCCCCCCAACACCTCCCGGCAGCCACCGGTTTTCCCTGTACCTCAATCTGTGCCGTGTGCTTGGCGTAAAACTCCAGAGCCTCGTCCCCCTCGATCTGACCTCCCGGCTTCAGCATGTTCTGCAGCTCTTTGTTATGACGAGCCAACTAAAATAAAGGAATGCAAAGGGAGTGGGAGACACCAGATGTCTCTCTATGATATTAAATTTCTGATTTTTGGCATAAAAAAGGGAAAGAGTACACAGTCAGCTGCTAAGAAAGGGCAAAGTTGACAGAAGGCTTGTTCTATTCCAACCAGACACCCTGCAGCGCTATTTTGGGAGCAAGTCAGAATGATTCAAATATGTATCTTTTTTTTAATATCCGTGTTGTAGGCCTCTTTTACCCATCCTCTCCCACCCTTTGCCTGACTTGGGCAACTTTGTGAACATTCACACTCGGTCTATCCTTCTACACCCACCCAAATCCAAAGGTGTGCTCCTCACACAAGTGTCTAGGCAGGGACGGGAGAGAAAATCTCCGTCAGCTGAAAAGCAGATGCACAGAGCACTGCTCCAAAAGTGCTGCTGGATGCTCTAAATTCATCTTACAACATATCGATGGCCTTTCTTCTCAGATGCTAAAGGAACAAGAAGTCTCTAATGGAATGATACACATAGCATCAATATAATAAGTAGATTTATATATATTTTTTCCCCTCCCTCAGTCTTTTGCTTTCAAACCCCACACTGTATCAATACAAGGAACCTGACTGGCTCCACCACAGAGAATGTGGCAAGAACCAAAACAGCAGAGTGAGATTTCTGCTTACAGTTTAATCGATCTGTGAGTAGAATTTCCTTGGGAGCACAAAGTAACCTTTGATACAGCTGAAAAATAATGCATCGCTCCCCGGTACTGCCAAGAACTTGGATCACATGTCTTCAGAAACTTGGTCAAGAGCCTGCCTGCTTCCCATTACAAAAAAAAAAACCTCCAAAAATTTTCGTATATTATAGAATTTTCTTTTCTGATTCTTTAAGGATTAGAATTTCCTCTGATAAAAAGAGAACATGCAGCAAGTTTAACTCACAGGTGAGCCATTAAAACAATTTCAGGGAATTATTCTCTCGCTATTCACAGCTTGTGACGCTTGGCTGCTACAAAAGCTGGAGGTAAAATTTTACCTGATGAGCTAAGATATAAATGTTGTGTCCCACGTTCCTCGGAGATGCCGCAACATCTTCCCCATTCTCTCCATCCTCAAATTCTACTTCTCCCTGCAGATAAGCCTTCTTTATCACTTCCACCTAGAAAGAGAGACACAGGCTGAGGGCTAGTACACACTTGACGCTCTTGCAGAGGTGAGAGGGAGCTGAGCACGTACGTTCAAGAGAAGGTCAACGGGCTTCTCCACACCCAGGATAAAGCAGGAGACCTGAGCTCAGCTCCACTCATTGACACAAGAAACTAAACTTCACGTTCCCCTCTAAGTAATATATCGTGGGGCACCCTCATCATGTTCTGACAGCTGGTCCCCACTGTAGCAACGTGCACCAAGCCAAGCTGACAGTACTTCAGCTGTACTTTGAATTTCTTGTTTGTGTTTTCACCAGTTAATACATTAACCAACCCAAAAGTCTGCCACAGTCTACTGAACAGCTCTTAGGTGACCAGAAGTTCTTGTTTCTCTCTGTCTCTTGTACAAGTAACTTCTACACGTGGATTCAGGAGACGATGGCTGCCTGGGAGCTAGGCAGAGCCGTGGATATTGCACTCATTCAACCAGACCCTTGAGATGTCTTCCAGTTGAGAGCAATCCATCCACAGAGCTCTTGGACACTGCCATCTCAGTCTCCCCAGTGCCGCTGTACCTGGCTTGAAGGAGTTGCGGAGTGATGCAGGGACTCACCAGCTCTTTGGGCCTCATGTTGTAGAGGATCCTCTCCGCGTTCTCACTGTCATGCCTGCTCTCCATGATCGCCAAGAGCAGTTTGGAAGCATTGTTCTGAAGGGGGGACAGAACAGCACCGATCACTGCCAGGAGCCAAAAAACAAGGGTACCCAGCTTGAGCTGGGCCTGCTGCTCAGAAGGGCTTGAGATACCTCGTTTCTGCAAATACAAGCCATAGGCAAGGCAGAGCAGGACTCTTACAGCCTCATCACCCCAAGCACTCCCCCTCTGACTATTGAGATACACAACTTAATATTACCAGTTTATTTCCCAAGCCCTTCTTATTTTGGGCCATCAAATTAACCATAGTTAAAGTTCAGATTTCTAAAACACTGAGGTTTCAGAACCTTGTGTTATTTTGTTTGGTTTTAAAGATACTGCAGCATCACTACAAGCTCTCAACTCCCAAATGCTGTTGATTAAATCAAAGGACAGCCAAGGCTGAAGACACAGACGTGCTTCACTGCTTTTAACTGAGAATTACTCTGCGACCTGCTCATGCCAAGAAATAGAGGGAGGAAATGGGCAACTACCACAAGGCACCAGACTACTTTAATACAAACAATTAAGATTAAAATCCATCACGACTGACAATAAAAACCAATAAAAGTATTTAATTTTGAAAGTATAATGCTAATCGAGGCTAAAAGCATTTTTTATTTAGAATAATAAAAAACCCACATTACCCATAATAATTGTGAGTTGGCAACGGAAAACAACTAGACATTGCGCTATAAAACAGGATGGTAAGTCAGAAAGGAAATATTTCCAAAACATATGCTGAGGCAGGAGTGCTCTGTGACGACTACTGCTAGAAGACAACCTGTTAGCCTATTTTGAAACCAGCACCAGGGCTAATTATTTCAGCACTGAAATTCTTGACGATTAAACATCAACTGATTAAACAAACAGCAAGAAGGTATCAGGAAACTGGATGAAGCACAAGAAATTTTACTTCCATTGTATATGTAAAAGCTCATCAACAGCAGAGAAGTGTTCATTGACTTTAAATTTTTAACAGGAAATTATTTTAGGATTCCTTGGCATATCTTGACTGCCTGCACCCCCCTGCATCTGAAAACTGGTGGCTTCACATTATCATTTAAGAGATGAAATACCTGTGACAAACGCTCCTTGGGCACTGCCTCCAGCTCGCTGATGCATATAATTTCTTGGCACTACTGAATATTGGGATATAATAAACACCCACATAATTCCAACAATAAAATGATGTTTCATCTTACTGTTAGCGTGGAACACAGAAAATAGTCACTTGCCTTCAGTTCCAACACAAGGTCCATCCTCTTCTTCCCCAAAGGGTTGATGTCATTGAGAATTAATGCTGTGATGATGTCAATGCCGTTGGACTCGTGAGTGGCAATGCAGTTCTGTCCAAAGAAAATTCATCAAACTTCACTAAATTTCTACACTAAAACTGCAGCCTGGGCTGGTGACCCAGCCAGAGGAGTCACCTCTTTCATCACCCCGTAAGATGTGGGAGATGGATAACTGAACAGAAAGCTCCAGTCAGTGGAATAACAAGAGATTAAGACGTTCTGTTTCAAGCTTTTCCTATCATCAGTGTGTCCGACTGAAACCACCCAGCCTCAGGAAGCAGAAAGCAACACAGTTGATAAACGAAGCATTTGCATGCCAAAGCGTCCAGACTGAACACACAGCTAAGGAAGAATTCTGTTTTACTAAGATTAGGGAGAGTTTTCTTTGTTTTACATGTGCCAACCAACACCTACTCCAGTCCTCTCTAACCAAAGAATGTGAATTTCCATAACCTCGCTTACCCTTTAACCCTGCTCTTGCAACAACTAATTACTAAAACATACAAGCTGACGGTAGCTTGCTGGCTTCAAAATCCAGATCCCTGGAGTTAAGTACCACTGCAAAGACGTGTACCCATATCTATAGGTTGTTGTTCCACCCAGTCCGTATTACAGAGAGAAACTTTTTGTTATGAACTGACTTAATAGATGATCTTAAAGGACCCTTCCAATCTAGACAATTCTATGATTCTGTGATACGCACAGCTGTCTCTTCAGTGTGGTTTATTCTAGACTTCAGACTTCTTTGGCCTCATGGAAACAGCTATAGCAAGAGTCATGTCGAGACCAAAGGCAGAAGAAGGGGCCCGACTAACTGGAGGTGCTGCTCTAAGACACGGCTGTACCGCCTGTGGGAAGGTGGTTCGGTGAAGTGGACAAGCACAGCCACACAGTATGGCTGCGCTCACAGAATCACAGAACGATATGGGGTTGGAAGGGACCTCTGGAGATCATCCAGACCAACCCCCTGCCAAAGCAGGTCCACCCAGAGCAGGTCCCACAGGAACGTGTCCAGGTGGGTTTTGAATGTCTCCAGAGACGGGGACTCCACCACCTCTCTGGGCAGCCTCTTCCAGGGCTCTGCCACCCTCAAAGTGAAGAAGTTCCTCCTCATGTTTGGATGGAACTTCCTCTGTTCAAGTTTGTGCCCATTTCCTCTTGTCCTGTCCCTGGGCACCAGTGAGAAAAGACTGGTCCCATCCTCCCAGCACCCACCCTTTAAGTATTTATAGCTGTTGATCAGATACCCCCTCAGTCTTCTCTTCTTCAGACTAAACAGACCCAAGTCCTTCAGCCTTTCCTTGTAAGGGAGATGCTCCAGGCCCCTCATCATCACCTTCTGATCCTTCCCACCGGAGAAAATCCTAATTCCTGAGCACCTAAAACCTCCTGCTTATGCCAACAAAGATTATTCCCATATTCAACCCTGGAAGCACAGAGCGGACTGAGGCCAGCTGTGTGAGCAGCTGTAACTGCTTTATCCAATAGGACCCTTGTCATTATTCAGTTATGCCCTCCCAGTAACAGGGTTACTTAAACCACCATGCTTGATTTAAACCAGTTATTCCTGCTTGGAGCAGAAGGTATCCCTGACAGTGAGCGTGGTCCTGGGGGAGCAGCAGACACTTGGTGGCCCTCACCACCATGTAACCCTCATTGGGAACCACTGCCACGTCCCTGCGCAAGCACATGGACAGTCTACACATGGTAGACTGTTGTAGGCAACAGGCAGACAACATAGTCTATGCTGCTACACACAAGACTATGTCTGAAAACAACCTCAACCCCCTAGTTATCACCTTCATTAATGAAGCTCAACCTCCTCCTGCCAAGCTGGGGAGCCACATCTCTTGCTTCATTTACAACATCTCACAGAGCCTGGGTTGAGCAACGTTTCCACTATAAAGTATTTCAAGCACAAAAATTCCCCACTCTCCCTGTCTGTCAAGTCTAATAAAACAACTTAAATCCTGGGAAAGGAGAAACATCTCTACTGCTTTGAGTGGTTCAACTCTTCTGAGGGTGCCTCAAGAAAGAGAAGTTGATTATTACGAGTTTATAAAGAGAAAAAAGTAAAGTGAGCAGCGTTGTAAGACAACACGAGTCCGTAAGACTGAGATCCAAAGCCCAGCAGAGCACACAGGTGTGGGTGTAGGGAGAAAGGGCAATGTTTTTCACAGCTCTGGGTGCGTTACCTGGTTCTCGTGGCAAGGCCCCTGACAGTACTCGGTCAAACTTTCCAGCGTCTGGTTGATCAGCGCTACGTTCTTCTCGTTTATGTACAGACCGAGAAGCCCGAGTCCACCAGTCGTGCTCCCGCAGATACAGTCCAGAAACTGCAGCGTCTCACACACCAAGTTGTAGTTTGTCTTGTTGTTCTGGCAGCGAAGGAAATTCTGCAGGGAGAGCAGGAAAAAAAGAATATGCACTACATTGTATATTGCTCTAATTCCACTGGGTTTGGACAAGCAATTTAAGCCTCTTTCAGGGCTTTCTTGCAATGCACTGCTCTCCTGACCAGCTGGTTGGCTTCCAACTGTATAGAAGACAAGAAGCAATAACCAAAGTGCATCCATTAGAGCACTGAAACCCAACATGAAACCCAACTGAAACCCATTCCTTCTGTGAAGGAACAGGTCCTTCACAGAAAGCTCTCCTGAGCCTGGAGGCTCTCCATCCAGCTTTCCTGCTACATCTCACTGCCAAACACCACCCAAGGCTCTCGCCTCCCGAGATCTTCCTCCAAGAGAGAAGGTGCAACTCTCTGGCTTCACTCCAGCTCAAGGAGGCACCTGACTCCATGCCTGGAAGGAAGGCGGCCCGAAATGCAATTTTCTCAATGGCATTTCTTCCCCACGTAATTATTGTAATCCCTGCTTGAAGCTGCTGATTAGCAGCAGCTCCTCTAATGAACCGCCAGATTTATCAGCATAGATTAGTCAGGTTTCCTCTCTCCTGTATTCCAAATGGGAAAAAAACACCCAAACCCAACCAAAACAAAGGAGGAAAATTAATGAAAATCAATTTCCCAGTGACTCAGAGGCTGTGTGTCAGTGTGTTCCCAGCGGTGCGCTGTACAAATGGACAGCCACTACCACTCTCCTTTCCTCCAAGTTTCAGCAGCAGAACACCCATCTAGCTTAATTCTAGCACGTTACAAAATACCACACTTGAAAGGTGAAAAAAACCAACAAACAACCCTCAGATGAACAAGATGCACGGGACAAGGGAACCAGCAAGGTATTTTCTGCTATCACCTGCAGAGGAGCCCCCTTAGCTGATTGCCTCTGGCGCCTGCGTCAGACTAATAAGTCTTTTAAGGCAAACACACTGAGAAATTGCCAGATTCAATTGAAGCCTAAGCTAAAAAAGGAAAATGCTGTCTATGAATGCAGACTAAAGGTGACAGTGATTCAGCACATTTCAGCTGATTGCTCATCTAGTATCCTGACTTCTGATTAACTTGTCAGCATGTAGAAAGGTAGATGCTACCGAAATCGGGGCTGATCCCTTCCCTTCTGGAAAAAAGGCAGAAATAATGGGTAATACTGAAAGCGATGAAACAAAATGCTCCCTGGCTGCAGTACAGCGTTTATTCTGATTATAGCCAGGTTTATACCAGCCTTAGCTTCTTGATCCAAAGTCAGTAAACACAAAGGAATGAGGAGAAATGAGGAGTAATGAGGCCCAGGAGGCAGAAGGACAGTGTCAGACAGCTAAACACGGGGAAGGAAAAAAGTTGTAGAAAACAAGACCCCACCGCACTGTGAGAAACCACCCCAGGGAACGTCTGTTGCCATCTCGGCCAGTACAGATCGAGCTCTCCAGTTGCCACCCAGAGCACCTCACAGGCTCCAGTGTGGGAACACAACTCTTTGATACCAAACATGCCATCCGATTGCTTTCAGTGGGAACGAACCCGATCCAGGAGACCCTGCATTCTGAATAAAGAGTGACAGAGCTGCAGATTCAGCCAGAAAACATGAAAAAATCAGCAGCTTGTGGGATTCTTGAGGAGAAAAGCCTAACTTTCAGCGTACTGTAAACTGAGAGAAATATGTTCTGATGGGATGAAGCGTACTCCAAGTCAGGCAATTTTTAACCTCCTACCTTTACGAATAGCTTTCTGGAGACCCCTCGCCAGCTGACTTCATGCTACTGCTCATTTTTAGGGAGCCCAGTCCTCCCCATTTCTGGGATCCATGACCAGGCAGGGCTACACGCGCAGAGGCAGCACCTGCAGCCAGCTCCTAATGCCTCTACAGCACATCGGGGTGTCAGAGACTTTGCTTCCCTAAAGCCCAGTACCCCGTAGAGAAAACACACCGACTAAAAATAAAATCGGCTTCTTTCAGAATACCAGCTTGGTTTGTTCAAGCAGAGATGAACAAAGAAGCCTTAGAAGGAACAGTTTTACCATTTAAGTGGGTAATTCCCCCAAGAGCCTAAATGTTTTCTTTGGAGAGTCTTTGTTTTAGGAGAAATCTGATCCCTAATAAGAAAAACTTTGCAAAGAAATAACATAAATAAGAAAGTCTTAGTAAGGAGATATTTTTAAATGATCGGATTTTTCTTTACAAGCAATCAGGTAAGGCCAGGTGTTTTTTCACTGAATACAGGCCTGCTGTTTGGTCTTATGCGGTTGATTTTCACACACACTTCTTGCCTAAAACACAGCAAGGCTCATCCTCTGCCTGCAGCAGCACTGCCCCACTGCCCAAAGGATGGAATCACTCTCCTGCAGCGTGCAGAGCTCCTCTCCTCCAGCCAGCACTGCTCCTGCTCACAGAATCACATGGAACCTCTGGAGATCATCTTCTCCAACCCCCTGCCAAAGCAGGTCCAACCAGAGCAGGTCCCACAGGAATGTGTCCAGGCAGGTTTGAATGTCTCCAGAGAAGGAGACTCCACCACCTCCCTGGGCAGCCTCTGCCAGGGCTCTGCCACCCTCACAGGAAAGAAGTTCCTCCTCATCTTTAGATGGAACTTCCCATGTTCCAGTTTGTGCCCATTTCCTCTTGTCCTGTCCCTGGGCACCACTGAGAAAAGCCTGGCCCCATCCTCCTGACACCCACCCTTGAACTATTTATAAGCATTGATCAGATCCCCCCTCAGTCTTCTCTTCTCCAGACTAAAAAGACCCAAGTCCCTCAGCCTCTCCTCGTAAAAGAGAGCTCATCACCTTTGTAGCCCTCTGCTGTCCCCTCTCCAGCAGTTCCCTGTCCTTCTGGAACTGGGGAGCCCAGAACTGGACCCAGTGCTCCAGATGGGGCTCCCCAGGGCAGAGCAGAGGGGCAGGATGACCTCCCTCCACCTGCTGCTCACACTCTTCCTGATGCCTCCCAGGATGCCATCGGCCTTCTTGGCCACAAGGGTACATTGTTGGCTCCTGGTTGTCCTATTGTCCACCAGAACTCCTAGGTCTTTCTCCTCAGGGCTGCTCTCCAGCAGGTCAGCCCCAAACCGGTACCAGTGCATGGGGTTATTTCCTCACAGCAAACCTTCCCCAGATGCTCCACTCAGCTTGTCACCAGCTTCAGTCCTCGTGATTGATGCTGTAGGACACGGGGACATCTTCATTCAGAAAGAGATGGGACAGAAAAGACCTCCTCAGGAAACTGGTGGGGCCGTAGCCTGGCCAAAGCAGGACAGAGGACAGGCTGGCTACAGCAACTCAGAGCTGTGACAGCTTTGCCTCCAAGGCTGAGCTCTCACGCACAATGGAGCACCAGCCCTAGTGCAAATTTAATCAGAGCCCCCAAGTGTCTGTGTGCTGGGAGAGAAACGGAGACATCAGGAGAACTTCCATAGCAAAATCTGACGCGTTCAGCCTGAAGCAGGTAACAAGACACACTCAAGTGTCCACCTGCTTTTCCCAGTCTTTGCATTGATTTGAAGGCACCGCAGCTCCTCCTCCAGACCCATGGAGCAAACTGGGGGGTGAGGGGCAGCACCCCGACTGCGTGCAACGGGGAACAAACCGCAGGTTTACCTGCACTGGGAACGACCAAGTGATGGAGAAGGCAGCGGTACTGCAGCTCCCCAGGCCACTTCACCCAGACTTCCTTCTCATCTCCAACACGCATCGACTCTTACAGCCGGGACTTGCACTTTCATGTGTTTTTTGCACAACGTCAGGCTACTCACGACTGCTAACGGCCTGTAAAACACTTGGGTTTGACAAACCTACAGCTGCACTGGGCCGGTGATCCCTACCCCCTTCTCATTCAAATCTAACTTACGCAATTTTGGCAGACGCACAGGTCTGTCATGCCTTTAAGCAGCGACAGCATCGATAAGGAGTTCAGTGACAACCTACCAGCTGCAGACACCAAGATTTTGAAGCTTCAGACAGTCCTGCCTCCCTGTCAGGGCTGAAGGAGAAAGGCCAGCGTCCAGGCAGGGAAGCAGCGAGAGGATTAGATGTGAAAAACTGTTCCTCCCGCTTTTTTTGTTTGTTTGTTTTTTATTAAAAAACAAAAACCCAACAAAAAAAAAAAAACCCGACCTTTTTCTCCCAGAGCTGAATGCAACTACCTGCTTGTTTGGGAAATCTAATTGTTCAGGACGGTGAGCAGCTGAGGCCAAGCCTCTGCGTTGGCTGGCGTTCAGTTCTCTCTCCTGTAGCTGCGGGTGCCCAGCCAGAGGCAGCAGCAGCCGCCCAGCATCACGTGCGCGCGGTTTGGACCGCTGCCACCTCAAACTGCCGCCCTACTTGTCTCCCACACCGCTAACGGCATGGAAATTGTTTGACAAAACAAAGATCAAATAGGGTCGGGGGTTGGTTTTTTTTTGTTTTTGTTTTTTTGTTTTTTTTTTTGGAGGGGGGCGGAAATAAATAAATAAAAATAAAAATATTCAGGGCGAGCCTGATGTATGTAACCTCAGCACCCATGAAACGCTGAAGGAATGCCATGTTTGCGGCGCAGGGGCATTACCATACAGATTTGATTTCAAAGGCTGCCAGCAGCGGGGCATGCGAGTTGAGGGGAAGGGATCTGGCAGGGCTGGGCGGTCTCAGGCAGGGTCCCGCTGCTGGCGCCCCGCACAACAATACGCAATCACCGCAATTACCCCTCCTTTCCGAGGGCATTTAGAGCATTGTGCTGCCTCTCACCAGCTCCTCGCCGGCTTTCGCTGCCAACCCAGCAGCAGTGGTTGCGCTGAACAAAAATCGTGGTAATTGCAGTCCATTTGTAAGCAAAGAAAAAAAAAAAATAATCTTATCTCCCGTGGAGGCACGCGCTAGATAAGGTCGCTAACATACAAGTTCCGGGCTCGCTATTTAAAATGATACACACACGTCACAGCATCACAGGACAGCCGAGGTCGCAGGGACCTGTGGAGACCGAGGGTTCCAACCCCTCTTTGCCCTGTCATGGGGCATCACCAAGCAGAGCCTGGCTCTGTCCTCTTCACATCCCCCCCCATCGGGTATTTCTGATGAGAATTATAGAATCCTGAGCCCGCTCCTCTCCAGGCTGACCTCTCCTTGCCCATCGATGCTCCAGTTCCCTTAATCATCTTTGAGACTCCCTGCCAGACTCGGGAGCCCAGGACTGGACCCAGCACTCCGTGAGGGCTGGGTCATCCCACCAGGCACTGTGCACTTGTGCACATCCAGCTTGTTTGAAGGCTTCCTAACCCAATTCTTCTCCACCAAGGGTATGTCCTTGCCCCACACCTCCCCTCTGTTCTCAGGGTCCTAGGGTTTGCAAAGGCTGGTCTTACCAGTAAAAAGACCAAGGGGAAGGTGGCATCGAGCACCATGGCCTTCATGTCCTTGACTGCCCAGTAAAGACCCATGCTCTCCCTGGTGTCCTTCTGCTGCAGATACAACTTAGAAACCCTTCTTGTTGCCCTTCATGTCCCTCACCAGATTCAACTCCAGCTGATGCTTTCCTGATACCATCCCCATGTGTTCAACTCTATGCACATGAACAGATCCATGAAAACCCATGAGAATCTGTTCACTGGAAAGTAAGCATATGCTGCTGGAACCAAAGTCCCAATGCTCTATTTTCCTACATTACTTTTTTTTTTTTTTCCCCCCTTTCCTTCCTCTCTCCAAAGTAGATCAGTAACTTCACAGCAGAACGTTTGCTTTAGTATATGCTTCTAAAAAGCCACATCAAGTGTTGATCCCATACATTGAAAAGACCACTGAATACTGCACTTCCCTGTATTTGTCCAGCAAGGTATAAATACCTTTTTTTGGATTATGTTCAAGGCCAAAGAAAACAGTCGGTCCGGTATCAATTTAAAAAGGCACGGGATTAGTGAGAGCGATGCGACGGCGGTGGCCGTGCGAGGTGACGTGAGCCCCCCTGCCCAGGAACCAGGCGGTACCTGCAAATCCCGGTTGTGGTTTTCGCAGAGCAGCTGCAGGAACCGGAGGATGGGTTGCATTATTGAGATCACAGCGCTCATCTCCAGCTCATCTTTGCTCTTGTCTGCCGCAGACTGGGCTCCTTCTCCCGCCGAGTAATGGTCGTCGGGATCAGCTTCCCTCCGGTAAGTGTTGTAAGCCTTTCTGGTAGCTGCAGAAGCTTCCAGTAACTGATCCCGGACCTCCTCGGTGATTTGGGACATGGGCTCCCTCACTAAAACACACAAGAAGAGCTCTTCCTTAGGCAAAACAAATAAAAGGGAGCAGAAAATTTATTCACCAATTTCCCATTCCGGTTTCACTCGCAGGCCAGCTACTCATCGGCAGATCTTGCTGGTGAGTGTGTTTAGTGGGACGTGAGCGTCTCGAGTTTAGAAGAGTCTCATGTCACTCTTTTCACACCTTTTATGCGAACCAGATTAAAGTTGTAAATTCTGGTATTAATGGGTTAGGGCATACACATCTAGCACTATCAGGAGTTACGATAAAAGGACCTGCTATAGAAGGAAATTAGGATTTCTCCACCTATTGTTAGAGAAGGTGCTGACCGCAGCCCACAGCCCAGGGTCGTTACTACAGATCAGATTTGGGCAGTTTGTCACGATGGACAAGGCAGCAGAGTCTCATCTCAGAAACACTTTTCATCATTTCAATAGCACAACCTCACAAATGGATGAAGAGGGGATGAAGCTCTTGAAATCCCGAGCCAGGGCACCACTGAACTTTGCTCTGTGGGATCAGAGATCAGAGCATTATTGCATCAATTGAAACGAGTCCGAAACACAGCATTTTACTCCCTTGTCACTTCAGACACAGAACCACCGGGGATTACCTCTTTTCCTGTTCGGTACATCTCTCTCTGAGTCTTCATCTTTCTTTTTATTTCCTAAGTCACTCGTGTTGACTGTGACAGTCGCCTTGATTTCTTGCTGCGCCACTTTCATGCGATCATAAAAAACCTTAAAGAACTTTTCAGATTTCTTATCTTCCGTCAGTCGGCAGAAGAACGAATGCTACGAAAGAAAATGGAACAGGACCTGTATCTTCGTGGGCAGGTTTGAATACAGATTATTTCACCTTTCTGCACCGTATGATATCCTGAAGGACTGGGAGGTTAATTAGTTTTCAGTAAATCGAAACCTAGAGCAATGGGGACTCGTACTTTATTGTTACGGAAGCCCGCGTGTCTCAGCTGCGTAAGCTCCCTTATTAACATCCCAGCTCCCTTATTAACAACTTCCAAATATATTTTTAAAGAAGCAAGCACAATAAATCACGCCGTCCTTCACACATTTAGGCAGCACACTTCCCCCTGCAACAATGGAATTAAGGTAAGTACAATGAATTAAGGTAAGGACAATGGAGTTATCTACAATTTGATTCTCAATTCAGAAACAAAACAGCATGAGGAAAATGCAGAGGAGAAAGAACCTTCCTGCCGTCGAACCAGAGGGACTGTGATTCATAACATGCAACAGTCAATGTTAATCACGGCCCAAAAACGTACAACCAGGGCAATGTAACGAGGGATACTTCATGCTAAGTTTCCATTGCCCCGTCTGCAGCAGAGTTCTTCAAACTCCCTTTAATTCCTACTCTAATACATCTTTAAGTGACAGGAAAACTCGAGAGCACTGACTACTTTTAAAAAGGTTTATTAATGTGCTTCTGCCCATATGTGTGCAGAGACAGAAAGTTCTTCCTAAAATTGAGGAGAATACAAATCATGTACAGGTCAAAAAGGAGCCAACACAGTGAGTGATCAGACAATTCTTGATGAAACCAATATGCCGTTACATAAATCAGGACTAGAGCTTAAACACGACTGGAGGATGAACTTGTAAGTGGGTCACCTTATGCAGAGTATTATGAAATTAGTTAGCATTCTGCAGCGGCTCACGATCCAACAGCTTTACATGATGAATAGGAATGAAGCCTGATTTATTGAAAAAACAAATTAAAACGGGAATAGCAATATATCCTGCCCGCTTTCCTGCGAAGCGGAGTGCACGAGGCCGTCTCTGGTACGCCTGCCTTTGATCACTCCCGAGCAGCAGCTGCAGTCAGAAGAGCGCTCAATGACTTTGAAACACTAATAAAAGTTGCGTCTTTGATTGCAGACGGAGGAGCAGCGGCACTATTTAAAGAAGTTGGTCAATATTCACACGAGATATCCATCCCACCGCTGCAACACCTTCTACCTGCCTCACGTAAAGGTTTGAAGAGCTCGTTCTTATTTCCAGCGATCAGAGAGAAGGGAAAGGAGAAAAACCCACAGGAGGGAAAGGAGAACCTCCCAGCATGGGCATCGCATGTTGGCAAAGCCGGCCACACCGGTACCTCCTCCTGCCATCCCTTCAAACAGTCGAGTAGAACAGAGATGATGGCAGAGCACTGCAAAAGATGCCTTCCACCCAAAGAAACTGTGCTGGGCCCTGGGACACGACACAAGGTGATTTGGGTGCCCAGTTCATTTAATTATATTCACAGAATTATCTTCTATTCTAATACTTAGAATCAAGAATTTTAGTGATTTCTCATAAAACATACCCAAATAAGAACATCCTTTGCCTGAATGGCAGTTTACTTACCAAGGTTGTTTTTTCACTCTAAACTGGTTCTTTGACCAGACTTAGTGGACAGAATACCATCAAATTATCATAACAAAGAGAGGGATTAATGTTGTTTCCCTGAGTTGCTGACCAGGAACCAAACCCAGCCAACCCTCTGTAGAGCGGTCTCTTACTCGGTAGCTACAAGAACAGACAGAGGAAGAGCCTGCATCTAAGCTACATCTTGAAAATTTTACTCTACCAGCATTACACAACGAGGACACCAATAATAACAACAGACCAGCATAAACCAGCGGTTCTAAAAAAGGTAGTAGTTTTCTGAAAAACACCGCGATTTGCTCGTGAGGCAAGCGATGGTTGTCACCTGCCTGCACGTCTCAAGAGCCTGAACAGGAGGAATTTCCCTGCAATGAAGGAACAGCTTTTTTTTAATGAACCACACCGAAGAAATACCTCGTACGCGAGTAATTGTTACTTGCTGACAGGCCTGATTTTTGTCGTCTTTTCAAAGCTCCTTAACTGACTTTCCACTGCGCTTCAGAGAAAAAAACCCCAATGAAACGAACATTTCCAGTAAAGCTTTTCTCGTGCGTGCTGTGCATGCGCTCAATGGCTGTCACAAAATGATTGTTTCAGTTTAGGTCAGGATGCCTAACACCTTCACACGCATGAATCAACCACATGCCAGCTATCAAAGGTACGGTATTTTAGGAGGTGTGATCTCGCAAGTTGTGCTTAAGCAGGTAATTGGTGGTGATAATTATGACAGAAATCCTAAAATTTATTTACAGGTTGGAAGGGACCTCAAGGATCATCTGGTCCAACCGTTCTCAGCCAAAGCATGGTCTAGACAAGATGGCCCAGTGCCCGATCTAGATGACCCTTGAAAGCGTCCAAACTTGGGGAACCCACCACTTCCCTGGGGAGATTATTCCAAGGGTTGACTGTTCTCATTCTGAAAAGTTTTCCTCTTGTGTCCTGTCAGAATCTCCCCAGGAGTAACGTGTACCCATTACTCCTTGTCTTTTCCATGGGACTCCTTGTAAAAAGAGAGTCTCTCTCTTCTTCGTAGCCACCCTTTAAATACCAGAACGTGGTGACAGGGTCTCCCCTAAGAGAGAGTTCCTTTTCTCAAAGCTGAACAAAACCAGTTCCCTCAGCCTCTACTCAAATGGCAGGCTTCCTGGTCCTTTCATCATCTTGGTGACCCTTCTCTGGACCTTCTCCAGCCTGACCACATCATCTTTGTATATTAGGGACCAAAGCCGAACACAGTATTCCAGGTGTGGCCTGACCAGTGCTGCCTAGAATGGGACAATGACTTCTTTATCTCTGCTGGTGATGCCCTTGTTGATGCAACCCAGCATCCTCTTGGCTTGCTTTGCCGCAGCAGCACACTGTGCTCAAAGCAAAAAACTGGGGGAAAAAAAAAATATCTCACTTTTTAACATGGAAATAGAGTGGCCATTTTAGACTACTGTATGCCAGAGCCCTGCTCTCCCCACGCCCAGGCAGAGAAGCCCAGGTCGGCTTCTGGTCTCCCAGTCGGACCCTGCCGACCTAGCCACCACCAAGTTGGGGCTTGTGATCTCCTAGAACCTACAGTAGGGTAGAGAATGGTGACCTGTAACACACCAGTACGTCGACTGTATCTGGCTATCCCAGTATGAGGTGCTGGAGGAAAAGCTACCTGAAAGGCAAATGAAGGCATGAGCTTCATCTCATACCCAATACACTGGCAGTGGACCAGTTGCCTGCTCATACAGAGTGCTAAAATAATCCACTATGAAAAAATCCACCATGTATTTTATTTCAGCTGTGTTTTGTTAACTGCACTGTTAAAGAGTTGTTGCCATTAAATGAGAGACATCCCATGACACACAGAAGATCACGAGGTTTGCTTTATGAATGCTGGATTCAGAAAACAGCCCTACAAGCACAGGCACCTCAGCGAAACGCAATACATCTCCTGAGCACCACAACCGGCCCATTAAAAACCCAAGACTTCTCTCTGATGTGAGAATATCAGAGACAATGTGATCACAATCAATTACACAGCCACAGAATGATGGAAACTCAAAAACATATGACCCACACAAGCTCCCAGCACGACAGCTGTGCTCATCATGTGCAAGGACATCATGCAAAGAGCTCTCCACCATTTTACAAGACGCAGCAACCACCACCTACACCAACTCGTTCAAGGCGATTTCAGGATAATGGAAAGAGCTTTGTTAAGAAACACAAGGGGGAAATCTTCTTGTGTAAAGGTTTGCAAGTTCAAAGTCTTGCAGGTGACTGGAGAAGAAGCTATTTTTGTGGCACCGTTTCCATGCAGGTACAAAGCCCCAGGCAGGCAGCAGAGTGCTGCTTCTTCTACAGGTGTATGATACATCAAGCATTACCGTGAGCCTGTATTAGTTTCAGAGGGATGAAAGGAGAAGAACCCAGCAGAGGTACTGCGCATCTGCAAAGCCAGCCACACCAACGACTCCTCCTGACATCCAGAGGGGCCTTACTGAAATATCAAGAAGTAAAACAACTAATAGCACCAGTTACCAGGAAGCCTGTGCGACAACTTCTCCCTCCTTCTCCTCTCCATCACCCAACTCTGCTCTTAAAGAAATCCAACCAGAAACCTCGTGCACAGCAGAACATCCCTCTTCCAGCTTTGCCCTCCAGCATTCCGCCTCTGAGCCAAAGGAGGACAGTAAGTAAATACCAACCAACTACAACGTTATTTTCCCGGTCCACGCAAAACGTGTTGTAGAAGAGAAGCTGCAAACCAAGTGACTGATTCCACTAGAAAATAAATTAAAGACCAATTTTAAACTGCAGAGCATTGATCAGCTACAGCCTGGCACACCCCTGAGCTCCATCAGCTCATTAACTGGGCCCAAAGTTGTGTTTAAGTAATGCATCTTTTTCGAGGAAAGAATCCTATCTTTCCGTAGAAGGCATTGGAGACAATGAACTACATCTGTCCATGTTCTGTTCCAGTGGTTAATAACTACTAGAAACGTATGATTAAGCTCCTTTTTTATGTCACACTAACTCCCAAGTCACTGATTTTTTTATATTATTTTTTTTAATTTCTATCTCTTCCATGGTTGTCTCAGGGACTTGGTACTCTCTGCCCTTCAAATTATTTACATACACTATTAAATGTTTACCTACCTTTTTTGCTAAACTGAAAATACTATTTTTGCTTGTTGGCATTTTACTCAGATTTAATATCACTTTCTGTGGTGGTTATTTTTTGGCACGTTCTTAAATATTGCAGATTATTAACAATCTGGAATGTAGAATCACATTTAAAAAAAATCAAAAAAAAACAGCAAAGAATGGGGATGTTTCCTAGCATTTCCACTTCACTTCTTCTCCCTCCCTGCCTTGCCTTCCAAGATCTTTGACACAGCATATACGTGACTTCCAGCGAGGGGTGGAAGAGCAGCTCAGCAAACTGCCCGGCAGTTCGGGGGATTGGGATTAGGGAGGCAGGAAAACCCCACGGCACGGACAAAGGCTCCTCAACGCGTCTCACGTACCAGCAGTCGGTAGCAAACTGGTTTTTTTAACCAGCAGAGCCAACATCTGCCCTTTGGAGAGAAAAGCTGGAAAAGGCAGCAGCCCGATACCTTTGTGTAAGGTGTACCGAGTACAGACCCAGCTAATTAATCCACTATAAACATAATTAATCCACGAAAAGCTTAATGATGAGCGAGTCGGTGCCCAATGCAGGATTGTTAAATGGAAATAAATATTAAAAAAAAGAACCAGCTGAAGGCAGCTTATTTCCAGCTCTTGCCCTTGAAAGGCTGATCCAGCTTTGTGCTGTCACCTTTCCTGGGAACACCTTCCCCTGTGCCGCTCCCTGGATCTGCCCCCAGGTCCCAGCTGTTTCCCCGGCCAAGGAAAGGAACAAGCTATTTGATTTGTTTTCCATCCCATCTCTGGGCTTTCCGCCCCAGACGCGGTGGTGGCAGGCTGGGCTGTGGGCGCCTTCCAAACCATGGCCTTGGGAGAAACAGAACCAAAACCTACCAGGGAACATCGGGTTTGAGATGCATCCGCTGGAGCCGTGCTTCCTCCTGAAAGAAGGGTGGCCTGATTTTAGGGAAGCCTTTGGCTGCAGAAGCCGGCAGAGATGCCAGCATCCTATGGAGGACACAGTCTTCTGGGGACCACACCCTCCATCGTTCCCAAAGCTGTCTCAGCAGACCACAAGCCATCACACCCTGCCAGGCCATCCCAACAGATCCCAGAGAATTCCCCGGGACAACAGACATTGGATCACCCATAAATCAGAAAAAGCAAAGCCCCAGCAAACACCTCACAAATCAAAGCAAACCGCTGTCACCTCCCCCCCGGCCCCGCTCCTCTAACGCCAGCAAACAGAAAATCCCCCGTGAACTTGACTCGTCAGGGATATTTCAAAGAGGAAAGTCCCTCCAGATACGGGAGAAAGATCAACGATCTGGCTTCGATTCAGGACATTTTATTCCAGCGCTACAGAGGAATTATTACGGGGATCTCAACTCGCCCGGGTTATCCGGAGAGGCTGCCAGCAGGAACTAATGCAAAACTTCTGTGCTACTTCACGGCTGCGGGGAGAGCTTGCCACCCCCGTACCGTGTCTCGTGGCTGGAGACCTTCCGAGCAGCCACTGCTAACATGGGCACTGAAGTCAGCACAAACGCCAGCCCTTCACATTCTGCCGAAGCATACTGCAAGGGCTTCCCCCCCCAGGGAATTCAAACCTAACCTTGCTTTCTCTCTCCCACCTCGTTTATTTATTTGAAATACCATCCATCCCTCTCTCTTCTTCTTGAAGTCTTTCCTACGTCCTGGCTCGCTGAAGATCCCGTCATGCTGGGGTGTGAGTGATGGATATCATTAGTCTTGCATAGCTTAAGGAAATGGCAGCTGAAATATTTTACATATTTCACGCTGAACGTACTTCACAGTTTGAAATAAACCCATAAGGAAAATCTGCCGGAACACCTCAACTGCTTGTTTTATTTTTTGGTTTGTTGTTTGTATTTTTTGCAAACTGTAAAATAAGCTTTGTCCTGAAAGCAGAAGGGGGACTCCCCAGCTTATTTTCCACAAATAAGACAAACTCTCTCTGCCGTGGACATCCCTGTGCCATCCTCCAAAGCTCTGCTCCCAGCTGGAGATCCTGCCCCAGCTGAGGGAGGAGGATTTTGGAGGGGTAGGAGCGTGCACAGACTGACCCACGTAAATGCTCCTCTTTCCCCACCAGCTTTAGATGAAAGCAGGAGCAGAATTAACACCACTCATTTTGGGAAGAGCCCTTATACAAGTTTTCCTACTGCAACACCTAAGATCTTGACGCAATTTAAAATCATTTCTCAAAGAGGAAAGGAGGAACAAACTTCATGGAGATATGTCCCCTTGTGCCCTTCCAGAGCCAGTACAAAACCCCTGGGAGTGGGAAGTGACAGGGGATGATCCCCAGGAGGTCAAGGCTCCCGGGACCGTCCCCCGAGGAGGTCACAGCATATTCATGGTTGGAAGGGACCTTTGAGATCATCGAGTCCAACCACATGGTCATGCCCCTGGGACAATCTCCAGGAGGGGAAGGCCCACCAGAGGAGTGCCAGGCAGAAACGTTGACTGTTGGGTTGGGGGGTCTAAACACCCCCGCAGACGGAGCAGATGGCTCCCAAAGCGTGGGAGACTCGGGGGGCCCGACCTGCTTTCAGCAGGGAGCTTTATTTGAGTTCCTCCTGCCTACGTGTGGGAGCACGCACCCGCCGGGTCACTCGCTTAATCTGTGCGAGGCTCTCGCATGGCAGGAGCATGAATCCCACTTCCTTACCGAACCAGCGAGCTCTGTGTAGGTGTGAGAAACAAGGAAGTCTGCAGACTCCCCAAAAGAAAAAAAAAAAAAAAAGTGTAAGATCTTCTTGAGAGACAGAGGAATTAAAGAAAACCATAGCAACAAGTCAGTCCACCTACCCAAACCACCCACCCACCACCAGTTTCATTTGCTGACGCACTTCAAAATAAAAAAAAAAAAACCCAAGCTGGCTCCTACCCGCGCTGGAAGGTGAGCAAGCCCTGAGAGCTCATTAAATTCCCGTCTCAGCTACTCCTGGGTGCCTGCAGCGAGCGAGAGGGATATAAATAGAAATTATATAACTGCGCTTTGTTGATTCCCGTGCTCACCATAAAAAAAAAAAAAGGGGAAAAAAAAAAAGCAAGCAACATGACCTTGTTTTTCTGAATAGCTTGCCTCTGCCTGCTTGTGGAGGACTTTAATCCTGCTAGGGATCGTCTTAAAAGTTTATGTTGGACCTTGGATCCCACCGAGAGGAATAAGGAGAATTAGTGATTTACCTCCCTGCTCCTCACAGGACCAGGATCCCACCGGAACGCCGAGAGGACTGACCCAGGAGAGGACCATGGTACCCAAGAACCAGGAACGACGGAAGGCTACCAAGGCTGGAGGACAAGCAACGCAGCTGAACCCCGACATAGCACCTTCTTTTTTCACCTATATCACTCAATCACACAGATGGGCACCTCAAAATAATAAAATCTCCTTTGGGCAAAAAGACCAAAAGATGCTAGAGTACAGGAATACCCATGGCCCAAATGTACTTCCATGGGCAGTATTGGCTGCAGCTGGGGCAGAAGGTGCTATTCTTAGTCTCACCTCATCCACCTGGGTTCTTAGTCTTGCCTCTCCATCGTACTGCCCCCAACAGCAATGAAATCATCTCTGCAGGAACGATCCCTCCCAGCTTTTGGCTCTCTCAGCGCATCATTAGCAGGGCTTGTTTGTTTTGAAGGCGATGGTATCCACAGGGTAAGTGAGACCGGGACTCCACTGCGCTCAACGCATCAAAATCCACGCGAAAGGGAGCGCCTGCTCCCAGGGGTTGCCACCTCCAGTGTCCTCACGTGCTGCGGATCCACACAGCATCAGGAGGGGGATTTCCTCAGCCCTGACTGAATTCCTAGGGCAGGTTCCGTGCCTGGCTTTGAAGGTAACTGCGCCGCGAAGGAGGGTCTGGATTTGCAGCGTTCCTCATGCTGGCGAGGGCTCTCTTTCACAGGGGGCCACAGCCCACAGCTGACTGGGATCGTTGAGGCAGGTCCTTATCAACACTTACTTTTTCTTTTTTAAATGTCATATTCTAAAGCCATATGCTCAGAACATTAAAAAAAAATATATGGCGAGAAAAACTCATTAAAACAGTGAAAGACACAGGTGAAAGACTTAATACATGTTGATAGCTTGTGTATTACTTTCCTAAACAGCTATTATTAAAACTATGTAATAGAGATACAACATCCTGTGTCAAAGAATTCTGCCTATTGTAAATAAACAGTAGAAATTAAGAGACTTTTCTTTATTCATCGCCCCAAAAGTTCTCAACTGTGATGTATAATAGCTCAGCAATCCAAACATATTCTTCCCTCTGAAGCATTTACCATCACGTGCCATTTTGTGTGCTCAAAGATACCTCTGACTGTGGGAAATCTTCTCAGTAGTAAATCTGGTTTAAAAAGTCCAATCCACAAACCCTAAAGCACCACTGTGTCCCTAAATCTACGTTTTATGCCACCAATACTTCTGTAACGTTTTGTAAAACTTTCCTCCTGATTTTGCAGGGCAATTGCAGTCACGGAGAAAAAAGAAACTCTGGGTGGTTTGGCAACCAAATAGGACAGGACATATTTAGGCCAACAGGGAAAGTGGAAAAAAAAACCCCAAAAATAAAGCGGGTTGCCTGGCTGGTTCCAACTATTTCACTGTTGATCTTTTTAGCGTCGCTTATCCTTCCCTTTCTGTCACAGTATTTCACAGCCAACGCCACCACAAGCTGCAGGACGCGGATCTGCCTCGAAGCTACTGCTCCCTCCAGCCCGAGGGCTGCGGCGGCCGCTCACAGCTCCCCAGGGCCCTCTCCTCCCCACCACCAGGAACCGGCAGCTCGGGTTCTGAGCATCGATTCTGCAATTAGTTAATCACCATCAGACAGCTTGAGGCACCGAGGTTGGGAAAGGAGATCCCAATTCACCGTGCTGAAGGTTTCTTACTGGTGGGAACGCATGAGGAGAAACGTCATAGAATCACAGAATTGCCTGGGTTGGAAGGGACCTTTCAGATCATCCAGACCATCGACTCAACATTGACAAAAACCATCACCAAACCATATCCCTAAGCGCTATGTCTACCTGTCCTTTAAATACTGCCAGGGATGGTGACTCAACCAAGTCCAAGTCCGTGCGTGGTGCTAGACAGAGCTGGACCATCTTGTTAGCCCAGGATTTTTACAGTCGCATCTCAAAAGAGCCCCACACATGGTGAGCTCCAAACCCTGGCTCAGCACGACACTGATTTGCTCTTGCCACACTGTGATGGATGCACAACCCTCTGGTCCACCACCACAGGCTCCTTGGTGCTATCTCTAGTCATGGTGGCCCGTGGTCCTGATCCTGGACATCCCTCCTTTCCCCAGCAGCCAAGAAGAGCAGATCCCACCATCATCCTCTGTGCAGGAGCATTGAGTCTGCTCAGATGCCTTGAAGCTACGAGCAAGTCCCACTTCTTTCCTGAAAAATAATCCCCTTTTGCTTGGGTTCTGACTCCTACCACCTCACCCTCTGCGCCCACAGCCCATCTTGGGGAGAACCGTGGATGAGGAGGGAAGACGGCACCGCAGCACGTCAGAGTGGCAGCTCTGCACCACGGCACTCGGAAGGAGCGCTTAGAAAAAAAAATGCCTTAAACGAAACTAATGCCATCAACCTCATTTTACCTTCCCTTGCTGAAAATACCAGCATGTGCGTGTGGGTAATTTGTCACGCACTCTAACTTTCCAGAAGATCCCTAATTAACCGAGCAGACCGAAGTCTCCGTGGAGAGGCGGTTACGTAAAGGACTTGACTCCCCGTGAACTTCCACCGACCAAGGAAACCCAAAACTCCACAGAGGTGAGGCGGAGTAACGGCACATGTAATTTTTATTTGGCAGATGAGGGACAAGCCTTACGGACGTCCTCAGCCATCTCCTCCGCTGTCACTCACTCCCCAGGGTTGCTCTAAGGGAGGAAAACTCGCCGCGTTGCAGGGAAGGGACCGAGCTTCCATCCCTTCCGACGGAGATGCGGCTCCACGTGCGGCGTGCCCACGGGCAATACACCTGCCAGGGAAACTCGGGCAACGTGTGCCCGGGCCAGCGGCCCCAGGGGGATGGGACTGACGCTGGCCACCTGCCCCTTGCATTTTGGGGTAGAGCATCCTCCTCCAGGGCCACTCCGTGCAGAACCGCTGACGAGGTGGATGCTGAGGGTTATATAAATTAATAAAGGGCTTTACGTAACGTTCAGTTCAGGGAGCAGCAGCGTTTGTCAAGTTAATTTGTTGTCCAGCTTCGAGCCCGTGGTTCCACCTCCGCCTCTGTCTCCTCACAAACGAGGGCAGGCTTCCCACCGGAAAAAAACCCGGTGAGTGAGGAGCTCACCGGACACGGCTACGACACCTCCATCAGCATCTCTGCTCCCAAAGAACCTGAGAGCGTTTTTAAGTGAACTCCTAAAACTAAAAATAACCCAGAAAACTTTCCATCCAGAGAGCCTGAAGTGGGCAAAGCCCTCTGTCTTTCTCCCAGAAGAGTTAATTTATCACATCCACGGTCACCCCTGCAGCGGAACGCAGCAGCGTGGGATTCAAGGTGCCATACTCTACCAGCTCAGCCCCTTTCCTAAGGAAAACCTGGAATATTTGTTCTCGTCCTGCTTCTCCCCCACATTAATTTTCCTAACAATACAATAAAAATCCCTCCTGCCAATTATAATAAGGAACATTTCGAGATTTGCTTTTCTGCTGGAGTTGGCAACCACCTACTTTGCCTAGCCTTAATATGGGCCCTGTAATGGAACGGTAACACACCTATTCCAGTTATCCCTTCCCAGCATCATGGGGATCTGCTCTCCCACCAGCGCTCAGGGGAGTTACCCGGGAACTCCCATTATTAACCATATTACAATCATCCTCTGCAAGTTCCTGTGTGTCAGTGCAAACCTCATGCTTAACTTCAGGCCGAATTCATTTCCCGTGTGAAAACCTGGAGTTCAGAACATGCCATGCAGGGGTGACACATTTCTGGCTTTGCTGCCAAAAAGCCTCTTTACATAACCTGTCCCCATCCCACCGGCTTCCTATTCCCAAAGGCCTGTAGATATAAGCAATTTAGGTTCAGTAAAAATTATTCAGACCGAGCGCAGAATGAACTTGCTTGGAATATGATAAATCAAAAGCTGCTAATAATAACAACCAAAAAAAAAACTATGGCGAAATGAGGATAAACTGTGTTAGACCTCAAAGCCCAAGCCGGTCAAATTTGGTGACTTTCACAATGACAAAGGGATCTGATGCAAAATGAACGCAGTTATCGGTCCAGAGACTGAAGATGACTCTTCCACTGGCAGTTACTGGAAACTGCCCTAGAACTTCAGAAAATCCACACTGCAGAAGCTCTGAAGCCCTACCTACCCAATCTGCAACATTTACCCGATGTATATAGATTAGAGAAAGATCGGGATAAAAGACTGTGGAAAGCACTGGGTTCGTTTCTGTAAGGGCGTCTAGTTTCTGCAAGCTGACAAATTTTGCAGCGTATTCCGTACTAAGCAGAGACCATCAGACCGCTGCAATCTTAGTAGATCCTTACTGTGCTGTAGTGAAACACTGCTTTGTAACACCCGCTGGGTCTGAGCCTCTGCAGGGTAACGAGTAGCACCCTAACCGCTGGGCTGCACCCCCAGCCCCCTGCATTTTCTGGGTGAGCAGATACCTCATTCCTCCTATGTGGAGAGAGAAAAGCTGCGTTCCCTGGATTTATTGTCTCAGGAGGCCCATGCAGCCCGGACATCATTCAGCAATTACTCTGGAAGGTACAGACCTGAAATAGTGATTTTACTAAAGGGCAAAACCTCCCGCTTCGCACTGACCCGCCAATGTGGAGCCAGCTCTTCTCCCAGAAGTTAAACTTTGTGGTTGGCATTTTTGGGGGTTTTTGGTTTTGTTTTTTTGTTTGTTTGTTTGTTTTTCCCCATAAAGTTTTACTTACTTGGCTTTCATGACTCAAATACTACTGCCAGACCAGAGTGCCAAACACGTGCTGCTCTCGACTGACATTGCAGCAGTCCCCACGGGCCCCGACCGTGCTGGAGCCAGCACAAGTAAAACCAGGCACCCGTGAACTCACCACCGAGCACCAGGACCAATTAACCAACGCAGAGCCGAGTCGCGGAATGCTTTGTGCACTGATGAACCCTCTTTATTTCTTGCATTTTGCTATCAGGCCGCCGCACTGCTGGAACACAGAATATCTACATCCCAGCCCCTCCACGGGATATTTCCAATAAAAATCTCGCCTGTGCTTTGCATGCATGAGTAAGAGCTGCTGGGTGTGCCCCAGACCTCGGAGCTTACAGCGTTCAGTAGCTGTAGGCATCACAAGTCATTTGGTTCCTAAAACATTCCGTACTGAAAAGCAGGCTCCACCAGAGCCCCCTCCCAGCCCCTCGCCGCTGCGTTACAGCACGTACCCGCACGGGCACCCAGTAACCGCTGCTGCCCAGAACCCTTTCTAAAGGCAAAGGCAACTGCCAAGGACTTATCCCTGAGTGGGAAAGGACGGAAAATAGTCACTCTGCTTTGGGGAAGTACCATCTATAGAGGCAGGAGTGCAACAGCAACCGGCAGGACCGTAAGGCGTGGATGTGAAAGTGTTACAGCACTTGCTGCGAGTGCC
The DNA here is from genome assembly GCA_013399435.1 of Arenaria interpres. Lineage (NCBI taxonomy): Eukaryota > Metazoa > Chordata > Aves > Charadriiformes > Scolopacidae > Arenaria > Arenaria interpres. The sequence goes on from VXAK01026687.1 coordinate 77,621, forward strand.
CCGTGCCAACAGCTCCTTCCTAACCACAGAGCTGTTCTGCAGACTCCCAGCTCCGGTTATGGACAGCAAATGCAAGCTAAAGAATCTCCCTTTTCAGTGAAAACTGTGTCTTTGGAGGTGGATTGCAGATTTCCCCGTTTGCTTTGACCAGAGGAGCTAAGGAATGTGCTTCCAACCCCGGTTCGCACACAGCGGGAAGTGACTCCACTCAGTCCATTAGTTCTGGTTCCAGCACAAGCACAGGATCTCTCCGCGTCAGGCTGGTGCAGAATTTGCTTCTCCTTCCAGCATGACAGCGTGAGGTTACCTGAGGCTCCCCGAGAGCCAGGGAGATGAAAGCTCAGCTTCCTTTACATTGGGGAAGAGCAGGAAATTTCAAGGAGTGACTCTCCCCAAGGAATGTTAATCCTGTCATTGCAGTTTAAGGTGATGTGAGGTTTGAAACACCCGATTCCAACTTTTGTCTTTTGCAAAAAAGCTTCACCCTAGAGCAGATATACAGGGGGAAAGAGGGTACTGATTACAGAGACAGAGTGAAGGAACCCAAAAACATTCCCTCTCCTCTCAAGGGAAGTTTCCATGAAGGCACGAGGTGCTGCTGTAGGGATCCAGTGCAGTTTTAACCCCAATGATCAACTCTAGCTTGTCAGGATTCAGCCCCACGTTCCGCTTCATCAGCCCTCACCACGTAACTGCTGCCCAGAGGACACAGCTGCTCTTCACCACGTCTCTGCTCAGGTCTGAGCCAGGCATTTCGACGGGATTAAATCTGTTTTCACTGGCAGGCTGGTTTTCCATGGGACGAAGCACTCCAAATTGACCTCACCCCACACTGCACGAGCCGGGCGAGGAGGGGACAAGCAGAGCTGCCACAGTGAGAGCAGAATAAGCAGAAGAAGGGGCACTACCCCCCATCTGGTCAAATATTTCTCCTAGAGGTTGCCATCGAGGTCTAATTATGAGTAACTCTGTCACTGCTGTAGCCACACCAAGGATAGACCTTCAGGGAGCTGGGTTCTCAGGGCAGAAAAAGAAAGAACTGGGGAGTGGTTGTACCATACTGGGAACAGTGGGCCACATATATAAAGGCTTTTTTAGTTCTCTTTGCACAAGCTCTTCGGAAAATGATAGCAAGTTTTATCTTTAAGTACCTAATAAATGTTCCTCATGGGGATGCAGCACAAACGGCATCAAATTCTAAGCCTTACTCTGTACGTGTAGCAAACATTTGGATGTTTTGCTTCTCCGAGTGCAAGGAGCAATCTGCAAAATGGACCTGAAATACATCACCGATTGTTTTGTTTGGACCCGTGAGATGCCGCCGCGAGGCAGGAAAGGGGCGACCTCTCTGGAACAGCTACCCATAAAGCCCCTTGTCCAAGACAGAAACAGCCTGACTGCAAACAGCACACCCACAAACTCCAAAGAATAAGATACGACACGTTCAATAATCTTTGTAGGCAGGTTTTGCCCTAACAAGGTTTTACTTCCTGCTTGGAAGACTATTAGTTGGTCTGTGTTCGTCAAAATCCGTACCAGGCACAATGCTCATCTAGAGAAACCAAATCCTTATTTAAAACACAGAATGAAGGACAGTGAGATTACAGGAGAACGGCGGTGGTCTGGAGTTTACTGTCATTTTAAATTCCAGTCTGAAATCTAACAGCTGGCTGTGAAAGTCTCTGAGCATGTCACGGTTACCTAACCTTACTCCTAGAAGTAATCACACTAACTTATGCTATGGAGCTGTTCTGCTATACATTCCTCTATACTGCCCTGGGAAATACCTCAATTACTCAGTGCCCATGCAAACATTTAATAAGTTAACTTCTGCATGGCAGACACTGATATTTTTCTTAATTGCACGTCAAAGATCATTTAGTCATTTCCCCTCCGGTCTCCTTAACCTCCTCAAGTTTCCTGGATTTCATAAAAACATTTCCCTTCCCAACATGTTTTCGTTATAAGCATGAAGTTTTCCATTTTCCTACCTGTATTGTCGTGTTCCCACCTTCCAGAAGGGCAATGGCCAGCAGGATGCTCTCGTGGAAGACTCTGTCACTGGTGGCATTCATGATGAGATCAATGACCAGGTTGGACGCACCTTCTTTATCCAGATGACACTGGACATCGGCCAAACTCATTTCACCTCGGCTCATTGAACTCGATCCGGAGCTTCCTCCTGTAAAGGTGATGATGAGAAACAGGCTGAGATTCAAACCCTACTGTGATGGCACCTCTCTTCTGGTTTAAATTATTTTCCTATCCTCAATGATGCGCACACTTTATTAGCAGTGATGAACTCAGCTCCTAGCACTTCTGTGAGGAAGAGTTTGTGACTCAAAGCACAGATCGGGCATGTTTAAGATGAGCATTTAACATGGCTTTAACGTGTGGGAGTCTGCAGGAGGTGGTGCCCAGGGACAGGACAAGAGGAAATGGGCACAAACTTGAACATAAGAAGTTCCACCTACACATAAGGAGGAACTTCTTCACTTTGAGGGTGGCAGAGCCCTGGAAGAGGCTGCCCAGAGAGGTGGTGGAGTCTCCTCTGGAAACATTCAAACCCCAGCTGGACACGTTCCTGTGCAACCTGCTTTGGCAGGGGGTTGGAGGAGATGATCTCCAGAGGTCCCTTCCAACCTTTGAGCAACATCTCCCTCTGGTGGGAGGTGCTCCTGCCCTGGGAAATGGCTAATGCCATGGCTGCCTTCATTAGCAGCAGACAATGGAAAGACAATGGCTGATGTATTGGAAGAGGCTTCTGGAAACAGCGTGGATTCAGAGATGCAAAGAGAGGTAGAGGCTCTGCAGGGCCAGGGAGGGGATGGAAAGAAGGTGAAACAAATTCCAGGGGATGGCAAAGCCAACACTACGCTTCTCGGCAACTACAGAGCCGTGAACTTCATCGATAAACAGAGCAAACGAAAAGCAAGCGAGAGTCTGTGGAAGAGGCAGGAAGAACAAGAACCGAGGCAAAATGCTCTAGAAGGAGTATGGTGGCAGGCAGCACAGCACAAGGACTAGTGAAATACATATCAACTTCTGAAAACAGGGGGGAAATAACCGGGCTTTTGGGGGGGTTTGGTTGTTGTTGTTTCTGATCAGAAATTAGAATTTCCCACTGTATTTTGAAAAGACAAAACCCACTGAACTGTGTTTTGACCACACGTGCTTGACATTACTGGCTTTTTTAGCAATGGTCTCAAATTAAATAAACTGCACTTTATAACTGACTTCAAATCAAATTTTTTGCTCATCCCACCCGCAATCTCTCTGTAATACAAGGAAATGGCTTTGTTTCAGATACAGTTCATAATCTGACATCCCCATGAGCACACTTCCCAAATATTATTGCAAACATTAAATGGATCAGGTTTTCTAAGCACATTTCATCAAAGCAAAGTCGCAAAATTCCAGCCAACCCAGGACGGTCTCTGGAAAGCGTAAAGAGCTCTGCCTTTTTATTTTTAAGGTACTTCAAGGCCAGGTTGGTCAGGGCTTTGAGCAACATCTCCCTCTGGTGGGAGGTGCTCCTGCCCAGGGCAGGGGGTTGGAACTGGATGAACTTTAAGGTCTTTTCCAACCCAAACCATTCTACGATTCTATGGTTCTACTTTCTCAAATGCAGTCAGGATAAAGAGAACATCGCTCTCATCTGCATGAGGAAAAGGTAGGTGACACGATGGTTGACTACATGATCTTCAAGGTCTTTCCAACCTAGAAAATTCTATGATTCTATGATCAGAGACAGGAGAGCGATGCTCCGCTCTGCCTAGAGTGGAATCCCTCAAGGAGAGTTAAAACACGTTGGGGTTTGCTTCTTTTTTGGGGGGATTATCATAGAATAGAAAAGGGAAAAAACCCCAATTTCACCTGATTCGCCAGGCAGACACAGACACACGGCATCTGGCAGGGCAGATCACCCGAACCATCATGAGCAGGAGCATGTCCTACCTCCTGCCCCGGCTTTGCTGGCGCCGCCGGCAGACAAGGGGCCGTTGCCGAAGGTGGTGAGACTCTCCCGCCGGCCCGCCGGTCTCACGTTGCCATAGTAACGGTTGACCAAAACTTGCCTGAGTGCCTCCCCCTTGAGTCAAAGAGGATAACGAAATCATGATGTGAGCTTAACGAACGAACGAACTACTAATATTCAGTAGCAAGGGGACTGCTGTTGTCATTAGCCTAATTACGGGGAGGGAGGGGGAAGCGAAACCCTGGAGGATTTGGCAAAATCCGCTGAGCATCTCCTGATGCGCTCGGGCAGGCTGGGACACCAGGGGGCTCGCGGGGCTCAAATAAAATCATGTGTTCCCAGCGCCAGAAACAGCTACGGTTCAGATTTTTTGCTAAAGCCTTCTAGACAGATTTTATCCTCCATGAGCTTTTTTTTTTTAAAAAAAAAAATCAAGATCTAATGTGTCGGTTTTAAAGGTAAAAAAAGCAGCATCTTTATAGGACCAACACAAAAAGAGGAGAACGGGAGAAAGAGTGACATTAGAAATGGGTTTGTGAGTGAGCCATCCGCTTCCCAAACCCATCCTATTTTGCCATTTCACCAACGTTACAGGAACGTGCTCCGTCCTCCCCCTCGTCAGCAGCTGATGCGATTAATGCCGTCAGCCACAGCGGAAACCCCAGCGGTGCCTGCTGCAGCCCGGCGCTTTGTCCCCCGCTGGCAGCCGCCCCGGTCACGCCGGCAGTCAGCATCCCACCCAGCACATGAGCCCGGGGGTACCGCGGGGCACCGGTCCTTGGATAACCCCGACGGCCCCGGGAGAACCCGGCACGTCCCCAGGAGCACGGAGAGGGGAGATCAAAACACCTCCCAGCCTGAACCTCAAGCTGCGGATCCCGAGCTGCCCTCGCTTAAGGCTTTACAGGAATTCCCAGTAATTCAGAGCCCCGTACAAAAGCTGGCAGTACTGCCTGCAGATACACAGACACCGCAGTTGGATTAACAGATTTTATATATATATATGTATTTTTTTTTTATGCAGCCTTTGTGCAAAAAGGAAAAGCAGTGATTATTTTAACTGGGAGCTCCTGCTCTGCTAATGGCAGCGTGCTGTGGTTGCAGCAGTATCACCCCGAGAGGGAAGCAAAGGGGATTTCCAAAAATAAAAAATACATTTCAAAAAATGGATCTAGCCAAGAAAAATTTCATATTAAAAAAATCTGTCAGGATGAACTAAAGCATCTTGATCTCCATTCACAAAACAAGTGCTTGGCACTGATTTTCATTTTGTATTTCATAAGAAATTAGTTGTCTGACTACAGATTCAAAATGTCATTAACTACGAGGTTTAATATTAGCTGCCATGGAAATGAAACCTTGCTTTTTAAACTTTCACATGAGGCTACAACACAAATAAACAAATGCACTAATGCAAATGTGCATCATTTGGCTGATACGGAACCCCAGCCCTGCCACAGCCCCGCTGCTTTTGATGCAAAGCTGGCACCTGCAAAAGGTAGCTTAGAGAAATCCTCGTACCCCACCGTACTGTGAAGACAAAACCAGTCTGGAAACGAACAGTCCTTCAGCAACTCTCAGCCACCCCTTCCAAAGGCAGAAGCCCAAAACCTGCCTGCAGGCGGTCAGGGATCGCCGCCCTCCCCAGAGGCTGGTGCCAAACCAGGGCTCCCACCACCCGCCTCTGCCACTACACCTCAGCAGATTAAAAACTGCTCCCCTGGATTATTAAGGTGAACACTGCAGCACAGGAGCTGCATCTTAGGGAATCAGATGAGGATGGGGGGAGGCAGGAGGGGAGACAAGGTGTAAAATAAACACCAAGTGAGCTTTCCAACCAGCTGCTTCCAAAAGTCCTCCAAGAAGAGAAAAAAGGCAAGTTCCTTTAGAAGCAACAGTAGAAAATGAGCGCTTTTTTTCTGCTTGGGCCAAAGAGTTAACATGGAGGAGAGGCAAGACACTAAATTCAAAAGCTTAAGCAAAATCTTACCCCGGAGGAGCCTCTCTGACTGACAGCGACATGAGAGTGTTTAGTACACGATGTAGTGCTTTAACCATCCTTCTGCTCTCGGTCTGGCAGGTAAGGAAGGCTACATGACAGAACAAGGCCAAGCCAGACAAAAAAACCCTCAACTACATCTTCCTTCTACATGTGTACTGATTAGAAGGGCAACTCGATACCCCTATAAGCCCTGTGCCAAAAATCAAGTTATAATGGAGTTCTCGCATTACCTTTTCCCTCTTCTGTTAAACTAACTGGCAGTCGTCATATCAAAGGGCATTTAAACCCAGTAATTTTTGCTACTTACTACAAAGATAACAATATGTGTTGAACCACGAGAACTGCTGTTCAATAAACTCCTCCTGAAGGTTGCCGTGTGGGTGAGGTTACCCTCAGAGGGGTAACCTAAAGCTCCTGGGGTCGTCCCCAGGACTTTCCTTCTTGTCCATCCTGGAGCAGAAAGGAACTTCTATTCCTTGCTCAAAATAGCTGGGGGCAGTGGAGAAGCCTCTCGGGGAGCTCGAGCTCCCAGGACAGAGCTGCAGCACCTCCGCTGACTAGGAGTAGTGTGTCCAAAACAGGACAATTAGCCAGAAAATACAAGTGGGAACATGTATGGAGCATTTGCTGTTTCTAGCCCGAAAGCGTGCTCATCCACGGTTCTGGGGGTTTGGCAACACACATTCACCGGCCTTTCCAATTCTAACTGGGAAGAAAAAAACTTGGTTTCCTACAAAATTATTCAAACCCGCTGCGCTAGCTAACCAGTCTGTGATCAAAGGAGAGGGGAGGAAAAATAAGTGGTATTTAAGAAATGTTGTAATTAATTCAGCTGCAACGCTTGGCTCCAGAACAGCTCTTTAACCATCATGTTACTGTTGTACACCACTTTGATGCATGCAGTATGCAAACAAATATCAGATGTTTGGCGGCAGGAAGAAAAAAGAAAAAAAAAATCAAATATGCTACCTAGGAAAAAAACACCCAACAGCATTCGGTTTCATCTGCACTCACCATCCAGGTAAACAGTAAGCAGTATCCAAACATCATTGTACCTGTGTTCCTAAAGCAGATGCAATACACAACTCAGTTTAAGCGATATCAAAACCCCGTTGCTACCTTTAAAACAGAGAATTTTTAGTAATATTTAAGAGTGAAGCAGTTATAAGCTGCCACTATTCTGTTCTCAGCTACAAAAGCAGAAGAAATCCAGAAATGTATGAACAAGGCTGAATTTGCAGCTTGGCTGGTGAGGAAGGGGCAGGTGAACTCCGATGCACTGATTAATCTCACTTCATAATTATGTGATCATCTCCAAAGGAGAGTGCTTTGAAAAAAATCAGACCAGACCAGGATCTGGGGTTGAGTTTAGAGCAGCCAAGCGCTTGCTCCTTCCATTTCCCACCAGAGAAGGTGCTCCAGCACCCCTTTTTTTGAGGGTGGCTTTAGATTGTCCAGGAGTCCCACAGCAAGCCGTTAAACCACACAAGTTTCTTACGTGACTTACTCTTCACTGTTTAAAAGGAAAAGGCAGAGGGTTAGTTGTGAAGGAGCTCGACTGCTGTACGTACCCTTCTATGATCCTCCAGTTGCCTCTGTGGTAGACTTTGATCAAGCTCCTGCTGTGCGTGCAGAAATTTCATTGTAAAGCAGAGCATCACTACGGAGACACTAACATCTTGGCGCTCAGGGAAAATATCAAGGGAAGTCACAGAGGAAAGCAAGGGGGGAGGATGAGGAAGACTGACCAACAAGCTATCAGAACAGGACATCTGCCCTCCCTTAGCTCCGGCAGCACTCAACCAGTCTGTTCTGCCACCCTCCAGCAGACCACCACGGCATGCACGTGGCCCACCACATTCTCATGGATCCAAGGAAAACACGAAGTCCGACTAATTTTATGGTTACCAGTAACACGGGCAAGTTTTGAAGAGCTCAAACCATGCATGCCCATGCACACGGATACACAGGTACGCACACAAACACCCCATCCCACCATACACACACTTCGGGAGGAAGTGTAGGTGCTATGACACATCTGACCGTGGTCAAGGAAGCTCTTTTGAGACTCACAGGGGGCCTCTGGCAAAACCTGTGGGATTTCCATCCCCATGCCATGGACTTCGAGGGGGTTCACTAAACAAAGTCCCTTGGCACGTGCGTGTTTCCAAATCAAATCTGTTTTACGTCCGATATTCATTTTCATGAATGGAACTTCCACTTTGTCAACGTGAAGTATGTTGAGTTTTTGCTGCTTTAAGGCATTCTGAAAATGTGTAGGATCTTCAACCAGGAGCCATCTCCCAAACATCTCAAAGGCATTCTATGACCACTCAGAGTTTCAGTTTACATTTAAACACTATTCCACAAAAATTACAAATACAAAGGTCTAAACCACCACAAACTACATTTTTTTTTCTTCATGACTTCAAAATAATTTATAATCTTCGTATTTATATAGCTCAGAGGATGAACACTGTCCTAGAATTAGACTTCCATGTTGTTTCACTTAGATTTGCACTGGTCGGTTGTACAGTCTGCCAATGCCATCTCTGGATGTCCCGATAATTTCAAAAGAATTTGAGATTTCATACATTTTTACATCTTATTTATGGCAAATAATCTGTCTTAGGCAAAGTGATGCTGGGTTATCTCATAAAGGAAAGGTGCCTACATTCCAGTTCACCACAGAGCTAGGAACCTTGAAGATGCGAAGTGACCATCAGCTGTTTGGCTGTGGCATTTTAAACAGGACACCCAGCTGCTCTGGGGTTCTAAATTTTCCACTAACTTCTTCTGACACCTCCATTTCCTTATCGAGGGTCTTAAATATGCGAGACAAAGGGAAAACCAAATTCTGTTATTAGGAGCCAGAGAAGCAAAGTCTCATTTTGCTAATGCAGGGGTGTTTGAGAGGAGACTTTTCAACAGTGCCTTCTTAAAGCATAGGGAGAATGGCTGGAAGGAACTCAAATTTGGGACTGGTTTACATGGGGTTTTTTAATATTTTCAGACTAGACTATGATGCTGTATCCAATTAAACCACTTCAACAAGTCTACCTATTTTTCACTGTCTAAGACCACGCAGGAACACACATTTCACAGGGTTTTTTTACCAACAAGACACTCCACCAGGACTACTTCAAAACACCAATATTTGCCTGTTTGTACAAATATAGGTGGGTGACACACCTCTACAGGGCTTTCCGTTTCGGGAGGCTGCGGCAGCTAGTTGAAAGTAAAATGCAGAGAAATTAGTCATTCTTCAAGAATCTTTCATCCCAACAGAAATCTAGTGGTCAACACTTAGGGGAAGGGAGGCAGCAAAGCACTTGACTTCAGCTGAATCATCACAAACGAATTATATCCATAATTACTGTTTACACCTGCCCACCCACCTCCTAAAAGGGCTGCATTTGGGGAATTTAGTGGGTACCCTTTGAACATCCCCAACTACTTTGCATGAAGGCAGAGGCAGAAAGCCTTTAGCTGCAGGTGCACACAGGTCTGCCGGGCAGAGATGCGCTTTTTGGGCAGCCTGGACCACGCACCCTGGACCTGCCAAGGGAAGAAGGCAGCACATCCATCCCCAGAGGGGAGGAAGAGGAGGAGGAAGCCAGGGCTGCATGTCACAGAAAGGCAGCAGCCTTACAATGCTGGTTTAAAAAAAAAAAAACAACAGTGCTTTCAGTGGATTCTCATCTATAAACATTCTTTTCCCAAGATAAAAGATACACGATACAGCACCAAACACCAGCAATGGGATAAGAGACTTAACGGTGACAGCTTTTCAAGTTTAAAATGCTGATCATCACATTGAAACAGATGAAGACGAGGAACTTTTATCTGGTAGAGCTCAGACAAACGACAGAGACCTAAACATTCAAATGAAGCTGCCTACTAAATTGTGGGTAAATTGATTTAACTTCTCAGGAGCAGACACTAAGAAATAAGACAAGGACGATACAGTAATACCAAATTAAGTCAGCCACTGGTCCTCCCTGTCTGCCCAGAGGGCACAGGGACTAGACAGACAAATCAAGCATAGGCTAGGAGGGCGACTCGGATTTTTAACCCAATATCTGCCACCACCTGGGAAACACAGAGCAGAGGGAGAGAGGAAGGCCACGGGATCCAGAAATCTAAATACGGCGAGACTCCGCTTCCCAGGAAGGAGCCAAGAGGAGCTCCTCGGCCAGGAAGAGCCGCTCTCCGTTCTTCTCCTAATGGACTTTCCCCCTGGCTAATTCACACGGCCTTTGGTCCACCGTTTCCTTGCATTGTCACCGCTCTTGGAACCTTCACAAGCATGCAAACCATTTCTCCCTCGGTGGGATGGAAGCAGGGAGTATTTAAGCCAGAGGCCCAAAAAAGTTAACAGGAAGAACCTCATTTATGCAGAGGAACACAGAGTTCCTGCACAACCCGCTTTGTCCACCCTTGCCGTGGGCTGGACCCTGGAAAGGCCGTATCAGGTCATCAGAGTCTGGGCACATTGTTTGATTGCAGACACCGTCTGTACAACTCCCTTCGGAACAAAGCACAAAAAATCCTCCTTTCTTAAGTAGTCAACAGCAGCGAGGAAATTGTGCGTGCTCCCCTGGGAGGGAAATTAGGTGCCTTCCGTCCAGGCTGAAGCTGGCAGGTCGAGTGGACACCACGGTCACAAGATAACACACTGGACCGTGGGTTCCCAACGAAAGCTTCCTTACTCCTGGCCTTATCCCATGCCTCCAAATTAAGCAACCATACGTCACCATTCTGGGGCTGAAAACCAGCACAGTGGAAGAATCCTGTGCAACCTGCTCTGGGTGGACCTGCTTTGGCAGGGGGTTGGACTGGATGATCTCCAGAGGTCCCTTCCAACCCCACATCATTCTGTGAATCGGTGTGAAATTAGTCTGATCTTTCCAGCTTAAATGGGAGAAGGAGAAAGTACATATTCCAGCGAGCAAATGCCTGTGCCTTCCCACCGCAGCGCAGACAGCCCATAAAAATAGATCAGCATCTCAGAACCAGCCCCACAAACCCCTTTGCACGCAGAAGCTACTGCCCTTGGCCATGCTCGGATGCATCACTCCAAACAAACATGGCCTCTAGCGATCTTTCAGTAAGAATACAAACTGCAGATTACTGAAATTGTTACTGAGTCAAAATGGGTTAAAAACAGCAAAGAATTACTGAGCCGTAGTTACTGCGCTACACTTCACACTACGCAACAGCAAGGTCTCAGCTTCTGCTTTACAAGAAGGATTGAAGGGCGGGAGAGTAGGCTGAAGGAGTAATTTTGCTCCATTTCTCGTGCCTCCCAACACCTCAGCCCTCCACCTGGAAGAAAAGGGATGGTTTTGTGGAATACCGAACCGTGGCCAGGTGAGTGCCACGGCCACAGTGGGGAGGTTCTAACCTGAAACCTAGAGGGAGGCAGGGTCAGAGAAGAGTGAAGCTTTGACTGTTTGCGAGCAATAGCAAAAGTTCCTTTCAACTTGCTGTGCAAAACCCCCTCTTCCTTTGAAGTTTCCATTCCCACAAGGCTGGCAAATAAACAAACCACTCATCATTAGCCATAACAGGAGAATTACAATTTCTTTGACCTGTTGGTGACCGTGAAACATCCATTTCCCCCAACGCAGACGACGTGCGTTTCCCAGAATGGTCTTCATCTGACTCAACAGTGGATGTATCCACCTCAAAAACCACCAAAGCAAGTCACAGTTCAAGTGTGAACTCACTACAGCTCAACTCATGAGATACGGGAGAGGTTTCAGTCCCTTTCCTTTATGGTTTTGAGGAAGGTATGAAAGTTTGATTTTCATTTGGTTTCAAAATAACAGTCAAGATGTAAATTGTCTAATCCTGTCTTTCACAGAAAATCCAAACAACCACCACTGGGGATAAAAAAGTGGGAATGGTTTGAGGAAATGCAGAAAAATTTTCACTGAAGTTTAAAGCCTCGGAATTGATTTTCTCAATATTATTTTTTAAATTCAACTATGTAAGTAAAACACCCAGAATGGTGAGCGCTGAAAATGCCTGAAATGCATTTAATTTAAAAGGCAGGTGGAGATTCCAGTCCACCTAGACTGGGGTCTGCTCTGGACAGTGGCTTCAGCAAAACAGGAGGGAAAACACTGCGTATTGTAATGTTACAAATGGGTGGGAAATAATCTTCTCAGTAAATCCTGCACGTTTGTGTGAGCACACACACACAAACACTTTGAAAAACCTGATCCTTTTCTCCTCAGCCTCACCAAAAACATCAGAATTCTGACAAAATAATGGACAAACCAGCATGTTTACAACCACAAACCTCGTCCATTTCAGGCCATCTCCGAGTCCGAAGGATTGAGAGGTGACAAACCTCAGCCTGTCCAGCTTCCACGGGCTGATGCCACTTTCCAAACCACTGCACATCTCTGTTAGGTCGTTTGCCCATCACGATCTACATCGGACAGGAAGGTGACCAGCTGGTGCAAAGCAATAGTAAACTGATACCTGTCCTGGGAGGTCTTCAAGATCAACTCCGAGCCTTTTGAAGAAGCTTAGTCAAAGTCAAACTCAATTGATTTGGCTCAGGAGAGAAGCAATGGCGAGAAACGAGCTGCCCTGCACAGGAAGTCAGGCTAAATTACCAAGCAGTCCCCTTCTGGTCCTGAAATCTGTGAATTCAGGAACCAGCCCAACTCGGTGCATATGGCATCTAATTATCGGGGTGGCGGGGGGAGAGATTTGGCACAGACGAGGAAATAAAAAGGGGAAAAAACACCACTGCAGAGTCAGTCAGCCAAGGAGCACATGAAGCTTTTGATAAGCTAGGTTGTATATCCAGATGCAAAGAACCACGGTGAAGATCTTGGACATTATTCTGAAACCATTGCCCTCTGCCTCAGCTCTTGCAGAACTTAGCCGGAGTTCCCATGGGACTGGCTGGCTGACACAGTCCTGGAAGTCCCTGTCCACTCTTCCCTCCCTGTTCTGGATCTCTCCTCTTTTCTCTGGGAAATACAGCTCCTACTTGAAAGACACCCAGCAAAAGCACCACCTCGTCCAGTTCACGACAACAGACTAGAGCACAAACTAAGCTGCTGCCCTTCATAACCCTACAATCACAGCAGGAAACTCCCCATAGGTTACCTGCCTGCCAAGTCTCCTTTGGAAGGCCAATGCTGGTACCTCGCAGAACTGAGAAAAAAATGTGGATAGGAAATTTCTAGCCTCTGCAGATGATATGTAGGTGTTTGTCAAACACACATTTGACTTGCTATGGATGACTTTCAGAGCAGAGGGGAATAACTGGGAACTAAAAGCACTGAACTGCTTTGAAAAAAACTTCCCACGTTACAGTTTACCCAAAAGTTGCTGAGCAGTGTGCTTTTAGTGATGGGGGATCTCACAGTCTTCACAAATTAAGAGGCAGTGGGAGATGTGGAGCAGCACCTTGTCCTGGCACGGGCTGCTTCAAGTCCTGCAGCCCTCCCAGGAGACCTGTGGGACTTACAGGGTGCAGAGACACCCCCAGCTCCTGCTGGTCCATGATGGAGCAGAACCACACACGTCCACCCCCCTGGCCTCGCTGCTGCAGCGCACGGCCAGAGCGGGGACGTGGCTAAACGGTTTTTTCCTCCTCCCTTATCTCAGTGAATTTGCAGAGACTTTGTGAGCTGCCAGACGATGAGGTGGGAAATTTGGCGTAAGAGCTGCCGGTGCCTGCACTGAAAGGTCAGCGAGATCTGCCTATGGGACTGCCTTCTCTCATTTTCCAGAGTTTTCAGATGAAAACGCATGTTTTACTTGGGCTGGGGCTTTCCTGGAGCTAGAGACCTTGGTCTCCGATACACCACTGACCTTCAATGGGAGTGCAATCACTTGCTTCTCTTTAAATCCTCAATCTTGCAGGTCTCTTACAATAACTGAATGGAGTAAGAGCTATCTTCACTATACATTTTTCATTATCAGCTTTAATTAACTAGTAACACGGTGTAAATATTTTAAATATTTCTAATTTTTTGGTGACAAATACCTATAAGAAATGTTCCAGCCTCCTTTCCCAAAGAGTTCACCAATGCCAGTTCCTGCAATAAAAAGCTGTCCAAAGATTGCAGGATTTCTGAAGGGGAAAAAAATATATAAGGCAGCCCACAAAAATTTATGAGAGCCTGCATTTCCTCTGCCTGAGACATAACAAGTGAAGCACTGTCTAAGTGCAAAATACACAAGAGAAATGACTGTGGAGTCTCTACAAGGAAAATAATTTGTAACTGCATCTCTCCAGCACTTCAAAGGTTAATACATTTTCCAACTCCAATCAGAAGACGCATGAAATAGCACATATTTTGCACCTTATTCAGCCGTTGTAGCTCTAGTTCATCACTGAGAAAGAGCACCGAGAAGGTTAATTCAGTCAACCCCTCTGAACCAGGATTTTCAGTTCCCTTTTCAACTACTTGAAACCTCGAGACCCAAGTGAAGAGGTGAAGAAAAAAAACCCCATAACTATATCGAGTGGGTCTGCAGGTGTATTTTGCTGGATACCGTTTTATCAGCTGCATAAAGTGTCATTACCGAGTAAAAATAGAAAAACCCCAGAAAAAAATAAAACAAATGGGGTTTTACTTAATTCAGCTTTTTAACTTCAAATCCTAAAAACGTGAAATAATTACAAGGGGAACTCCAGGTGCTTATAGATTTTTGCTGGATTTGGTCATTTTGGGGTGTTTTTCTGGCCCCTGTCCCAGCCCTGGCAGCGGGGGGGAACAGCAGAGCAGCCCCTCTTCACGCTGAAAAATAAAATCTAAATCCAATGGGATGGGTGGTCACGGGGAGCGTCGGCAGCCCCACGGGGCACGGTGGCTACTGGCGTGGGCTGCGGGGCCAGCAACCGTGACTGTAAACATCTCCAGCGCGTTTATTGGCAATTCCCGCTGAAGGTCACACATCAGCAGTGGGTCTAAATTCCAGGAAAAAAAAAGGCTGTTCTTATGTAACTGCTGCTTGAATGTTGGCTGGTGCCCAGCAGAGCCGCTCGCTGCAATGTGGCTGCGAGGGGGGGGGAAAGGAGAGGGAAAAAAAAAAAAAAGAAAAATTAAAGTAAAGTAGGACATCTCTCCCAGCCGCATTCGGCATCCTGAGCGTGCCACCTGCAGGTCAGCACTAACACTTCTCTCCTTCTCAGCCCATAAAATATGAACGTGTTTCTCCAGGATGTACATGGTTTAGTGCCCAGGACTCGCGCCGCAGGTGGGAACTGGGCCACACTGTCCCCAAACGCCTGTCCAGCCCCGGGAGAGGGGACATGGTGTGGAGAACATAAATGCCTCACTGGGAAGGAGCTGAGGTGCCTGAGCCGTCCTGGACCACAGGGAACCCAGGGAGGAGCTCAGCATCGCAACGTCGGCTGTGAAACACCGCAAAATCTGCATCTGCATCGTGCCTGGACTCTTCAGTGGGTTGGGGGTTGAATTAGAAGTAAATTAAGCTGTTGTGGCTAATTACAGCTGGGGTTGTTATCACTGTTGGTTAAAGATTCACAATTGATAACACTCGAGAAAAATTTACCTGTCCTGAACCTCTTCTCCAGGGGCCAACAATAGCCACCAGCTCCATCAAGAACAGGATCACGGCAGTTCCAGCCCCGTCCATCCAGAGAAACTCAGCCCAAGGGCTTTTATAGACAACGTGCCAGTGCCTTGGCGTTTTCTGCCTGCTTTATTACAGGAGAAGCCTGCACAGAGCCCCTGCTAAGAGCACCCTGTTCAGCTCCTCAGCTCCTGTCACCCATCTGATACTCCAGGAGAGCCCATGGAGCCGGAGAAAGAGGAGCCCTCATCACAAACCCAAGACCACACAGGTCCCCAAGATCAGGACAAACCAAAACTCAACACAATCGCATTACAAGGAAGGCACAAATATGACACAAACGGTTTACAGGTTCTCATGGTTCTGGTTTTCTACCAAAACAATTGAGCTTTCCATCCATCTTTCAGAATACTGCTCTGTATTTTAATACTGGTCTTACACAGCCCCTATCCCAAAGGCCTGTGCTCTTTGACAAGTTTACAGGAACCTGAACATTTTGCAAATACTGCAAGATGACTTTCATGCTTAGTGTATCCTAATGCCTGTCCCCAGAAGAAAAACCTCTTATAGGAATCCTGCTGCAACAGCGGATGCTGCAGAGTTCAAAAAACACCTACAAAATGATGCCACCACCATATTTCTGCCAGACCAGACCATGGTCCTCAGCCTACAGCCGTCAGATGCTGAAAACAAACACCAGGCTACACCGCTTCTCCTTGGAAAACTCTGAGGAGACTGTCTCTCATTCCCAACAAAAAAAGGGAATTCCAGATAAACCCCCTCAACAGAAAACACATGAATTAGGCATTAAACCACGCTACCCCCCCCTTCATCTCCACACCACTTCTCCAGCACTGCAGATGCTCCCCAGCCCCAAGGGCTCACCCTCCTTCCTGTTCTGCGGGGGATTTCCTACCAGAAAGGTGAATTCCAGCATTATTCACCCAGTTACAGGGGCACTCCCTCACTTCACTCACAAAAACTTTAAGGGGGACTAGAACACCGATTTTCTAACCCGACTTTCTGTAACAAATGCATGGGCCTCCTGGCATTTTTAGTAACTTCTATTATTTGCACCCACCACTCCCTGAAATTACCTTACAGTAAGCAACTAAGATCTATAAATCAACCTATATTTAGGATTCTATGTATACAGTCACACGAAGGCTATGAACTCATGCCACGGTTACTTTAATCGAGTTTTACCCTGAGGGAACAAGGAGCACTTCAGCTGATCAGAAAAATGAAGTTGTGCATAGTTCTACAGAAAAGGAAGTTAATAATTTTACTAATAATGGAGATTCCTGCATTCTTCGCCCTAAATGTTTAGTTTCCAGGGTTGACAAAGGAGGGGGGAAAAAAAGGAAACCCCAGGATTTCCTTTGAGACTTTTGAGTGGTTCAAGCCCCGTCCGAATCCCCCTCTCTAAGCAGCCAGCGCTCGCTGCCCATGGGTGTAAACCCGCTCCCTCCACCCAGTCACTCCATCCAGGAGCAATAAAGTTCCTCCTCTGCAGCCTCCAGAGCAAATCCTAAATTGCTCCGCACACTCCAGCTGTGATTTATTGCCGGCAAAGATTGCAGCCAGAAACTACAGGGGAAAGAGTTTCATATTATGACTTAATTTGCAATTAAACAATTCAGGTTTCTGTCTGAAGTTTCTCCAAGATAAAATGATGTCTTTATGTGCTATTCTGGGAAGCTGGAGCACCACCCAACCTGAGAGGTCTACTGTCTGAGACAGAAACGTTTCTATACTACAGACTGACTTTTCAAAAACAGAGTGCACTGCTGGTGCCTAGCAGGTAAGAGAGGGAAAAAAAAATAATATCCTGGTTTATTAAAAAAAAGGAGAAAGAGGAAATAATTACAGCAGAGGTTGAACACTCCAGCACCTCCGGAGCTATGTAATACTAAAAGTTTGGTGTGAAGCTTGGAGCGCACCTGATGTATCTCATGCACAGGTCGGAGGCGACAGCAGAGCAGCAAAAGAGTTTTTCCTTGAAGCTGGAACTGGCAATGGGAGAGCCGGGGAATTTTTCTTAGGAAAAGTAACTCAGATCCTGGCTGGAGAGGGTTCCCGAGCATCCCAACCAGAGTCTAGGGGAAAAACAAACCCCAAAAGCCACAACTCCCCTTTGTTCTTGCAAGGAATTCTGTTCCTTCCCTCCCCTAAAAGCTCTGCTGAAGGGAAAAGTCCCTCCAACCCGACCCTGGGCGACGTGTAGGCTTTTTGGGCTACTTCTGTGACAAATAGGTCTTACTTAGAATCCATTCCAACAGGCCAGGTCCCCAAATATTATTTGGTTCTCAGAAGGAAGTTCACCCAGGTGAACTCAGCTCATCAACATCAAAATTACAGGTTCTACAGAAAGCAATTTATGGCCTATTTCATTATCTACTCAATTGAATAAAGAGCAGTAGCATTTTAAGTGGTTAAATTTTGTTCCAAATAAAAGGTTGGCTTAGGAGAGAATGCAGGAAACAAAGCACAGGCAGGAAAATATTTCTTTTTTTTTT
Source organism: Arenaria interpres (assembly GCA_013399435.1). Classification (NCBI taxonomy): domain Eukaryota; kingdom Metazoa; phylum Chordata; class Aves; order Charadriiformes; family Scolopacidae; genus Arenaria; species Arenaria interpres. The sequence continues at coordinate 95,694 of VXAK01026687.1, forward strand.
TTTTTCCTGGTGTTTCAGTAAAATAAGGTGCCAGTCAATCACTTTCTCAGTATTATACATTTATGCAAAAAGGCTCTCAAATTTAGCGCCCACACGTGGGGTTTTTTTGAGCTGGATGAGGAAGCTGCAGCAGCAGAGACAGCTCAGCTCCCTCCCTCCAGCCCGTGCCCCAAACAGACACACCGCTTTCAAAAGTCCTTAGAAAGCTTAATTTCAGTTAAACTGAAAGTTCTCACTCAAATATGGCTTTTTCCGCCTGAAAAAGACCTACAGGCAGCACGAATACAGCCCGGGCAGCTGCCCTGCCAACCTAAGGCAGGTTTTTGATGGTAGGAAGCTTTTCACGCAGAAACAGCTTCACAAGTCGGCTGTTTTCACGGGGTTACACCACATGGCTTTCACAACGCACCCCAGCGTTTTACGTGGCTTCACACACCAAACCCCACCAAGAAGCAACAGGAAGGATGGTCAGATGCTTTGAGGGATTGCGTGACTGTCACCTTTTTGGGTACAAGGCCGGTTTCTGCTCAAGAACCCAGCCCTGGGCAGGAGCCCTGGGACACGAGGAATGGCTCTCAATGGCCAACGAGTGGAGACACCTCATTCAGGGTCTTCCACCTTGTGTGAATGCCATCAGATCTCAGGATTTAGTTGCACTGAAGGAGCCTGTTTCACTGATGTTGGGTCATCGTGGCCGAGGGCTAAATGCTGTAATGGGGCTTGTGGCAGCTGGTGGCCCAAAAGCACTCGGATCTGGGCCCAAACTTCATGGGATTTACTACAGCACCAGATAATTGCCTATGAAGATGATGAGGGGACTAGAACATCTCTCTGATGAGGAAAAGCTGAGGGACTTTTTAGTCTGGAGAAGAGAAGACTGAGGGGGGATCTGATGAACGCCTATAAATACTTCAAGGGTGGGTGTCAGGAGGATGGGGCCAGGCTTTTTTCAGTGGTGCCCAGGGATAGGACAAGAAGAAATGGGCACAAACTTGAACGTAAGAAGTTCCGCCTAAACATGAGGAGGAACTTCCTTCCTGTGAGGGTGGCAGAGCCCTGGAAGAGGCTGCCCAGGGAGGTGGTGGAGTCTCCTTCTCCGGAGACATCCAAACCCCACCTGGACACGTTCCTGTGGGACCTGCTCTGGGTGGACCTGCTTTGGCAGGGGGTTTGGAGGAGATGATCTCCAGAGGTCCCTTCCAACCCCGTATCATTCTGTGAAGTTACATCTGCATTCGGACTAATACTCCAAGTGACGACATGTGGAATTAGTTACGGCAACTATTCCCAGCGCAGACACAGGGCGGACTGAAAACTCAGGTACTTCACTGACACAGGCAATACAGACCGGGAAGCTGAGTGCTGGAGAGACAACAGGACAGATCACAGGGCTACTCGAAAAACAAACACCATGGAAACAACACTGTAGAAAAATAAATAAAATTAAAACCTCAGCATTATCCAATTCAATGGTAATCTGCCGGAAAAGAAAGAAGAGGGGGGAGAATTGAAAGCAAGCGTTAGTAAGAGGAATTACAAACAAATTTCATGTTAGGATCTTATAAATCATTTAACACGTTAGTGCAGCAACCCAACAGAGTGAGTATTTCACAGTTGGCACGAGGAACATTCCCGAGCGCCCAGGACATGCTGGATTCAGGACCAGCACCGCTGGAAGTGCTGCGCCTTCGGAGGTGGGACGTGCCCCGTCTCTGTTCCTCTGCCAAGTGACAAACCACAGGGGCTTGGCTGACCTGGCACCAAGGACTTCCCCCTCGGGCACAAGAGCCACCACCAGCCTGAGGTGGAAAGCAGCAGGAGGGATGGATTTCCCGTTTGGGAAGAGAAACGGGAGTTTTTAAATGTTAAGCCCTGCAGAACTGAGGCTCATCATCTGGTAGGCACCCGGGAAGACGTGGCATGAATGACATGTTTCAGCAAAGTAGGGAAAAAACACCCCCCCTTGGGTCTAGCGTAGACTGCCGATGGAGTGCAGCTCTCTGGCTGTGGAACACACCGCAGCATGCTACCCGCCACCGAGCGACGCGCAGCGCCTGCCAAGGCGGGGAGACTTGGGCAATATGTACAACTTCGAGCCTTCCCACAAGCTTTTCTGTGCATCTGCGTCCTCCCCACGGGTTCCGCGCGCTGCAGAGGAACCCCAGCTGCTTCACCCAGCCCTTGGCTAATGGGAGCGGGCAACGCCGCGTCCTCCTCTCCGCTTCCCACCCACCAGAGGGACGGGCACGGGGGCCAGGAGGGTGCGGCGATTTTATTACTTGTGCTGGACGACGAGCGTGACAGGCAGAGGACAATCTTTTGGGTTTGGGTTTTTTTTTTTTATAAATCAGATCGTTCCAGCGAGCGCCACATGGTATTACAGCAAAATAAAAAAAAAAAATCACAGGCTGTGCCAAAACTTCCATGGCCCTCTGCTGCCGAGCGCTGCTCTGGAGTGATGCTGTCAGTTCTGGGAAGATCTGACCCACAAGCAATATCGCTTGTGTGATCAATAAGAAAAAGTCACAAGAATAAGCTTTGCCACCTTTATCTATGCAGGGACTCAATTATTTGGAATGGGTGCTTAAGTTTGGGGTTTTTTCTTTTTTTTTTTTAAATTCAAACACTCTAGGATGATTTTAAAAACAAAAGGTATTGCCTTTGGAGTGGTGAGTAAATACAGTTATATGAGTCACAAGGGAGAATAAATACGATTGCGCTTCTCGCAGCCAGGCAGCAAAAGCTGTTCTCCTACTACGAGCAGTCTCTCTGTAAGCAACCAGCTGCTTTTTCGTGTTCGGAAATCCACTTCATGTGCAAGCATATTCTTATCTTCAGTTATGTAACTGATCTACTGTTTCGGAAATTAATGCATTTTCTACACTTTGAAGATTTTCTTACAATCTTGTGGGGTTCTCTCCACGGTCTGGTGCATGGAATGGTGCAAGTTATTTTAACTGCATCTCCTAGGAATACTGCTGCACCTGAATCGGCCGTATAAAGGCTGAGGGACTCCTGTAAATTAATCTCCATTTAGAAAAAATCTCTGAATGGTATATTGCATTTTAAAAAAACCAAAACCTCAAAGCTCTCATTTGGGTTTTGTTGTAGAGCATATATAGTATATATCATCCACCCTTTCTATTACTTCAGGTGACACCAGAGAGTCTCTCTTGGCTAGAGAACGTACAGTGATGTGTTAACGAAGTGTAAACCCAAATCTATGATTACACTGAAGCTTTTCCATCCTCAGCTTTGGACAAGAGGAACTACCAGCACTTGCTAAAGAGGATCATCTGGCCCAACTCCCTTTCGCAGAAGCAGACAAACTTCCACAGGCTACAACCAGTCCCCTCCAGAAAAGACTTGCACTGTATCACAGATGTCTTAGCAAAGGGACATTGAGGACAGAAGGTTTCCACGGGGCTTCATCTCATGTTGTCATGACCCAGTACAAGATACTGCCACGTCAGCAGAAAAGGACCACTTGTCTAAAATGGGTCGAAACCTGCAGTTGCTGCCCTTTCCTACTTCTCCTGCTCCCCTTCTCATCCCACATCTCTACAAGGGCACATAGTGATAGGACAAGGGGGATGGCTTCAAACTGAAAGAGGGGAGATTCAGATTAGATATTAGGAAGACATTTTTCACTCAGAGGGTAGTGAGAGCCTGGCCCAGGTTGCCCAGAGAAGCTGTGGCTGCCCCATCCCTGGAGGGGTTCAAGGCCAGGTTGGAGGGGGCTTGGAGCAACCTGGGCTGGTGGGAGGTGTCCCTGCCAAGGGCAGGGGGTGGCACTGGGTGGGCTTTAAGGTCCCTTCTAACCCAAACCATTCTATGATATGCTTCTTTCTTGCAGTTGACTGGGGCATTTCTCCAAAGTCAATGAGTATATTAAAAAATACAGCTACTGGAAAGTGATAAAAAAACTCCCCAGGTGGGACTGCAGGTCTGGAGCAGTGGCTGGGAGGGGGGCTGGACCTCTGACAGCCACGAGGCAGCAGCAGCAGCAGGAGGTGGGAAGAGCGTTCCCTGGCAGGGCAGGGAGCACAGCCCCGGCCATCCCTACCCTCCGGGCATTTTCCTGGGAGTCTCCTGCTCGGCTGGGTGTGCTCGGCAGCAGCCCACACGCCTGCACGTGCACACCCACATGCACGTAGCCTCCTCGCTCCATCTGCTCGCCCTCCTCCAGGTCCCTGGTCAACTGGAAACGGAGCACTATGTTCTGCTCCTGTATCCTCCTCATCTCCAGCGAGGGTAGGCAAAGAAAGGGACCGTGTGTGACGTCCCAGTTGGCCAGTCCACCCAGTGCCTCTGCCTGCAGAGCATCTCCCTCCCTGGAGGCTGCAGCTATGGCTACACTGATAAACAATTATTATTACTGTGGTTATGAAACTGTCTTACCACTAAAGCTTCTGCCTTTTTGCACTGGGAACCTAGCACTGTGTGACATCTTTATACCCTACTGCAAGTGAGAATTGGATGTGAACCACCATCTGCTCCCGGGCACGGGCTCCCAGTTGCAGCGAGCATCCTTCCACACCACTGGTTCCCCCCCCAGTCCCAGCTGGCCACTCTCAGCTACTCGTGCGCACGTTCACTGGGAGGGTATATCCCTCTGTACACCTACCCTGTGGCGTGGTAACAACCCAGGTCGCTTCAAAACGCATGGGGATACTTTAGACTAGTATTTTGAGACTGACTGTAGGAATGTCTAGACATATGGGCATGCACACTCTTCTGATGCAAATAGGGAATTACTCTGTACCTACAGAGAAATGTTCTTCTCAACCAGACAAAGGAGTTGTACGTAGGAAAGGGAAAGAAAAAAAACCAAACCGTGGGTGGGAGTGCACTTTCCATCTATAAATCACAACAAGATGACAACCCGGATGTACATAAATTAAAATTAAACTACAAAATATCCTCTTGTTGTAAAGCTATGTGACCTGATGAAGGATCACCTAGACGCAAGAAAGCAAATAAAGGGGTTATATCCTTCATAAAAAGGTAACGACATTGGATATTTTTACAGTGCCAGCAAATGCAGGAATTAGACTTAAACTTGCAAGTCTGAAGTAGAAGAGCAACAGAAACAAGCTTACCTTCCAAATTGTATTTGAAGTTATTATTTGACTAAAAATGTTTTGTTCCTGATCCAGTACAGAAGTGCTTACACATACAAAACAGTTTGAAAGAGCGAAAATTTTATTTTCCTTTACTGAATAATAAAGACAGCGTTTAACAGAGAATGATGAACTGTAAATTACATTACCTTTTCTCCGTAGCCTCTGTCTTTGGTCATCATTTCCCTGAGTGTCTGTAATACTTTAATACAAAGTTTCTCCTCGTTCTCCTCTAGCAGCTGTTTAGTGTGCTTTATCAACCTGAAAATAACCAATCACAGCTCCTTTTAGTACTGATTTTTTAGAAGTGGGGCAAGATATACATGGCTATCTTTCTTAATTGGTTTAAGTTGCAAACAAGTTTTATTATCATGCCATTATACAACATGCTTGGGAACATTCTCTCAAGAGCAACACTGAACCAGCTTCCAGGGGCTTTGGTGATGCTGTGATGGAAACTGCTACCCCCAGGGCAGGAGAACAGTCAGAGAAAACCCTCTGACTACGGACCCCTCCAGGAGATGATCCAAGAAGCTGGATTCTGTCCTGAATTGCCCTCCAAACCACCTTGTAATCTTTCTTCTTCCTTCCCTCCAAATCTGGGAGGCATCTGCATGGGGTGATGCACGTGATAACAACTGATTCTTCCCCAGCACTAAGTGCTGCAAGATCAAGACCGGGGTTAAAGGCAGGGAGGGAACAACAGGGATTAGCTCATAATTTCCTACTTGTTTATACTACTGGTTATGGCACTTCCATCCCGCAGACAAGCCAGCAATTGTTAAGCATTAGCTGCGAGAGCATGTCACGTGGCCTCTCCCCATCCCCAAGAGCTTCAACCCCCGCCAAGGACATATTGCATCTACCACATCATGAAAAACTCTGCCCTACGTAAAGCTGAGCAAGAGGGCACCATTCCACAGGTCATGGGAAAATTGGGGAAAAAGGAAAACATGACAGAAACCCTTCCAATGAGCCAGACTTCAGGACAACTTACTTGCAAATGAAACCTCCGCTTTCACATTTCCTCCTCGCGTCTGTGTTCTCGGGGAAGAGCAGCTCAGGCCTGTGGAGCACGTCCACCAGAACTGATAATTCTGCCTGGACAAGAGGACGTAGGCGATCCTCTAAAGCTGATACTATGTCCTAGGATATAACAACATCAAGATTTTAAACACACATTACATACATATAAATGCAAATTAATTTTTACAAACTGCAAAAGAGGGACAGGAGAGTTGGATCTGTCCTGCCTGGATAAACTGGATCAAAGACCTCAGAGTTCAGTCAGGTAACACTTTATTATTATTTAATAGTTGTCTTTACAAGGGAAGCCCTGACTTCCAGAAGTCCCTCCAATTACTTAGCTCCCCTGCCCTCCCCACCTTTGTCGGTGCTCTTATTCTTACAGGGGAAATTAAAAATGCAGATTCAGAGCTGCACTGAAACTGTGATAACGATCAGGTTATTTATGCTTACATGAGCTGACAAGAAAAAGTACCACTTAAAATTATGCAAAAAAATAGGCAAAAAAAATTCTTCCCCTTTTCATCAAAAGCTGTAGCTACCTTAAAATGAAACCACAGCTATCCTAATACTTAAACAAGCAGAAAATACTGAGATACCTCTGAAGCCAGAGAGGAAGTTTAATCAAATCAAAATGGCCAAATAGACAGGAGTGGATGGAGAGGGAGAAGCTATTTCAATGTGAAGGGGTTGGGCAGTGTTTTTACATTATGTAATGTAAGTTTACATAAAGTTATTTAGAACTGTTCCCCAGAAAAAGCCTTTGGCCAGAGAACGAATCTTCAAAGGTTAAAGGCATCATTCAAGGAGACGAATTTCGTTTGGTGTAAGGAAGGCCATACTGAACTGTCTATGCATCTGACCACAGAATATAGCTGCAACACATCAATCCCTATTTCTAACACGAAGCATTATGCTTAAATAGCCTTTTTAGTAAAAGCAGTGTGGGAATGCACATGCTTTGTTTCAGGGAATGACTGTGGCTGCAAGTGGTTCACGAGGAACCGAAACACCTATTTATTTCAGGCCCTGCAGTGGTTTCCAGGCAGGGTTTCCTGGCACCTTCCATTGTATGGAGAGTTTTGGTGTAGAAGGAGCAAAGCACTGGAGGAGTCTGGAAGACTGCGATAATGACAGAGTCCTGTCTTATCAAAGAAATATTACTAATAGTGGAACAAGAATACTCAAACACCACTAGCTTCAAATATCTGCGTCTCCTCGGATGAGTACTTCTATACTTGTGCACATTTAATTACCTGCCCGATACAATGGTTTACATTTATATACAGTATTATTATATCTGGGATCAGCTAACTTGATTACCATGTGGCATTTTGACTAGTTAATTGATCCCAAAGTGTCTTTCTACTCAGTAAATTCCTCCTGTTGTGTAGGCATGCACAGAAGTGCTTATCGAAGGAGGAAGGGGTGCCACGCAGTCACCTGCAATCTCTCAATTATGTTCCGATAATCCCTGGAGGCAGCGAGCACCGAATCCCTGCGGGCAGCATTCCTCGCAGTCATTCGCCAGTTCATTGCAGTCTTCTGCACGATGTTATGAGATTTCAGGAAGAGATTGTTGACCTGACTGTCCAAGTCCACCGGAATCGCAATGGCGCGGCTTTTTGCTGCAACAACCACACATTAGTAAGAATCCACTCCTTCAGCCCATGTATTGCAACCAACACAAGAACAGGACAAGCTCAACTTGCAATTCTTTTTACGATCTCCTTTGTGCGAACTTTAAACAACGCGATTCTCAGTCCCTCTGTGATGGGTTAGACCCTTCTGGAGCATTATGCTTAAAGGATTTCACACCTCGGAGCAGTCTTCAAAGTCTTGGGTAGGAAAGTGTCCTTACACACAGTCCCAACATCTTGTGCTAACATACACATGCGCTTACCCAACAGAATTTAGAACCACAGAATCATAGAACTGTCTGGGTTGGAAGGGAACTTTAAGGTTATGGAGTCCAACCATCAACTTAACCCTGATAAAACCCATCACTAAACCATGTCTCTAAGCACTTTGTCAACCCGTCTTTGAAATACCTCCAGGGATGGTGCCTCAACGCCTTCCCTGGGCAGCCCATTCCAAGGCTTAATAACCCCTTCAGTGTAAAAATTTTTCCTAATATCCAATCTGACCCTCCCCTGGCACAACTTGAGGCTGTTTCCTCTTGTCCCATCGCCTGTTCCTTGGGAGAAGAGACCGACCACCCCTGGCTACACCCTCCTTTCAGGGAGTTGGAGAGAGCGAGAAGGTCTCACCTCAGACTCCTTTTCTCCAGGCTGAACACCTCCAGCTCCCTCAGCTGCTCCTCCTAAGTTTTCCAGACCCTTCTCCTTGGTCTCCTGACCCGTCGCCAGCTCTGTTGCCCTTCTCTGGACCTGCTCCAGCCCCTTAATGTCTTTTTGTGGTAAGGGGCCCAAAACTGGAACAGTACTCGAGTTGGCAGGACAAGAGGAAATGGGCACAAACTTGGATATAAGAAGTTCCACCTAAACATGAGGAGGAACTTCTTCACTTTGAGCGTGGCAGAGCCCTGGCAGAGGCTGCCCAGGGAGGTGGTGGAGTTTCCGTCTCTGGAGACATTCAAAACCTACCTGGAGAAGTTCCTGTGCAACCTGCTTTGGGTGGACCTGCTTTGGCAGTGGGGTTGGACTAGATGATCTCCAGAGGTCCCTTCCAACCCATGTGATTCTGTGGGGCCTCACCAGTGCTGAGTACAGGGGGATGATCACCTCCCAGGTCCTAAACACCAGGAGTAGGTGAATTTCCTACCCGGTACAAATTACTCTTCTTGCTCCTAGAAGTGGAGCAAATTACCAGGAGTGGTGCAGAGCTATTTCCCTGCTGCAGATAACAGGACTGCAGAGAGTTTTGAGGTTAAGACGGAGAAAGCACTTCAGATTACAGTGACACCACCTCTTGCTCAACCATGACAATATATCAAGGGAACTCTGGTCTTGTGCTATGCCTTGGCCCTGAGTTATCCACAAAAAATGCAGTTTCTCTTTGGAAGGATGACGTGAAAGCAGAAAATACAGGGTGACCCTCTTTGCAGCGGTGAGTTCTGGTGACATCCATTTCTTACCTACATCTGAGAGGACCCGAATGCAGCTTTCCACAGAGGCCTTTTGGCTGGGCATTAACCAGTTGCAGTGGTAGACCCTGAAGACGCCTTGCAGCAGCTGGACGAACACAGGCTGGCGGGTCTAGAACACAAGGTTAAAGGAAAAATCAGAGTCATCACTCCATACGGAGATGTATCAGCATCACCCGGAGGTAACACCGGTTCCTGGCTTCAGCCACGACTCTCTGCACACCAGTCACTTCTAACCGGTCCGCATCCACTCGTTAGGCAGCTTCATGTTGGAGACAGCATTATCTACCACACAATCAGCAGCTGAATGGAAAGGGTGGGAACGAAGGCTGGAAGGGAAATCTGAAATAGACAGCTTCTACAGCACAAAGCCTCAAGTAACTGAAGCCTGACTAAGCAAAGGAAATAAGCAGTCATCTTCATCTGCTTTAATCAGAGTTATCAGCAAACTTGGCACACAGAGATTCTCCTTTCAGTGCCGACCAGTAGCTGACTCAGTAGCCCACAGGTACACGAGACTTTGCTCTTAGCTGAACGACAGCGCAGCTCCAGAGTTGAGAGCTCATCATTTCAAGCATTATTAGCTGGTATCTAATTTACTGAAGAAACCAGCTGTGTGTTTGTTACCTTGGAAGGCAGGCAGCAGTTAGTGGTAAACACTACAGCTGCTACGGATCTGCCACAACGAAGGTGTGGGTTTTAGCCCTGTATTTCACCAGGTGATCTTCCACCATAGACAGGTGAGGAACTCCACCATACACATGAGCTCTGTCCTTCCTCCTTTGCAATGTCCCTGCAACACTGACCAGAACTCCCTGTTTGGTTTTGTACAGTAAGTACTTAGTGGAACAATTCATTTATTTTACCGGTAGAGAGGAAAGAGTATTTTAAGTATTTCAAATGAACCTACATGGAGAGGGAATGCTCCGTGCCCACTAGCTATGTTGTGTTTCTATCAGCTAAGTCAACTACACCACAGTGCAAAGCCCACAAGACTTAAGAACCAGTGAAAAAAATACCTCTTTTATTCTGGTCAAGATTAACGCCTGTTTGTAAGAAAAAAGTGGAGTTAGATGAAAAAGCCAAATCCATTAGATAATTAAATCTATTAGATCAATTCATCAAATAACACCACTATGAAATGTACAGGAGGAGAATCAAAATTCAAGAACAAAAAAATTACTAAGAGGCAAATACCTATTATCCTTTCTAGAAACAAGCCAAACACCAAAAACATGGCAGACAGGAGTATTCTCCAAGGGCACTGAAAATACCTGCACCTTTGGATTTAAGCCACCCACGTATTCCTTTCAGTTCATGTTTAAAGACTTTTCTGTCTTAAAAAGCTTCAAAGACGTTTCGTTTGCTTAAACTAGGCCAATAAATCAAATCAGAGATTTACTCCATGTTCCACATGCCTCCAACGACACTGGGGAAGGAAAGCCTTGGGCAGTAGCACCCTTAGGCAGCGAACAGGACAGCTGCTCTTTGGAAAGACATATTTATGTTCTCCTAATTTTATATTATTTGAACTGCATGACAGACGTACAAGGTGTTCCTTGAACAAGCAAGGCCAGTCCTGACTCAAAGGAGGTACAGTTTAAGTCGAACAAGCCGTAACACGATGGAGCATGAGACAAGAGGAGGCTTGCATGGGAAAAAACTGTGATGACAAGGTGCAGCAGAAAGGACAGGGAGTGACTGAGTCCAGAGGCAATGCAGGAGAGAGTGACAATAGTCACTTGCTTGGGGAGACAGTGGCATTACATCAGGTAGCAGTGGCTGCAGATTGCCGTGCTATTTCCCTCAGATGAAGGGAAAAATCGCACCCAGAGCAGTGATGTCCACAGCCAGGTGGTCCAACGGGCTGTGCTCCTCCGTGGGAGAGACCCAGGCTCCAGGCAAGAGTCTTGACAGGCAGAAAAAGGGAGAGAAATGGAGATTGTAACTTAGAGATGTGTAAAGATGAATCTAGGATAAGACAGAACTACCAACAGAGAAGGTAAAAGAGAGGTGAAATAACTTAACTCCTCCTGCTAGACAGAAGGAGAGATTGAGAAACTAAAGAAAAGCTGCTGACAAATAAAATTAACAGATCACTAAAATGTGCTGGTAATGAAGTGTATTCAAATGCTGTACACTCAGAGATGACAATTAAAAGCATGACAGGGAAGAGAGAAGGGAAGAGCCCCAGGGGACGAGGCTGACGATCTCCATTTCTCATCGTCTTTTGATGAAGTTTTGACAAACCAGCGTGGAGGCTGATCCTGCAACAAGGGCTGAGGTTTCAAAGCCACGTGAGGAGCAAATCAAGTGCTGGACTGCTCAGACTTGCAGGAGTGAAGATGGAGCCCTAATGAAGCTGCTCAGCCCTAATGAAGCTGGTTTGGCTCAAATGCTCTAATGAAAAAAACTGTGGGCATGGCCTGGGAGAGTGCAGAGAGTCACCTCTCAAACCATCCTCTGGTCTGAATAAGGAGGGCTGTCTAAGGTCAGGAGAAGCAGGGCTGTGTAGAACACTGAAGAGCTGGGTAGATCAGGTTGGCCACTGGTCACCCAGACATGGGTAAAATCCATGTCCTGACTCGAGGGGGAAAGACTGGCAACAAAAGAGATCAGGGAAAAGCAGGAACATCATGGCTCATCCTAAGCCGAAGGAAGTCTTGATCTTCAGCAGTTTTATATACACTTCCCCGGAGCCCTGCAGTCACCCAGGTGGCACACTGTGACCCAAAAGGGTAGTGTAAATTCTTTGACGAGGGACTGACATCGAATTGGTCACTTTTGGGAACCAGACACCTCCTAACCTGCTGCCGGTTGCCTTCAATGACAAACCCGGAGCTTGCACCATGAACAACGCCTCTGGCATGCTCAGACCGCGTCAAGTTTCAACAACTACCACGCTCCAACCTCTGACAGACCTGCCAGGCACCTGACCACTCCACCCACACTCCTCCCCAAGAGTTATTTATGAATATGTGAACGATGTTATCTTTGTACTGCAATCCAAATATGAGGGCAACGTCCTGACACTGCTGTTCTGCAGTGGAAATCTGTCACTCCACACATGTTCAAGCTTCTCCTCCGCATTTCCCCAACTTTTGAACAAGACAGAAATTACTCAGCTTAATGAAACACACTAAAGCTTATGGAAATGTTTTGTTTTTAAAGAAAATTAGAGTCTTCCTGTCTGGCAAGCCTGCTACCAAAGCTTTATCTTCCTTTTCACGGCACTCCGGAGAACTTGCTGCCATGCTACTGCTTTGACAGCTGAGATGCCAAACTATCACTGAGAAAAATCTCGTTTGCTCTCCTATACCTGCCCGCACCATCTTACCCAAGTGTGCTCTGGTCTAAGGCCACAAAGAGGACGACCATGGCCCTCAGATGCAACTGCAATACAAAACAAAGAAAATCCTTCCTTTGCTTACTTGCAGTGTGATTTTTCTCACACAGAACATGGGTCATGATGATGACACGTAGAAACTCTCTCCAGAGGACCTGTGTGATCTCGGTGGTAGTATGGAGTGGAACCTACTAATGAAGTAATGACCCTTCAGCCTCTCTAGAAAAGACATTTGGACTCTGAGCTATAAATCTTTCCACTTCTACAGCAAAAGAAACATCCAAAAAATACGTATCTGCTCCCCCATTACAGACACACGTGTTTCTTTTTAACTGGTAAAAAGCACCAAAGGGGATTGAACACAACCGCATTTGCAGCGTGTTTTCACGTTGCTGCCTCGCTGCATTTTCCTACCTGCAAAGTGGTGCTCTGGTCAGAGAATGGGGAACTGAAGAAAGTGGTGACGATGCTCATCACTATTTCCGTAACGTACTTCTCCAATATGGAGTCAGCGTGCTTCCTGTCGCTGGTGTTGTTACAAGCCTGCAAGACAATTCGTTCTCAGGTCAGATTAATGAGCATTACGGACTGGAGTAATTCTTGATTTTGCCCTGTTCCAGTCACTGCAATCCCCTGCCACAGTGGTACTTCTGACACTGGGACCTCTGGGTTTCCAGCACACACAAAAGCAGAAGCCCAGCACCATCACTGTTTTAACGCGTTGGCATTCAGCATGTTTAGGAGGGAGAGAAAAAAAAAAAAAAGCAGAGTGCCTTAGAGGAAAGAAAGTAGTAGGGTAGGGAGGACTGAGGTGTAATGCTTTCGTACGGGGAAATACTTGGAATCCCAGGCAAAGAGCCATATGGCCAAACAAATGCCAAGCTTGGAAAAAATTTGTCCTGACCTGCCAAAAACTGTTGACTATTGCTCGGGAAGGAGCTCGCTATCCTGGCCAGAATAAGCAAGCCAGGTGGCAGAAAAGAAAAAGGCATTAGACAAAAGAGCTGGGTGTGGGGATTTTCTGAGGTTTGTTTTGGTGGTTTTTTTTTTTTTTCCTTTTCAAAGGAAAGTATTAATGTGTTCCATGGCATATGACTAATGAAATCCACAGGCATAAGGAAAAGAAGGCACTTGCAAATTTGAAGGAGCACAGCATTGAGGGTACTTATTGCCTTGATGCACTGGTGTGCCTCATTCTTACTGCTCTATTCTAAATAGGTTCATTTAAGCTTTTTTTAATTCAGTTCCTAGATACAGATATCATTACCCGACAGATGTCAACCAGGAAGTTCTCAAATAGCTTCCACATATGATTACTGGTGTAAATCTCTTTCATTTCTACTTCTGTGTCCACATAGCAGTGATTCAAGAAGTTGATGTAGGCAATTTTGACCTAAAAGTCAAAAAATTACCATTAAAAAATAAAAACCTGAATGGTATTATGAATTACTATAATGTCACATAAAAACCGCTACATAAATAATTTGTAATTCTACTTCTTCCTTTTTATTTAAGCATTGGTGAAATTTAATGCCATGAATAGCAAGACATGATCCAATAAAAAACACCAGGATCACTGCAGATGAAACGTCAGCCCAATAATCATTTCCAGTTCTGCAGAACCATCTGTTCAAGGTTAGCAGCGTGCTCCAGAAACCTCTCTGCCTCAAGAACCCTATAAAACAGGCAAGTACAGCAATCACATCCACATTTTAAGGGTGAGGAAACAAGTATAATAGGATTTAACTTAACTATCCAGATGCATCAGGGCTGCTGAGAGCAGAACCAGGGAAGGAATCCAGTTTTCCAGCTCACAGCTTATTGTCCACCTGCACCCACCACCTTTCCCAGGCTCAGTAATATCAAACCTCCCACACCCAAAGGCGGCACATGTCAAATCCTCCCAGGCCACACAGTGCCTCCACACAGCCCTCACCTCGGGTATGCAATCCTCGTGGGTTACTACCCTAACAATGTCATCCAGAGGAAGAAGGGAGTTGCATTTTATTTCTGTGTAGACGTTTTTGCCTTCCGTGCAGACAGCGAGCAGCTCTACTAAGTGGATGTGGTACATCAGGGGGCTGTTTTCATCCATCCGATCCCTCTCCGATCTCATCATTTGCACCAAAGTCTGGAAGGAGGCTCTGTCATTGTAAAATACTAGGACGTCTTCTCCTGCATTCACCAGCTATGGAGAAAGAAAACCAGATTCCATCAGCAGATCAAAGCCCGTGGCATCTCCCCGCAGCATCCTCCCCTAAGCTGCGGGCTGACCGTTACGATGCAAACCGCCATTAGATATTCTTTAGACACTTAAAAGGAGAGCAGCCCACCAAGTCAGCTGGGCATTCCTCTTGTGCTCCCTTCGTGGGACACGGGGCTCGAGTGTGACATTTTCTCCTAAGGAATTTAGCACTTCTGAACTGCTGAAGAACTTCAAAGTCAGCCCCATGGACTGCTCAGACAGAAGCTCTGCCAAGAAGCTTGTGACTTTCCATTGTGCTTTTTCATTTCACGTCTATCGCCTCAGCTGACTCCTGAATCCAGCTCGCTGCTCTCTCTTTGGTTGAGAGAAACGCCCCGGGGGCACGCCGGATGGGAGGACCGCGGGGCTCAGTCATTCCACCCTTCTGAACAAACATCAGCAGTTTTCCAAGGCTAGCGAGCGGCAGCGAAGTCGCACACCAAAGATTTCTATCAGACCCACATCTGAGACCTGGCTGGCTGGATTTTCAGAGCAGTTCAGACCCCCTTAGATCCCTCCTCTCCTCCTTCTTCCCAAACGGAAAGGAGAAGGAGTAACTTGAGCCCTGCTGGAGGGATCTGAGGGTGTCCCCCCGACAGGGTTTGGGGCAAAAAGCCAGATAAAACCCAAAAGGCAACGCCCCCATGGCAACCCCTTTTCTTCCCCAGCAGCTGCTGACCCCTACGGAAGGCGATCGCTGAGCATCTCGCAAACTCAAAGCTCACAAAACCATTTTTTAACTGAACAACAAAGTATGGAAGACCTTTGACCAACCTAGTTAAGATTGATACACAAAAGGCAGAGCTTGACAAATCTGATCCTTGGGCTCCCCCTGCTGAAGAGGCCAATAAAAATCCTGCCAGGAACGCAAAATGCTATCAAACAGATCATGTCCAATATCCAACTTCAAAGGGATTGATCCACCCTTCTCTTCCCTCTTCCTTCTATCCTGATAGCCCAATTTCCCAGTCACCTTCACACCTAACCTTCTCAAGACCCTCAGACTTTCCCCCCTTCAGCACTTAAGCAGCTGAATGTGGAGGTCTTGGGAAGATAAGAAATTCCCATCAAAATACCATCACGGTAGAATTCTCCCTCTGCATTAATGATCTTGAAATGAAACTATTTCTCTTATAGCCAGTGTTGGTAGAGAAAGGCACCCCTGTGTCATGTGTCCACCTATATCCTGCTGTGGAGAAGCCTGGAAAGTAATATCTAAGTGTCATTAATAAGGAGGAATCTGATCAATGCTTATAAATACTTCAAGGGAGGGTGTCAAGAAGATGGGGCCGGTCTTTTTTCAGTGGTGCCCAGGGACAGGACAAGAGGGAATGGGCACAAACTTGAACATAAGAAGTTCCACCTAAACGTGAGGAGGAACTTCTTTCCTGTGAGGGTGGCAGAGCCCTGGCAGAGGCTGCCCAGGGAGGTGGTGGAGTCTCCTTCTCTGGAGACATTCCAAACCCGCCTGGACATGTTCCTGTGCAACCTGCTCTGGGTGGACCTGTTTTGGCAGGGGGGTGGGGGAGGGGAACTCCAGAGGTCCCTTCCAACCCCATGTGATTCTGTGATTAATAAGCAACCACTCGTTATACCCATGGGCGAAGAGCTCAGAAAGCTTTGGGTCACAAAGCAGCCTATGCTTTCTGGTAGCTGTATGCTCTTTTTGCATTGTGAGAGCTGCCTGTCAGCTTCTTGGCAGCCCCAGAAGCGAGAGGATCAATTTGTCATTTTCACCAAATGGTATGTGAAAACTTCTGTTCAGACCTCGCAAATCTCTGCAGCTCTCACCTCAGCCATTACCATATCTTGGCATTTCTTAATGAATTTTCCTTCCGCCTTGACAATCGTCTGCAGGAACTTTATGTACTGAACATTTCTGCCGTGTGTTTCTATACAGTGGACAAAGTGTTGAACAACGCGTTCATTAATCTCGCTGCAGAGCTGGAAGTTGTTCATGAAAATGTGCTGCATCGTCACTGCTTCCAGAATCTAATGGAGGGGATGAAAGAGGGAGACAGACATTAGAAAATAAACAAATCACCGAACCCACAGAGAGGTCAGGGTAAAGTCAACACTCCTGCAGGTTGCAGGGCTGAAAAGAACGTTTCCGAGGACCTAATCTTTCACCACAACAGCTCGTATCTAAGCCCATTTTTCAGTCCACTTCAGCCTCTTGAACTTTCTACACTGAAACGCTCCTAAACAAACAGATCTCACCAACTTCCGAGGCTTTGGAATGGAAACAAAACGTGACCCCTTCGACCAGTCTTGCATCAGAACAGGGATCATCAAGGACTATCTTTTCTTGCTAGAAAAAAAAAAATATAAATCATGGCATGAGGTTATTCTTACCCCTGGGTTAAGGAACAGGTTTATGTGCTTGTGCAGCAAAGCCTGGTTCTGTTGGTTCCCAGCACAAAAGTTCTGTAAAAACTCGTGTGCAAGCTTCATGATCTCCTGCATCCTCGTGTCTTCAGCCTGTGATTGCACAAGACACAAGATGGGGTTAAAAAAGAATCTGCAGGTTCACTTTCAGGTGAGGACTTGATGAGCCACAGCTCCAGCTCTGCAAGGGAACCGTCACGTCTCCCTCACACTCCAAAGAAAAACAAACCTCCACCCAGTTCACAGACATTAGGGATGAGTTTGGCCTGCTTCGCAGTTCTAAAGATCATCAAAAATAAAGGCCATAATAGGAATTACAGTAGTTTATTCTCTAGAATTGCATATTCCATGCCCAAGCCTGCCAGCAACGTGCTTTAGTCACTTTTACACTTCTGAACATAGCAGTACGTTGGCCAAACCACACATCATCACCTTGGGGCTACGCAGGAAAGCTGCCACGTTCCACTGAAATGCATTTCAGCAGCGACAGATAGGTAGTTCATGGCAAAGAAGGGATGGAAAGTTGTTATTGCAACGGTTCAGCCCAATTTATATTTACTGGAATCCGCACACTACTCGCATGCTTCCAAGTACAGCTCAGGAACTGGTGCCTTTCCCCTGACATCAGTGTGGATCTACCAGCCCACTGATGGTATGAAATGCAGCTTGGAAAATCACTGCCTGCTCTTGTTTTTAAGGAGTTTCATACATTTCCAAGGGTGAAAC
The DNA here is from genome assembly GCA_013399435.1 of Arenaria interpres. Taxonomy (NCBI): domain Eukaryota; kingdom Metazoa; phylum Chordata; class Aves; order Charadriiformes; family Scolopacidae; genus Arenaria; species Arenaria interpres. The sequence goes on from VXAK01026687.1 coordinate 113,654, forward strand.
ACCTTCCACGCTGCCTGTCCAATATGTTCTCATTTTCACGGGACAGAAAGGTGACAAGAGGTATTGGGAGGGTGGTTTTGCTGCTGATTTATTTTTGCAAAATATGAAGCAAGACAGCATGAGACTTAGCTCGACATTAATCAAAGCTGCTGTCTAGAATTACTGGTTCTCAGAAACCTTCAGAGTCTGGGACAGAAGACAGCAGAGTGACAGGAAAACGTGAAGAGCTCCCTCCCCTATACAATGATAAGAACCTGTCACCCGTGACTAATGAGCGGCCACCGCCATGAGCTCAGGGTGTGCTTCATCAGCACAACACCGTGCTGTGCAAGCTCAAACCCCACGGCAGCCCAGCCAGAGGCGGCTTCAAACTGACATCACACAACTAATCATGACCAGCACTCCTCGCCTGGAGAGTCAGTTGATATTTATCTGTCTCTAAAGGGGAGTTTGGGACATGAAATACTGGGCAGAGCTGCTGATAAACCCCATGGGAGACCAGGTACCCTCCTTCCCCTTAGTGCTCTCAGGATGGCTGTCATACAGCCTCATAGCAATAACCAGGGTCTTGCTTCCACCAGCACAGCTTCACTTCAAGGCAGTACAACCCTCCCATGACAACCTGAGAGTCGAGCCTTGGTCTTAATCTGAGCTACAATGGACAAATATTTCTTCAGCAAATAGTGCTTAGCGCTATATATTCAAAGACTCAATTATTTTTGAGGTGTGAATACTTAAAATGGTCTCCACCAATGTAAAGGTGGAAGGTTCAAGAAGACTCAGAGGAGGTATTAAAAGCCCGTCAACGTGACATGAAGCAAGGTGACAGCCGTACAGAAACCCAACCTTTTCGTAAGGGATCTGCAGCAGCTCCAGCACCACCGCGTGAGCTCCCATGTTCCTCAGAAGTCGCTGCTGCTGTTTACGGCTTTTCCTGACCGAGGCGCTCTCCTGAACACACAGCTTGCTGAGTCGCAGCAGGATCTGCAGAAGACATTTGCTTTAGGAGCTGAAATTCTGGGGTTTATTTCAGAACATGCCAGGTGGCTCCCAGAGAGCAGCAACAACATGTCTGCACAGACCAGAGCAGCTCCAGGCTACAAAATCTAGCAAAATCAGGTTTTGTGGTCTTGAGGCAAGGAGGTTATGACGAAGCTAAGGCCCGGTTGCTCCTGCAACATTGGTAAAGGTGCAAAAGGACTGAGCTGCAACCCAGAGCCACCGGGAAACGTGGGGGCAGAAGGCAGTGATGGTGTCTGCTGCCCTCCTGAGCCACCACCCTGGGACACAGCAGTCACCACAGCCTTGTACCACTCAGCACAGGCAAGGGGAGCAGTGTGGCAACAGCACTATCACCACAACTGGTGGTTTACTGGCCTGGACACCACCAACTGCACCCCTGACTGGCGCTGGTCCCACGAAATTCAGGCTCCGCGGCATGGTGCCAGGGAAAGCCCATCAGCTACTGCCCCACCAGCGCCAATGCAGGCTCTCTGTCTGGTATTTATTAAATTAAATTTCAACAGCCCGGTGGGTTTGAGTGCACAGAACTCAGGACAGGGCAAACTAAATAGCTTCTCTGCTCACTGACTTCCTCCGTAGCCTTTAACAACAAAAATATTGTGTTGCCATTGAAACAGGCGCAAAATGTCGCGTTTCTCACTAATCCATTCTTAAGGGAAGAACACACATGTCGTGCTTATTATATTCCTGGCTTCTCATTCAAGTTGGGATATGTTATTACTCAGCAAATAGTTTCCACAATGGAAGAGTGACTCAGACTTTCCTGGGTGTCTCCCTCGGAGTGCAGCTCTCCAGAGCTGTGTTACTCATTTACACTTCCATTTAACCATCAAGAAGCAAAATTTTACCTCTTTTACTACACGGTAGTTGTAGCTGCTAGTACTTTCAGGCTTTTGGGACTTGCTGTGACCTTCCTGTGGATAAAATCAGACAATTTATTAGTCGCTTGTAGTGCTGCCTTCATGAAGGCTAAAATTACCATTCTAGGATAGTGCACACTCTCTTCCTGGAAAGGAGTGTCATCCTTCAATTTTCTGGCAGCCTTGGATAAATACATATAATTATTCTGTCAAGCCACATTGACCTCTATATCATAAAATAAAGTGAGAGTGGGATGATTTTAGAGACAGCAACCTCCTGTGCTTGTCACATTATGTCTGTAATCAAGTCTCTCCCAAAAAACCTTCTTACTTTCTCTCCCCTCTCTACGATTATTAAACTGCCGTTGCACAGATATCCAGAGATACCTCATGGAACTACACCCTAGGAAAGCAATGAGTAAATTACTTCTATTTACTGCCAACAATAAACGTTCATAACTCAGGGACTACTACCTGCATTCCCTCACCTGGTCTCCTCTATTTGATTGCAAATTATATTGAGACAAAAGGTGTTTAATTAGTTCTAAGCCAGATGTGCGTGCCAGGAAAGGCCAGTATTATCAGGTACGGATAAAGCACCAACACTTACCAGCACTGTTCTCTCCTGCCAATTAATAATAGTGCCATGATTCAAAATGCATCACCTGAACACAGCTCACAGCCCTGCCCCTACATGATTTGAGGTACTTCCCACCACATGAAAAACATGCAATCTCTCCATGGTGAAAGGACAGGACTCAGGAGCCACAGCGAACCCAAACTGCTCTGTTAGAGCCTAAAGACACCACATCAGTGGGTGCTAATTCTGAGCAGTTTCCACCTGAGACTCATTGCCATCAAGTAGCTCAAGTTCTCCTCTTACTCTTGCCTTAGACAGCAATTCAGTCTCACCGGGCTATATAGTCTGCTGGGAAGATGTTTGGGAAACAGTTATGCTCTCACAAAAGAATTACATCAATTTGTGCAAACAGAACCCAATTACCTCCTTTTTCTTGTGTTCGTTTTCACCTTGCACTCCATCCATAGTCTCATCAGGGCCCTGGCCTTTGTACACCCAAAGCTCCGATTTCTCCACGATAGACCTCAGCTGGTCCAAATCTTGTTTTATCTGCTTGTAGTTGTCAACATCTTGGCTGGTAACAAGCAGTTGAACCTTACATGAATGCAAGCCATTAGTTGCACAAAAGGATTGTTTCAGCTCTCTCTGTATACATTCAGATGAGGAACAAGGTTCTTAATTCACACACATACCTGCTTAAAAGCTTGAAGGACTTCTTGTCTCTGACTGAAGTGCCGGAAGAGTAGCTGAAGTGCCCCGGACACCAGAGGAGGATAATCGTGCATTGTTAAATGCAACAGAACTCTGAGAAATGTTCTGCCACCATGATCATCCAAATCCAGTGGTGTGTTCTCCTCACTGCAAACAGAGTGTAGGAGTTAACCGGTGTATGAGACCAAACATCCCAGCAGGTTCTTAAGTCCAGTCAGCAGTGGCAGAAAACCCTTTTTCTTACTTTAAATAAGGCAGAAATTTATCAAATCAAGTGCTACGTTAAGACACACAGGGGTTTTTGGTGTGCTGCTTAATAGGGAGGCCATTCCAGAACCATTCATTAATCACAGTTCACTCAGCTCACCTTATCCAGCTTACATTTTTCAGGGTCAAACTATGCCAAAATATTTGTGCCTATGTCAGCCTCGCCCTACTGCTCAAATACTTCTTGTCCATTCCTGGTACCAACCTTTCTCACTATTTACAAAATACAACCCTACCTCAGTATCCAGGCTGCAATGCTAATTATGTCAAGCATTTGAAATCCTCCTCTTCCCTCTCTTTCCCCTGCATCCCTTTTCTGAGCACAAGAAACTCATATATAATATTTTTTTTTCTCTATCAGTGCGACCTGAAATCTTTCCCAGATTCTGCTTCCCAGTGAGTCTGCAGGCTTACATTAAAAATTCTGGTTACTAATTCTGTAAGTGAATCTATCCCTTTCCCCTGCTACCCTGATTTAAGAAATCTGTTATCTCGGGTTTACAGAAAACAACTGCAGCTCTGAGCAGCTTAAGGACAAGCTCAAGTACATGGAGTCTGTCACTGACTTGCTGTCCCCTGATTTAAGGAAGGATATAAGCTGCTCCGGAAGGAAGGCAGGTAGGAAAGGTACAGCTTGCCTTGTTCTGTCATGCGTGTGCAGTTTAATGCTGCATTATACAAAAAACTCATGGTTAAATATACATTTATCTCAGCAGAAGACCCAATTCTTGCTGATACAAAGTTTTCCACCTAAGATTTTACTGCAGCATTCAGCCTAGAGGCACTAATCCTTCAACATGGCTACCCCCCCCTCCAAGTTAAGTTCTCCCATGAAGATCTTTCTGCCTGAAGGACCCCTGTCCCTTATCTGTGGCTTTTCATCCACATGGACACTACTCTGAGCTGGATCAAAGGCATTTCAGGAAAATGAAGCCTGGGGACTCCTGAGCTACCCCTTGATTAGCACCAGTGAAGAGATACTTTCCTTCCACCAAAGATCCCCTCAGCTTGTTCTTCAATATGTTCAAAGTCTAGGGCTCCTGAGAAAATAACAAGACAAATACGTTAGATTAGAGCTGCACCAGAGATGGTTTTGCAGCCTAAAAACATCTTAAAGGGCAAGCAGTGATGTAGGCATAAGCAAGGGGATCACAACAAGCTGAGAGGAACGCTGAGAGATTACTGCAGCAGCCTGCTAAAATAACAGAAAACAATAAATGAACCTGTTCTCAGCTCACAAATTTAACTACATAATAATTTCAGCAACACCCCGTCTTATGCCTCTCTTGCCTATTTTTAGATTGCACCAGCATCATTCCAGGACCTGGTGTCATTCAGAAGGGTCACCCATGAGAAACACCAAACTTCAGCCTTGAGAAGTTCGAAAGTAACAAGTTCAGCAATGACAGCAATACCCCTGCGGCTCAACACACAAAAGGGTCTCTGCATTTTTCAGTATAAGGTATATATTATCACACGGGCAATGGCCAATATTCTGAAATAAAAAAAAATTTAAAAAAGTAAAACAGACTTGGAGCTCTCAATATTTCACAGATTTGCAAAGGGCAAGGGAAGAGAGTACAGGGATTTTATATTCTTGCAAAAAAAGAGGAAAAAAAAATTACCCTCTTTCTTCCAAAGTTCAGCCCCCAGTAAGAGCTCTGGCTCTCCCTGCCAGCCCCATTTCCAAGGCCCCAGCACCCGTGGGGGGCTGCCGGACAGGCAGCCCAAGAAAAAAATAAACACATTCCCTTTGAAGTGAGATCAAAAGAAACAGTCCCCTCCCTTTGAAGACTTCACATCTAAACCACATTTTCCTTATCTTTCTCCTTTGCATCTCGAGATACAGTCCCCAAATTGAGGAAGAAAAACTGTTTGATGTCTAATAAGCTGCACTTTTAAAGTCCAGTTATTCCTACACAGTACACGTCACAACTACAGGACACTTCTTCCCCGGAAAGCAGTACAGCAATTAACAACACCCCATCTACCCAGGCCACTAACTACCCTGCTTTCAATTAAGAAGAACACTGGACATGTCAAGCTCACTTTCATACCCTCGCCTAGCAGCACCGAGACACAGACACCTCCAGATGTCTTGCTTTCCTACAACACCTTGGGAAAACGAGAAATTTGGGTGGGCTGAGGCATCATCAGGCCAGGGGAAAGGGACGGAGAAAATGAGATTACTTTGGGGACCCTTTGCCTTCACCCAGAAACATTCATACAGAAGATTTAATTTGAGCTTGATGACAAGATCACACATGACAGTGTTTATTTCAGGCTTTTTTTAGAGGATGGATCTCAGGCTTTGGGTCACACTCAACACATGGAACCAAGCAGGAGAATGTACAAATAAATCCTGGTTACCATTAGGACTATATGGAAACAATCTCTACCGGTATTCACAGAGTCATTTAGGTTGGAAAAGACCCTTGGGATCATCGAGTCCAAGCATCAACCCTACTCTACAGAGTTCTTCCCTACACCGTATCCCCCAGCACCACATCTAAACAATTCCTGCTGCTGCAGGGTGCTCTTCCTCACTGGGACCATCTTATGCCAAAGCAAGAAACCGAATCAATTATCCAATTAGCACCTTTAAGATTAAAATCTATTCTTTGCAAAATAACTAACCTGGTACATTAGCTGGCATTTCTTGATTACTGCTTCCAGTGGGGGATTCGGACATCTGGGCGTTGCTTTCATCAAATTCGTGCTTAAATATACAAAGCAGGCAGGAGATTCTGTAGTCCAACCTCACATTCAAGATAAACTGATGATACAGAAGAAGTAAAAGTGTTGAAATAACTTGCCAGTTTCCAGCACATACACAGTTTACAGATAATGCAGTGCTACCAACACGTAACATCAACACAGTAAGGATGGGGATTTAACTTGGAGAAAAGTTTTCTTGAAAATGTCCAGAACTCAGTAATTCTTTTTTAGTGATTTCAATGAACATGTTATGCACACAGTAATAAATACTTATGAATAAGAGATTTTGGCAGAGTTTTGATCCCTCGTTACTGCCCGATGACCCCCAAGAAAGGAAAGCTGCATTTTTCTCCATTCTGAAACCAGCAGGAATCCAAGCAGCAGCACTGCTGTCCCCAGGACAGAGGGGCAGAGGCAGCCGAAGGCAAGATGCCAAGAGCCAGGCTGCAGCCACCACTAGCCCGGGTGGGCTGTAGGAGCCAGTGCCACTGAAAGCACCTTCTTGGTGGGCTTCCTCACTCTTGAGGAAAGAAATACAATCTAAAGAACACTCGCAGTTCTCCCAGATTTATGGAAAATCTTAGGTCCTGTGGAGAAGGACCTGGGAGTCCTGGGGGACAAGTTGCCCATGAGCCAGCATGAGCCAGTGAGGTCATCCTCCCCCTCTGATCTGTCCTGGGGAGGCCACAGCTGGAGCACTGGGTCTGGTTCTGGGCTCCCCAGTTCAAGAAGAACAGGGAACTACTGGAGAGAGTCCAGGGGAGGCTACGGAGATAATCAAGGGGCTGGAGCATCTCTCTGCTGAGGAAAGGCTGAGAGATCTGGGGCTGTTCAGCCTGGAGAAGAGAAAACAAAGGGGATCCCATCAATGCTGAGCAATAGCTAAAGGGTGGGTGGCAAGAGGATGGGGCCTTTCCGCAAGAGGAAATGGGCACGAACTTGAACATAAGAAGTTCCATCATGAGGAGGAACTTCTTTCCTGTGAAGGTGGCAGAGCCCTGGAAGAGGCTGCCCAGAGAGGTGGTGGAGTCTCCTTCTCTGGAGACATTCAAACCCACCTGGACACGTTCCTGTGGGACCTGCTCTGGGTGGAGCTGCTCTGGCAGGGGGTTGGAGGAGATGATCTCCAGAGGCCCCTTCCAGACCCCTACAATTCTGCAATTCCGTGAAAAACACCTAACGCCAGTTTTAATAGACCACGGTAAAAGGGGGAATGCTAGCAGGCTAAAATATCCCACTGCACATGCCAGGCCATAAGAGAAGATCTGGCTTTCACTACAATTAGCGCTGGTGCGAGGAAGTGAATCGAGCCCCCCCTTTGTGCCGCATCTGCTGCCGAGGGGAAGGGCACAACCCCAAACCCAGCTTCGCGCGGAGCCTCCCACGGGGGCAGGTACACCACGGCTCTCCTGCTGCTTCCCGCACTGCCGCCCACAGGGCTTGCTGCAGCATCCTGGCCTCCGTGACGCCATGGCAGAGCCACGGGGCTCCCGCACCGCCCGAGGGAAGATGGGTTTCAATGCAGTGATTTTGCAGCAACACCGAGAGGGAGGCAGCGCTGTGGGGAATGGAACGGGCTTTTCTCTCCGCGTCCCAAAAAGACTTTGGAGCAAGTCAGTGAGAAAAGCCAGACAGAGAGGGAAGAGATGGCAAGGCTGGCAAATGTGCATGCTCAAAACACATTGCAGGCCGGTGGCTGGGAGAAGAGAAGTCCTGATATCTCCCCCTTCCTCAAGGCACTGAACGAGGCGGCCCTGCAGACTCAGAGAGACTGCCAAGACAGTAAGGTGGAAAATGAGCGCTCCACTTCAAGTCGGGTATTTATAAATCCCTGTTAAATATGCAGATGTCTATTGCAAACTCGTTTCTATTAACCTGTCATATGCAAGGTGAGGGCTGCACGCCTGAAAAAGTCACCTTTGTAACACTTTACCTGTTTAAGACAAGGCAAAAAAGAATTAAAAGGCAGCACGGCACTACGTTAATGCTTAAAGGCAGCACGAGATGCTACATTATTTGCATTGCCACTACCTGAAGTATCTCGATGATCTTCAGCTTTGTGTCCATTACCAGGATGTCCTCTTTCTCCGGTTCGCTCTGCTTGACGTTACCCTCGGGAGCAGCAGCGAGCGGAGTCATGGGCAAGAACCCACCGCCTCTGAGCACCACCTGGGTCATCAGCTCTCCGACACCGTGGATGGACCTCATCACGTTGCTCCCTTCAGAGAGGTAGGCAAACAGGTAAGGTTATGATGGTGTAATGGGACTGCATTAACGGGGCAAGGACCCTCCACACATCCTACGAGGAGAAATTGCCTCAACATTAAACAAGGTTGGGTGGACACCTGAAGCGCTGGAAGAGACAGAAGTCACCAGAAGCACTGCAGGACCTTCAGAACGCCCCTACCCTCTCCCTTTTTCATCGTTGGCATTACTCAGCTGTACAGCCAAGCCACAGACATAGAGGAACAGAAGATTTCAAACCCACATTTACATTTTGAGACAAGCTAGAAACTACCAAAGAACAGTCTGTTCTGCCCATCGCTTTTCAAGCCTTACCTTTACTTTCCTCGCCTTTTGCCATCTTGGTAATAGGGAAGATGGTAGTGATGTGCACACAGTCTAATATAGCAAGGAGGATTTTGGTTAGTCTGAGGAGGTCACAGAAGTTGTAGAAACCAAAATATATCAGATTTCTGGCTAAGTTAACAACCTACCAAAATAACAATAAAAAGCCCGATTAATACTAAACGTTTTGCTATCGCAAGCAAGTTGTCTTAACACAGTGAAAAGATCAAGAACCTGCCTGTGAGTCATATTAATATTCTTATCATAATTCCTAGTTCCGTAAGAGCGTATGGTTCTACATTTTATCAGACAGTTTGCTACTTGCCTACAAATGCCGCAATGCCTGGAATAACCGCCTATACCCGCAGCTGATATTCTACAGCTACAAAATCATAACGTATTTGACTCATTACAGAAAAGTCAAGATAGCTCAAGACTAGAGGGAAGGTACAGATGCTTTTTATGGTTTTGTCTTAAAAATAAGTATCCCACATCTAAAGCTTACTACTACCAAGTTATAAAGTTTCCCCACAAGTCCTCCACATGCACTGCTTCAAGATCCACACATCATAATTTCACATATAGCACAAATATTTAATGTAGCCCCCTCATCTGAAGTATATTCCCTTAATTACTTAAGAAATAACACATCTTTTCTTAAATCAAAGGTTATGTAGGGGATACTATTGCACGGATTTGCTACATTTTACTTGCATAGACAATTTTAATAGCTCTAAAAGTCACAGGACGCTGTATTGTTCTCTTTGTGAGTAATTCTGTAAGCTCTAGAGACTATCTGTGCATGCAGACACCGCGTTTCGCTTTTGAGAATATTTATTCCAGTAAAGCTCGCTTTGCAATAACACCGAGAGCTTGAAAAGTAACCAAGGGCTGCCACCAATCTGCGGCAGAAGCTCACGTTCATTAATTGCATTTAAGGAACCATCATTGCAAGCCCACAAACTTCAGCAGGGTTGCAGGAAGGGAAAGGGCTACGGTGGGAAGGAGGAGCCCGCTGAGGCTCAGCACTCACTAATTATTTGCCAATCTACCTGCTCTTGTAAAAGTACCAACATTCCACACACACAGGAAAAAAAAAAAAGAAGATAAAATCAGAACTAGATAACTACCTCAAAAGTGAGCTTATTTTTCTCTTTGTCAGAGAAAGGGAACCTCTGACACACCACATCTCTTAAATATTCCTCTACAAATTCCATTGTTTGTGCAAATCTCTCCTTAATTTCATCTTTGGAAGTTCCGCTGCTATCATAGCTGAAGAGATAAAAAACCAAAACAAAATACAAAACTTAGCAAGCAAATACACAGGGCCCTTTTCCCCCCGACACAATTTTTCATTGGTTTGTCAAAATCTGAGAAAAGTTAAAGGCTGTTAAATAATTTAGCCAAATGAGGGAGTCAGGAAGCTGACACCATTATTTCCTGGCTTTTGCTGGTGTATCCCAAATGCTCATTTTGCACTATTTAAAAATGTTTGAGGAAAACATAAAAAAAGAGCATTTTGTCCCAATAAATATAAAAAGAAGCCCTTATAGTGGAAACAATGCTATGTACAGCATTGAGGAGAATGGATGTGGCCAACAGATGCTGGCTGTGGATGCTATTTTTCCTCCAAATAAAAACAATATATACGCGAAGCAGACATTAGTTTTTCTTAATACAAATTCCAGGTTTGTTTCTTGGCGTGTGCAGAGACTGTTTGAAAAAGACAATCCCTAGCACCTTCCACTCCCTGCTTTTGTTTTCCTGTTTGATCATGTACCACTGTTCAACCTCTGCCAGAGCTGAAGCCATTGGTTTTTCTATTTTGGCATTTGAAGTTGAGCCTGATCTACTGCATCTCCCTCCGCAAAGAGAACTGGGCTAAGCAAGGAAGGGAGGGAAAACCAAGAAACCACTAAACACCAGTGCTAATACAGACAAGACTCAAATTCCTAGCATTTAACACTCATTTTAAACGTTCATTTTCTCCAATTGAAAAAAATTTGAGTTCTGAAGAGTTGAAGTACTATAAATTTTAAATTATTTGTACCATAAAGAGTTAACACAAGTCTATGGTACAGAATTCTCCAGTCTAGCGGTGGGTTTGTATAGGTTTTTCAGAGTATTTTCCACTGGAGGTTAAGGAACATGATTTTGTTTCCAGCACGACTTCTTTCAGTGGGTCTGAATAATACAACTAGTGAGAAAAAGTTACGGATTTTTTTAATTATTTTTTAATTTTTAACCAGAAACAGTATAAATAATGCATGAGTTTAGGATTGATCTGGTTTTGTTTAAAAAAGGCGAAAAAAAAAAAAAAATCAAGAGTGATGCAATTTCCTTTCCCACACTGTTCCAGCAAGTTACTTACTCATCAATGGCAATTTCGGAAGGTATTTCAGACCACAGCCGAGCGTACTTCACGGGCGTTACTTGCTCCTGGGGGTCACGGTCAACGTGCATGTGAAGCATCAGCCGGCAGAAAGACGCTCGCAGATCGTAGGGCAAGTTCTCATCAGACATGCAGCGGAGAATGAGGTCCACGTCCAGCTGGCCAGATATTTCATTTATGGCTAAGTACTGTCGATCAAGGCACATTCTAGCAAAGAGGTTTAGCTGGTATCTTCAAGGGGAAAAAAAAAATAAACAAACAGTTTACACTTTAATTTCCAGAAAGGGGTATAGTACTGATATGCTATCATATGTATTAATAGAATGAGCCTTATATTTTCCAGTAATATAGCTACGCTTATTATAGAAAGAATAAAGTCCTGATCAATTTAATAAAAGGTAACATAGTGTAAAAATAGAATAAATGGAGTAGTCATATTTTCCATAGAATTCAGTAATGCTGTCTATGAGAGCTACAGAAGGATCCAAAGAAGACTTAAGGTGACTCAGCCCAAATACTGTAGAAGACCAAGCACTCCTTCCTGCTGCTGAAGCCACAGGTGTTCCGTGGGGCAACAACGTAGATAGATGACAGAATCATTAAAAATTAGGGACCTGATTAAACAACTACTGAGCTCTGCCCCCTTCAGCGTAAGAATTGCTAGAGAAAAATTTAACTTAATTCCTAAGCTTTTCAGTCCATAAGCTGAAAGTAAGCAACTGGCATTTAAGGTATGCACATTCAACAGGCAGATAATTAACCTTCAGCCATAAAGCACACGTCCAACATTCAGGAGTACTCATACAGGCTTGTGTTGAACAGTGTCAACTGTGAGGTTTCCTAAAGAAACGAACATTTAATTGAAAGTAGATGCCTTTTTGCTCTCAGCACTCCTCATGGGAGCTTGACCAAACTGTACCCTAAACCCTTGTTCTAAGCGTGTTCACAAGTCTGTAATGTAGACTAAAATAATTAACATTATCAATTCTATTCAAGAGCAAGTGCAAGAAAATCTATTTTGAAAGCAGATACAGTTTATAAAAATATAGAGAGAGGAGGTCTCCTTTTGAGCTCAGCCCTCCAGCAGGCTCAAATAAAAACAGCAGGCTCAAAAAAAAGTAGGAAGACTACTGCAAGAACCATTCCAATCGAAGAGGTAACGCGAAGATAGCTGTTTAAAAAAAAAAAATCTAGTTGTACTTTCTGCACCACCAGAATAGAGTCCGTCAAACTCCTCTCAGAAGTTTATAACCCAGACACAGGAATTTGGTCTGGGCTGAAACCTGATCTTACACTATGCCAAGAACTTGGTGTCTTGTCAAGTCATCTGGAAACATCGCTTCATGTTAGAAACAGCTAAAAGCATCGCTTAAGCCGTACAAAAGAGAACTGCACATTAATCAAACCAAACTTGTGGATTTTTCATAACTCCATACATTGTCCTGCTGAGAACTACAGGACCACTGGAGGCTTTGAGCTTAAGAGAGAAATTCAGAAAGCAGGGAGAGCAGCAGTGACTTTCTAAAATCAAAAGCAAAGCCATCTGCACACTGAAATCCTGCTCTTCCCACAAGCAGTTTTTCACCCTAACTACCACCTGAATACAGGTAACATAAACAGTAAAGACAGGCTGTCTCACAACACCCACTCATCAGGAAACCAAACAAAAATAGGGGCATCAAGTGCTGTGAAAATTCAATGCACTCTAAGCCTCAACTATTTTTTTTTTTTAAATCAGTTTAAACTTGCTCGTGCTGATAATTGGACTTCTCACCATGAGTAACTTTGTGCTTTTAGCTCTTACTTCAAAGAGACTTCATCCTCGCCCTCTAATGGCTATTTTGTCCAGGAAACTAGCATCCTTTCTCCCAACCCAACCCCAGCCTGTAGACCATCCCCACGCAGCCCTGATGAACTCTACTCGCCCACCCCTGTGGGGGCCACGAATCAACCTGTAGTAGCTGAGGACGTCCCGATCCTCCTTCTGCCCTTCCTTCGCGTCCTGGGCCAGCTCCCTGATACTCTTACTGCGGATCTCCTTGTTGCTGTCTCTCCAGAACAGCCACACTTCTTCCTCATCTTCTCCGACTTCCAAGGCATTTTCTCCACTTGACACTTCTTCAAACTCAAATCGGGAGAGGACCAGCCTGCCAGAAGGAAGATGGGTTAGACTGCAAACTGCCAAGACCCATGCAGATCCCTTAGAACATTTCCACACTTGCTAAAAAAAGACACCTGCTAAAATGTACTGGTGATACAGAAATAACTAATTTTATGATCTCACCTGCATTCAGAAAACACAAATTTTATTCCTCAACTCTGCAAAGTAAAAGTAGAGCATCTTACTCTTCAGCAGCCATTTACTACGTAAGATCTTTGTGTTTCATTATTAAAAGCATTAGATTAGAATGAATTTAGCCTATAAGCTTTCCATTCAGCCTTAACGAGATCAACATTTCAGCTCCATTCAATTGATGAAGATAAAGACACCAGGAAGTTAAAGACATGTCTCACCGATTTCCACAAACATCTTTACAGGAGAATTGGTTAAGGACAACGACAGGCTAGGAAAGGATTTGGTAAGCAAAAATACCTAAAAATTGATTAGTTCTGTATCCCGTAAGTGCCAATTAGATCAAACTTCCTTCTGCTTATGTGGCGAGATAACTGGAAACAAATCAGCTACTAAAACTAAAAAGGCTTTGGGGGCTTTTAGCTCTTCCGCAAAAAAAAGGCATTAAATACACAAGGATAAGAACAATTAAGTGACATAGCAACTTTAAGTGCTGGTAAAAATAAATATAGTCTTTATGACTTCATGAAGAGAACTAAATGTGCAAGAATACTCTCATTCATTTGTGTTTTAAATACTACCTGACAAAGACCTGCTTCCCTTTTACAGAATTTTGATAATGATTATCTGGTCTAGTGGGAGGTGTCCCTGCCCACAGCACGGAGGCTGGAACTGGAGGATCTTTAAGGCTCTTTCCAACCCAAACTGTTCTATGATTATCTATGCCCTATTCCACAGATCGAATAAACCCACCTTTACGAAAAACTGGGATTTGGTGCCTGCTGTGATGCAGGGCACCACTTAGAGCTGGAGCCCAAAATCCAAACCACAGAGGGAGACACGGCAGAGCAGAGATGCACCACCTTCTGCTTGGCCATGAGCTGAGCTGGGTAGGCAGGCACCCGTGGAGCCCTCGCTCCCTGCAGGCAGCATACGGAGCAAAGCCTGAAGCCCAGAGGAGGATCAGGCCCACGGGACCCAAAGTCTGTCTACTTTGATCAAACGTGAGATATCTGAAAGATTTCTCTGACTGCAGGACTGGGAACACATATGGTGGGCGCCTGCTGCCATCAATCCCCATGTGTATTTGAAGAGGACCCCACACGTATTTCACTGCTTTCTCTAGACGTGCCAGCAGTGCTCGCAGCTTTAAATCACCTTCCGTCTGCTTCACACTAGGAAAACCGTCTCCCAAGGCATTAACTCACTTAGTTTCGATGAGAATGTCTGCATTTGCTGGATTGAGCACGGCTTTGCAAATCAGCTCCTGTGTCACTGGAATAGACTTGTTCATGGAAACGCACAGATCCGAGAGGTAATCCAAAAACCTGGTGGGGAAACGCGAGCCAAAAGGGTATCAATCCTTGTTGAGATCTAGACTGCAGCAATCTACATTTCAGAAAGAAAACATTCAGAATTCCCTTTTTAACATTGCAGAGCGAGACTGTTGCCCGAGGGGGAAGTTATGGTGAGTGCCAAACCAGAAGTGAAGTAGCTCTGTTTCCTTGCTAGCGAGTTGGCGGGTAAAGATTTCCCTCAGAAGCCTAAGAGGAAAAAGGTAATCGTACGCTCAACCACGTGGAACTCACCTGGGCTCCCTATTCTTCCTCACAAGACTAACAAAAGTGTCGATCTCAGCAGCTGTGATGTGCTTTTCCAAGAGCTTGCGATTGTTGTGGAGCAGAGCTGTAATCGTGTCCTCGGCCAAGACATCGTAGCCAATTTGCTTCTGCATGAAGCCAAACTGCTTTGCAATGTATTCCTTCAAAACACAGGGGGAAGGAGGGAAGGAGGTGTAATCAATTCTCAGAATTTAAGAAAATAATCAACAGCAGAAAACAGGAAGATTTTGTCAATATCAACATCCCAGGAAGCGAACTGGAGTAGATTCAAATTGTTCTTCTTTGGAGGGAAAGCAAGTGATGACAGATAACCTTAACGCCTCCCCTCCCGGGCGAGACACCACCAAGGCATTTACCCTTATCTGATACTAGTTTCTCTTTAATACAAGCAAAAGAAAGGCAACAAAAAATGAAAAGCCTTAATTCCCAGGCCAACTTTCACGGTAACTTTCACAAGAGTGAAGAAACTCTCATAATTCACCTGGATTTGACAGTTAGCATTGCCATTGTTTTCCTAAATTCCCCTTAGAACTGGTACTAATTACACTGCATATAGATGAAAAAAGCCAGATTAGAGTAAAACTGAGCAATCCAAGAATCTCTTGCTGACTGTACCATCACAGCACAGCATAGCAGGCTTTAATTAACGGGATGCAGCTTTTGGAGCACAGGAACGATGTTAGTGCCATTGGAAACTGCAGAAATATTTCAAACCTGGTTCTTTCTGTAATCCTGCTGAGAGTGCCTCAGCACCCGGTAGCAAAGGCGGCATATGTGTCTGAAAGGAGCGTGACGCTGGTCTCCCAGCTCCTCCAACCGCAGCATCGGGCCATCACCGCTGTCCGTGAACGGTGCTTGCAATAACTTGAAAATCTATGGATTTATTAAAAAACAAAATCCCATGAGACACCGCCTTCAACTAATTCACATTAGTGTAAAACTACTCTGTCAGCATCTTTAAATTTCCAAAATGTACATCGGAAATACATTCTAGTTACAGAGTTTCTTGGCCATGGAGTAGGCTGAGGAAAAGACGTCGTTCATCACCTTTATTCAACACCATATTCTGTAATTTTTTTCTTCTAGCAATGGTTTCCCTACAGTCCACCGACAAGCCCCTGCTGAAAGCTAGAAACTCAAAGGATCTTTTTCGGTCCCAATAATTTGGCCAGGTTCTCCATTATTAGGTTTTCTTTTCTGACAACCCTTCTTTTAGGCAGAGTTTAAAGAAAAATGCATCCTACCTGCTTTAGAATATTCTGTTCTCTCATCAGTTTTTGCCGTTCTCGATTAGGTTTAGAAAATACCACTTCAAGGACATCTTGTCCAGAATTGGTCCCACCAGTAACAAAGTACACCAAATCCTCCAACAATTTGGTAACAGATCTAGAGGAAAGCCAGAAGTTGTTAATACAAGACTACATATTCTATCTGTTAAAAGAGCAGTGTCAGTGTGAGTTTACACAGATTTCAAAACACTAAATGAAAAAAGAGCATCAATTAGAGAGTGACTCAGACGCTGGATAAAGCACATAGGTTTGTACAGAACCTAAAATTAGGAATTAACGCTCCCTACTGCTGTAGCTTTACTGTCTAATAACTAAACCACAGCAGCAGTAAGACAACGGTATCACTTCAGGGCAACTCTACACTCGCCAAGTTCTATTTGGCAGTTCTTTTAATTGCCAGAAAAAAATAAATCAGGTGATAATCTCTCCCAAGGCCAAATAAAAGACATTGGCCGTTGAAGCACACGGGCCCGGGTTTCACACAGCCGACTCTCCACTCCTTCTGTGTGGCCACGTACTTTTCACGGATATTGTCGGAGGATTTGCAAGAAGTCATATGTTCAGTCTTCACAAGATGGATTATGAATTCCCACACTCAATTTGCAAAGCCCAGCAGAAAGGTATGCTGTGGATTATTCCTCCAAGCCCACTCAACAGTTCTCATGCTCTCGTTTCACAGAGGAGCAGGGATGGCTTGAGAACCTCCACTATGGACACGTCAACAACAAAACCATCACGTTGGGTTTTAAAAAAAAAAATTAAGTTGGAAAAAAATTCCTCTTCCGAACATAGTGTACATAGATAAAATTTTTAGAGAAATAGTCACTGAGTATAGGAAATAACATTATCTGAACCAAATTCTTCCTTCCTTACCTTCTTTCATTCTGGGTTATTGTTCCCTTTTCCAACTTGCCAGCAATGGAACCTAAAACCTTACTTGCATCATTCGCAAAATCCAAGTCCCGAACCTCTGCTGGGGAAACGGGCACTATAGCAAAAGCTTCTTTGTCCTCTTTCACTGGAGAAGTACCAATCTGAAACCCAGAGAAGTTTTATCATCAAACCAAAAGGCAGAAAACAAAGTGGTGATTCACGTACTCAGTGATAATAACATTGAAGAGAAGCCACGCTCTGATCAAGTCAAACTCTGAGAAGAGCACCCTTCTGTGCAAGCTCAAAGGTGCTCCTAAACTCAGAGAAACATCAGGAGAGATTGCAAAATGTTGCCGTAAACAGTGGAAAAATTTCTCCTCATGGTGACTGTCATACCCGAGAAATTGAACAGGGTAAACTCCTACAAAACCCTAATCTTTTTAGATAAAAGATTTTGCTCAGGCACTATTCACTGCTGTTAAGCTGCTGGCTGTTTGCCAAACTCAGAAGTCTTAAGGGACTGGGAACTTCTACCACCAACACCACTTTTGTGAAAGACAGGAAATCAAACGATGTGCTATATAAAGTAACAGAACATACCTTAAGCATAACAGGTTTCTCCTCTTCTTTATCAATAGGGATATTGGTGCTATGGACCCAGGTGTTAGTGCAAAGGTGTCTGAGTCTGACATAAGAGTTCCTGAAAGAAAGTCAAAAGTTTCAAAGCATGAGTCACTTCCCAGACGGGAAATCTTCACATTGTTCCAATTGCAAGATGTTGGCAGGAATAAGTGGAAAAAAAAAAAGTGTCATCTTTATCCATGCTGCATACCATAACAGGAATACAGCTCTTCATTCCTTATTTCATTCTATGAATTCACCTTAAAAAGTCTTCTTATGTAATGAAACGGATCCTGCTGTGGAACAGAACTAGGTCTGTATTTTGTCGCTGTAACTCAGCCAGCCCAAACCACGGCACACACAGTAACAAATGAAGCCTCTTCAAATCCTCCCGTTTCCACATGCTGCAGTGTCTCTGAGCTGGCAGCTTCCTCCCTTACCTTTGCATTTTTCAGCCCGTAACCCCCGCTATCTATTTTATATTTCTGAACTGAAAATTTTTAGACTTGCTATACAAAGGGTCTGTGTTGTAGAAGCATCAAAGGTGCATTAAGACACCAGAAGACACGGCCAGCACACAACAATTATCTCTAGCAAGAGTCAAAGAGTCTTTTTCCCTATGGGGACAGCAGGTCCTAAACTTATTTTTCTCAGGTATTTCTGGCAATGACGCTGCTTTGCATGTACCAGCTCTCCGATAGAAGATGTCAAGGCACTGTCAGACCAGCATCTTCGGCCAGGACAAGACACAGTCTCTCAGCTGCAGCACAGCCTCCTCTCTCCACGCAACCATGGCAGCCCAGAGGAGAGAAGAGCCAGCCAGGAATGCTGCATTTGGTGACCACATTAACTTCTAGTAACTTAAGAGGGTCTGATGATTTAGAGAGTCGCTAAGATAAAGTAGGTGGAACAAATATGCCATGCTTTCTCAGCAGGAACTGACAGCAAAGAGCCTGCATTCAGACTGTGCATCTCGGAAGGGTACAGCATCCTTTAAGCAGCAAGAGGTGCCAAAGGAATAGTTAAGATCCTGTAAACAACAGAAAATGAAGTGCCAAAAACTTGATGTTACGCCCTAGTTAATACAATACAGCGAGGTCGTGGAAACAGCATGACAGGACATCCAAGGCTTTTAGTTCCAGTTTGGTAACTGGCAAGGAAGTCACTTAACCTCAATTTTCCCACCTGTAGAATGGGATTCTAGTACTTATGACTCCATTGTGAAGTGTAGCTCCAGGCACTTGCCAAGTCTTTCTGTATTAATTTGAGGAAGAACCTTAATTCCAAATGGGGGGAAAAGTGGGAGACAGCTTTACCTTATAAAAACCAAACAAAAAAAAAAAAAAATCACCAGATGTCAGAACTCCAAAGTAAACAGCCAGTTCTAACACTAAACCATACCTGGGGACAAGGCTGTCTCCTCCTCGCAAGGTGGTGGGGTCCAATTCAAATATGGAGGAGATGTCATTCCCTTCAGGCACAGAGACCAGAGAGTAGGCCATCTTCTCCTGAGCGCTGCGCAGGCCTCTTCTGGAAGCATCCTGCTCAGCGTCCAGCTGTGGAGGAAGGTCCCATCACACACGGTCAGAGCAAGCCCTCCAGACCCACCTGCCCAGCGTCCAAGAGACATCTCCTGCAGCTTGCAGACATAACTCAACCGCTCCAAGGACTGGTTAAAGACAGCTGGGCTTTAGGACACTAGTAAAACTGACAGGGAGCTGCTCTTGCAAACCACTTCTTCGCTTCCCCTGGTGTTAATCACTTTTAGGATTTATGGTGTTTGTGATCCAAAAACGCTCAACCACAGAGGTTACGTCCTGCAGACAGCACCAGGAGAGGCTTGGAATCCCCCGGCCATTCACCCCACAGCGCACTGGGAGCTCAGACTGGGTTCAGACGACCCACATCTGCTAAAATCCCCACCCCTGACACTAGTGGCTTTTGAAATGTAGCTGACGTATTGCAATTATCACTCCAACAAAGCAATTATGTGAGCTGTGAATACAAAAATCAGCAACGCTATGTACCAACAATCTTGCTGAGAAATAATCAACTTCAGCAGCAAAAAGGGGACTCTCACCTACCAATGGCAGACAAACAAAGCAAAAGCTAATCAAGAAATTAGCTGTCTTGCTGTTCACACTACAGCTTATGGTGCGCTCCAACACAATGATACGCTACAGAAGACACGGTATCAGAAGTATCTTTATTCCTAAGGTGCCAGCAAATTACCAGCCCCCTTTAACAAAGTAAAGATACTAACATCAACTGAATAGAACACCCTGGATTTTCAGATGGAAGTATAAAAGAGCAGGAAAAAATAAAGATAAACTGGGAAAAATTAACAGCAACTTTCCCTAAAACCTTTCCTAAGGAACTACCAGTTTTCATGAGTCAATAAAAAAGTTGCTGTCTGACACAACACGGGAGCCAGATGTCCACGTATAAACACCTACATCCTAGATGGAACTTTTGAAGTGATCAAGCAACTGATTCATCAGCTCCTCTGTGACACTGGCACCAGAGGAAGGTGGGCACCCAACATAGACAGCACTCTAGTACCTGTCCTTTCACAGTCCTGGGGTAAGGCCTTGCAGCCCTTAAACACAGGGAAAAGTTCTCTCGCGTTGCTTGTGCCTCGGGATACTCTGGAGTTAGCACGTTTGCAGTCAATGAACTTGGCTGCAAAGCAGTGACATTTGAAGTCTGATTTCGCACATGGGAGCAGACAGTTAGCTGTATGGAACAGAAACACACACTGGGAATGTGCCTTCAAGAAAGAGAAGCAGCAAATATAGACTGAATAGAGTCCATCTGGAGGCTTTACAGCAGGAGAAATTCGCTCACTTGGAATGAATTCTCCAAATTTCAGCTGTCTCCATCTCCACAGTACGGCAGCTGCTCTGTATTCCCAGTTTGTGCTTCAGGAGACAACTGGCCAGTTATTGAAACTGTGACAAAGCTGAAAAGGAGCAGTAAATCAGGCAGCAGGATACAGGGCAATTTGGGGAGAACTAAAACTTCAATCCCATCCTTGACAAAAGCTGTCCCCTCAGATGTCGCAGGGGTACTAGCTGGCATCTCAGCCAGCTTGGGGCATTTTGGGGCAGCTCACAACATCAAAACACAGAGCTGTGCAAAGAAACCTGCCGTCTGTCAGACAAGCTCTCACATTCGGATAGAGCTGGAGTTTACCTAAAGTTGGATAAAGCAGCCTACACCATCCTGTCACTAGTGAATGTTAAATGAGGCAGTAATTTTGTGTCAGAAATGAATTATGTGCTCCCAATCCCATTCTTTATGGTCTATTTTTGCCACCTAGTGGTAAAGAGACAGCAGGAAAAAAAAATTCCCCAGCTCTGAAGGCAGTGTGTTACCATTATTACTGCATTTATCAGGAGGCATTAGCAAAACACCAGTGGGAGGGATGTCTACACAAAAGACCTTGGTACTGATTAACTTTCAAAAAGTTAAGCCACCAAAGTAGTTCCATGTTGGATGCCCCTCCCCCATAGCTTTTAGGGCAAAAATTATTGATTTTTTCATTATTCCAGTATGTTTACTGAAATCAAGCTGTCAGAAGATGCGTGTTTGCTGCCAAATAGCACCAAAAACTAATCAGGATAACAGCTCCACACCTGGGGGCAAGGGTTAGCCTTTTAATGGCCAGGCTACAATGACAAATCCTTTTAAGGAGGAAAGCTGCACCTTGCAGGATTTCAAAGCATCATGGTGCATTCATCTCCCTTGAAAAATTGGAGGAGTAGTTCATTTTCATATCCAGATGGAGCAAATCTTCCATAACACAGGATAAATGACCAAGCTCCATAAGCCTACAATCAAATCCAGCTTAAAACAAAAAACCCATAATCCACAATGGAAAGTGCTGTTCCAGTTTTATCTGTTTCCAGCTGCTGAAGCAATGCTGTTTCCCTTTGACACCAAAGAGAAGCTTCTACTAATACAAAGCACCAGCACACTCAGTCTTTGACACAACAACATTTACCGAAAACAACACAGACTGGCTTTCACAGGAAAATCAGCAGAATGGCACTGAAATCATCCTCACCCTGCCATTCCTGCTCTCTAGACCCTTTATCCTGGCTTTCCTGTGACAAGCTACAGCGAGAGAGGGAATTTGTGTTTTTTACACGAGGAGGTGGGAGACTGACTGGCACAGCACTCTGAACATGCCGGCAGGGACACGTGCCACCCAGTGTCACCCTGAGCAACACGCTTTTCAGACCTATTGGAGAGAGAGCTTCAGGGAGGCAAAGGTTTAAGAAACAGGAGGACAGAAAAAGAGATGCTACAAAGGGGGAAGGCGAAGGGGTCCAGGTAACAAATTTGGTCTCAAGTGCATTGCTCTTCACTAAAGCCTAATGCAGATTCCAGTTTTCATCCCTCTGGATAGGCCTTCAAAGCCTCCAGATGTTTCTCAGTTCTTTAGTTTCTTCACTAGCAACAAAGCCTGGACCATCTACGCACTGGCCAGGTCATTGCTGGGCCTGTGTCCAGCCCTCCTCAATTAGGGGCAAGATCATACTCTTGCCTATACTTACTGAGGATTGACACTCCAGGTCATCTTCCTCATAGTCAGGGTTTACCTGATGGAACAGAATCACAGGCACGTCAAAACTCTAACAGAGCTGGAAGCGGGAAACAACCTCTAAACTTATTTTCTAGAAGATGCCCTCTAGTGCCACAGCGCTCCCAGGCATGCAGAACACACACCGTGCAAACCCGCTCGCTTCTCGTCAGGCATCTCTCCACCCATCGATTAAGCGGAGAGATTTATCTTCTTTGGGAGAATCACTAAAGGAGCAAGAGGGGTAGAGAGTGACCAAGTTTCAGGTTTTTGTTTGGTTGGTTTTTTTTTAAATCCCAAGTGGAATTTCCAACTAGGAATTACTGGCTTGGCAGAAATCTTTTAGAACAAACACTATTCTAACCACGGATCAGGTGAGCAATCTCCTCCGGTACATTTCTGCATGATGTAAGACCACGTTTTTCATTTTGGCTGATTAGCAAACCCAAGATTTACTGGAAAAGCTCTATAATGGATCTCTACTGAGAAGGATTTGCAAGCGTGCATGTGACAAAATGCTGCTGTTTTCCCAATCTGCTTATTAGGAGAATATAAAATGGGATATTTAATCTGGACTTTTCCCACTGACGCTCTCAGGTCAACAGCCTGGGCCGAGACAGCTCTTCCGCCCTGCTATGCTCTTACATCCAGGACAGCTGTCACTTAGAAAGGTTTGGGTGTCACCATGTTGATATATCCACACTTGAAAGTAAATAGAAGTAGTTTTAAGAAACATTTACAAGTGTTAAGCAGCAAAACTCACAAAATTATAACCCTTAGACTTTATTAACTTTTTTTTTTAAATAAAATATCTTAAAATCTTATTTCAAGGAGGGAAATATGTCCACTACGGAGAGAAAAAAAGACTTATTTCATGCTTGGCCAGCTAAGAATTATCTGCAGTTCCTACAAGACAGGTCTGAGGTCTAACTGCATTTTCATTTTACACTCAGCTCTACAATCCCACTCGGAAATCAGTGATTCAAGAGAAACTAACAATAGTTGAATTCATTTTCCCCCAAAGGCTCTCAGCCATTTACAATTTATTCATTTATTAATACATTCATCTTGATTCTACTGCCCACATGACAGGATACTATTTAGTGTCTATTCTTTGCAGGAGAAGAGTCATTGCCTCTAAAATTCATACAAAAAGTGAAAAACTCTCGAGAGTACCCCTGTACCACGATATCTTTTCAAGTCTCTTCCATCTTGTTTTCTGTGTTTAACCATCTAATTTTGTGTTAATAGTGAGGACCCAAACACCACTCCCCTCCCCTGTGTCTATTTTTAGGGTAGGAAATGACAGAATTTCTGAAGGTGTAAAAGGAAGAAAATACCGTGGGAGGAAAGGCAGAGAAGCTCAGCAAGCCCCACAGCCTACCTCTGCTGCCAGGTAGTGTCCAGTAGCGAGGTGTTTGAACCTGAAGAGGCTGTTCCAGTAGCCAGCACCACCACGGCACGGATCGTGCTGCACCACCTGCAATAAAGGGAAACCACATTTACACCGCACGGCAGCGACCTCCCTTCCAAACACAGCTTTTACCATATTTCACGTACAAGCAAGAGGAAACACAACAAGGAGCTCCAGAAAAGATGAAACAACCTTTCAAATGTGAATAACACACAGTCCAGTAGATACTTTGAGCAGATTACCATTAGTTCGCCTCAACAATTTATGAACAAGTGATAATACCTCCTTGCAAAGTCACCGACCGTGGCTGGGACTCCATCCGAGTCTGGTGAGTCACGGCAGGAAGATTATGGTGCAAATTGGCAGAGATGTAATTAAAGGACATGTTTGTGCTAGGTCTTAAAATAAACTTCCTAAAGAAATGCAACAAATCTTTTAACTTCTTGGTGTCACTAATTTTTGACCTTCTGCAAGTGGGTGAGGGAAGACACTTGGAAAGGTTTCAAATGCAATGGTCTTGTAAAAAGGACTTTAATGGCTAACTTCTCTAACTTCTTTACAGGAGAGATGGGGAGTGGAGCCATAGGACGTGCAGTAATGGTTTCAAACTGAAAGAGGGGAGGTTGAGATGAAATCTCGGGAAGAAATTCTTTGGTGTGAGGGTGGTGAGAGCCTGGCCCAGGTTGCCCAGAGAAGCTGTGGCTGCCCCATCCCTGGAGGGGTTCAAGGCCAGGTTGGAGGGGGCTTGGAGCCACCTGGTCTGGTGGGAGGTGTCCCTGCCCAGGGCAGGGGGTGGCACTGGGGGGGCTTTAAGGTCCCTTCCAACCCAAACCATTCTGTGATTCTATGATTCTCCTGTGGCAAGTAAAGCCTCCACCATCAGATGATCCATTACTCCATATCAGCTTCCCTGTGGATACACCCACTTCCTCAGGGAAAACCCAACGTAGCTGAGCTGTGCCTTTCGGGAAAGGACTAGTTTGCCTCTGCCTCACATTTACCAATGCTAAACATACACATGGATGGCCACCACAGACCCTACTGATGTGTTGGAACACCTAACATTAATTGTAGGTGGGCTTTCAATGCATATCAAAGCAGATACTTCTAGAAAGAGAATATGGAAACAACACCTATCCACTAGTAACAATTTACTCCAACTTAGGATTAGTTTTATGTTTCTCACAGGCAGTTCACACAGCAAACATTTAAAATTGTAAAACAACTCTAACCTATTTTAAGAAGCCAGTGATGGCCAAGGTGTTAGTCACACTATTTAAAAGCCAAGCAAAGGAAAAAGTGGTCCAGACAAGCAACACACAGAGACTAGCGAAGGCTCCTGTCAAATGAGGATGTGAATAATCACATTACTCCGCACCAAAAATAGTGTTGGGTACACTCAGCAGGAGAATTAAAATTATTAGCTGGTGTTAAACCTCAGTGACTGGTAAGAAAGTGACTCCATAGATGCTTCCTGTACCCTTTTTCTGAATTGTGAAAAACCTGAATTTGAGAACAGCATGAGAGATCAGATCTCCTCTTTGATTTTGCACAGAAAGCACAGTAAAGGAATTTTAAGATTAAACTTCTAGCACCAGGAAGACTTTTACCTAAAAAAGTAAGGAATTCAGGTATGCTGTTTTTAAACAGAAACAGTAATTATTACCACAAAGCCACCCCCAGCCCGGGTTACAATCCTTACCTCCACTTCCCACAGGGCTTTTGAGCTGGTTGCAGACGTGGCCGACTGCCTCCCTGTCGTCCTCAGGAAGACGTGCTGCTTCTTCCTGTGCTCATCGCAGGTCAGAAACTTCTCCTGCTCTGCGTGGAACAGCCTCACCACGTCCCCCTGGCAAAGCCCGGACAGCACAGTCAATACGGGGCATTACCCAGCAGTGAGCAACTTGGAAGCAAGCAGAGATTTGAGCCTTACCCCTTTGAGAATATCATCTTTGTTATCACTCCATTTCATGAAGAGGACTATTTTCCAGCTCGTATTGCAATTCACAGAGTTGACCTAAAAGGAGAACTAAATTAGTCCCACTGTCTTGTGCCTTCACAAGGTACTGACACAAAGTACTGCTTTACCTTTCAGACAGTTTCCAACCCAACACTGCAGTCCCTGCTGCATTACCCTAGAGGAGGAAAGCCCTTTCTGCATTTACTCCAGAACAATTAACTCCGGAGCTGACTTGCTCAGAAGTCACTTCCTATGCATGCACTGTGCCACGACTTTTGATTTTTAAGAAAAATTTTATTTTTAGCCAGTCAAGCAAGAGAGATCAAACTCAAACCTCTGTCCAGTGCCCAGAGACAAGAAAAATCTGATAGCTATACGGAATTGCTGATTAACGAGATAACCACAACGCCACAGGTACCAACCGACTTAGTGATAACCCGATTTTCATAAAACACAAGTCCTAGCAGCTTAGCTGAAACATGCAGAGGTTTGTACGGTTGCTGCAGCCACGTCACTCTGCCCTTACCTCATTGCATCCCGGATTATCAACAAGCTGGTGGCTGCTGGCGTGGAGAGGCTGGCCAGCATTGACGGGATTCAGGACTACTTTGTCTCCAATGACAACCTGTGGATAAGTGCAGCGTCAGACAGAAACCTGCAACCCGAGAAAGCTTTTTTTTTTTTTAAATAGGAGTGATGGGAGGAAATCACTTTCTTGCAGTTTGGAGAGATGCCAGTCTGAGTACGAGAACCAGGATTCTGTTTGCTTCAGAATTTAGCTCATCGTACTCAGTCATTCAGGCAGGAAAAAACCCCTGTACTCTTGGACTCGGAGGCTTGCAGAACTAAGACAGACTGCAATTCTGGTAACGTAACCTATCTGCTGCTTTCCATGAAGTTGTTTCATTGGCTAACATTTAACAAATAATTCCCAGAGCAAAAGGTCAGCCAAAAATCCTCCTCCTCCAAGGCGCACTTTCATTTGTAAAATCTGATTCTTGACCAGGCTGGCATATGACTAAAGACAAATGCACTTTATTATGGACAGTAAAGGTCCTGTTCTTCCCTTCTTCTAGGGCAAAACTAAAAACCAAAAGGCCTTTCCTGCATTGAAAAGATCTGTTCTTAGTGATAAAGTGGCTGAGAATTGGTGTGATTTAGAAGAGCTCAATGGCCACTGAGACTGCATTACCCTTTGGCTTCACCATGTGTGTGTCTGTAGAAAGGGAACAGTCACATGAAAATGTATGGGGCTGCTCTACAGGATAAATTACTCCTATTTGAGAGAGGCCGCTGTGTTTAGGTGCCAAATATATACCTGGACTACACCGCAGAGTACATGGAAGCTTATTACCTCATTGTTTTGGGCAGACAGTACACCCAGGTGGCTCAGATTTGTAAAAAAGAGATTACAACAGTAACACATTTAATTTAGGACCAATTTTTTTCCAGATTTCCCCATGAACAGGACCGTTTAACATCATTACCACCTCATTCCTCGTATACAAAATGATGATGAATTTTGATTTCAAACTGACAACACAGAAAACCAAGATGCTAATTATTTGTTTCAAATCCACTGAAAGAACTCAAAGTTTCCTACCATTTTGTATTGGGCAGGAATTGTGAAAGGCTAGCGTAATTAGGTCCCTTATTCCCTCCAACGTTAAATCATTCCACGTTTCCAAAATACAAGTTACCATAGCAATTTTTCCTCCCCCTCACGACAGCATAGGAAAAAGGTTGTTCCTGCAGCATCCACGCACGAGAAGATCTGTGCATTTCATTAATTGCAAGACGGGCTGCCCGAAACAGGCTTTGCCAAGCTGGGCACAAAGTAATCCGTGAAGATATTGCTCTGAGCACTTACGCTGTCCCCAATGGAGCGCAGTTTGTAGAAAGGCTGTATGTAGAACCAGGAACCTTCATTTCCAGCTTCATCCAAGGTCACCCTCATAGCATTCTTCTCCAGTAGAGCTGGAAGCCTCTTATTTACTGTTAAGTATTTGTTACTTTTTAAGTGAAGCAGCTAGAATAAGAATTAGAGTTCAGTTCTAAGAATGCTCATTTTTCCTCCCCTCAATAAATAGCGAGTGTGCGTAAGATAAATCACAGTATTATCCTAAATTATATAGAAAAATATGGATGCATTCAGGCACAATTTCACCCACACTTCTTTCAGTATATACACAGTCCTTCAGCACAAAACATCCTCAGCTAATCCAACCGGCCCTTCTCCAGCAAACGATAAACTCTCAGAAATGCTCTTGTCATTTACAACAGTCTGTTCAAAAACCCCGGCTCACAAGCTGCAAAATGCTGGGAACTGAGTGGTTTTTCCTGGTAAGAAGGGGATAGTGAGAAGAAAAGCCGCTTTGCTCTGATTTAACAGAAAACACGACTGATGCTTTGAAGACTCTCTTCGAAATCCCCCATTCTTCAACCCTGTGCTGCGCACCCCCTCGCAGACCACACACCACCAGCACAAAGATATAAGCAGGTCCAGCCCAGCTCCCAACCTGCTCAGCTCCAACCAACTGCTGTTAAATTTCCAGTAAATTTACTTTTGTATAGAAAGTGCTTTTTCACACCTTTTGACTGCTCACAGAACACTTGGGAGTTAAGGGAAAATATGGGCAAAACCTTATCACTGCTCTTGAAAGCGCTGATGTTTTGTAGCTCAATCAAAAATGGCTATTATTATTTTTCTTTCATCATTAAAAGTAGATTTTGTTGCTCCAGATCCTGCAATTGCTATAAAGAGCAGCCAACCAATTTCTCCTTGGACCAAAAGCCCAGCCTGCCCGTGCCCCCGGCCACCCCCTCTGCTGGCTGGTAGCCCATCAGCAGAATAAAATAAAAACCATTTGTAGAGGAATGGCTTAATCTAAGGCTGAAAACACTTAGGTAACTCTCCTTGCTTCTGAAGTGCTGAGGCAATCAGAACCTGTCTTTTTTAATTATGCAATTATTGTACTTTGCATTTTATTGGGTTTGATTTTATTATTTTTTTCCTCATTCCCCAGGACCTAGCATATCCTTTGCTTCAATGGACTGCAATGACTTATATGGCTTGATTTTCCTTCTCAGTGTCAGTTTACTATTTGACGTGCGAACGTTTCATAGAGGGACCCCGTATTTGGCATCGTGCAGTGACGTGGCCACCTCTAACGAGGGCTCTAACGAGCATTTCTGAAGAAAGCAATCATCTGGTGACCTCAAACTAAAAGGCACTATTAACTCAAACCAAGTGACTCCATCACAGCTATGCTCCACATAGCTATATATATACATACATATATATTGCTATACTCCACCATAGCTATAGATATCATAGCATAGTTTTTCCTTCACTTCAGGCCACTGTCACACCCTGCAAAGCTATAGACTCTTGTCCACAAATTCGAGAAATGTAAAGTCACATTGAGCAGGGGAGTTTGAGCAAAAGCCTCTACAGCTTGTGAAGATGCTCCCTACCTACCTGGATCACATTCCCATACTGGATGACCGTTCCCAGCAGCTTTCTGTTTTCAGTTTCATTCTGCTTCTTCTCCAAATCTGCCGCATGCTGAAATTAAAGGAGAGCAATTCAATCGCTGGCTGTTTCACAAGAAGGGGGGCCAAATACTCAAGGTTCTTTAAGAGCATTTCAAAGCAGTGGGAAAAGAGTGAACATCTGAAACAGTGCCATTTCCTTTTTCCAACCTCCAATGGCGTCATTTCCAATTCCCTCGTTCAGTTGGTTAGGAAGAGACATACATGCCACTTAAACAATCTGCAAGAAGGGTAGAATTTGACAAAATTTTGGAATAAAACATGAGATGAAAAACTCAGACAAGATAAGACAAGCCATGAGAAGACAAGACCACACCTATGGAGGGAAGGGGAAAAGGGATGGGTGACAGCTCAGGCCAGAAAGTCTGTATCACTTTTTGCTGATTTCTATACAAATTGAAAGAAAAGGACCTCAACTTGGGATTTTTGTTTTACTTTGCCAGCCTAGGCCCCAACTTTTCCACAGCCTGTCTTTCTATAACAACTCTAATCTCCTCAACACACAGCAGGATTATTTAGAAGAGGTTTACAAATGCCCAACAGCAGCTCTGGATCCCCGAATTCCCAACTCCCAGCAGCAGAGACCTCATACATCACCAGCCTGAAGAAAAATCCTCACGTTACATTATAGACCAGCTGTGAAAATACAGCTGGGCATTTCTGGATCACACCACCGTGGAAATAAAAGGGAAAGCCCTTGCAAAATTGAATGATCATAGGGATATATTGTTCTGTTTAATAACTTAATTTCTAACTAGTCTCTTGCACTTTGTTTCATTTTAAAAGAAGTGAGCTCTCTTGCCCAGGCTGTTTTCAAACCAACTCATTTGGTAAAGAAATTCTCTCTTACGTTACATTAAAGGAGATTTTTTCACTGAAGAAAAAATAATCTGTATTTCCTTTAACAACTATCTGGTGGTAATCTAAAACTAGACTTTTTTGGAGGCTAAGCACCAATGTTTATGGTTTGGTTCTCAGATCTCAAGAACTACAGGAAGGCCAGTTTTTTCCTGGAGGAGAAGAAAGCGCGCACAGTTCCTAACTGCAGTAAGGTAAAGCAGTAATAACACGGGACGAAGCTGAGCTACTGCACAGGAAGAGCCATCTGTAGACTGTTATAAAATCTCAGCATCTTCAGCTTACACAAAAAAGTGCTATTTTTAGAAGTCGTGCTAGGTATTATTGCTGGCTCTGGCCGGGAGAACCTGGAATACAGCTGCTCATTCAAATTCAAAAATACCTTCCGAAATACAATACAGCAGAATTTTCTCTTTATCACTGAAACACAACTTTTTTTGCTCAATTGCAAAGTATTCTGTCACAAAAGGATTTCTTCAAGCCACTTCCTCTCAAATTTCAAAAGCAATCACAAGGAGAGGACTTCTCCGCCTGCTCTGGATCAGGTGCCACATTTATTATACAGAAAGAAAATAGTCTGTTCTGTGAAAATACGATTAAGACTTTGGGTGCATTTCAAAAGCACACACCAAAAACTGACAATAATCACTCAGGAAGAAGGAATCATTTTCTCTGGCCGCTAGATGTCAGCTTCTCAACCGGCACTGACTCCTGATACCAAAGAAAGACAAGTGTCCCAGATTTTAAATCCCTTAAATGGCATTAACTTAAAATAACCTGACCTCAGCACGGAGCGCTCCACAGCAGACAATAAATTCCACCAGCAGACAAACAGAAGCCAAAAAAGGCAAGTGATGATGAATACATCTTGAATCACGAATTTCATTAGAAATTAAATGCACTGATAAAGAAATATAATTACAAGCAGAGCTAACAATCATATGCACATGCCTCAGGGCATAGTCCCCCAGTACACATAACGCAAAACACAGGGGGGTTTAGGATATTCCACGTGCCAACAAAGGGAAAAGATGCCACAGGTACCCACAGGATGGGCAGAAAATTAAGTTTTGATATATGTGACATACATGAGACCAAATTATTTTAAAGCCACACATCAACCCCAGGCCACTGAAGACCTGATTCGGCACATGCTACATAAAGGATTAGCCTTTATGTCAAAGTGATGCATATTAAATAATCTCCAATAAAACTCTAAAGTACTTAGACCCTTTCACCAAAGCAAGCAAGCAGTTCATGCACAGCGGTACACTTCTGTGCAGCCATCACTCAGCTGCAGCTAAATAGGAGAAAAATCTAATCCTGCATTTCTGTGGGGACTCCAGCACAAAATGGTAAAGTGTCGGGTCCCAAACACCCAACTGGCACCAACTGAGGAAAGAGAAGACAACTTTAAATGACATTGTAATGCAAGGGCAATTACACAACATTTTTCTTCTACAAGACGCAGTATTTAGACCAAACTTGCTCTTAAGACCCATGAATTCACACATATGCCCACGGGCATAAACTCTCCCCTTCCCTTATGCACCAGAAAAACCAAACCCAGAAGCCCCTGTTAATTAAAGCTCCTTTTATCAGGAGAATTGTGGCACAAGCGAGGGGACCTTTGTGCTATAGCCAGTACCAAAATAGCTCTCCCCTTGCCAAGTTAATACTTCTAGGTTATAAAATTATGTTTTCAGAAGCAAAATGAGTCAAACAGCCAGGCTTTGTGACAAGCAGGAGCACGGCAGCCATATGGCAATCAACAAATGACACTCTCCTACAGGGCCATTTTGCATTTCAGTCTACAATGAGCTTAATATAGGCCTACAGAAACTAAAAATATTTAGAATTGTAATTTTGACATGAAGTACTCTAGCTATGCAATTTTAACATAAACACAGAGTTTATTTAACTCTAAAGTCAACAGATGGTATTTAAGTTGGCTTTTTTTTTTGTACATAGGAAATCTAAAAACAGCAATCAATTGCCTTACTGGGTTTTCTACTGCTGAATGTCAACATTTTACCCACAAAATATTAAATATTGCAAACTAATAAGGAAGGAGAGGCTTGTCTGGCCTTATAATTACTCATAATTACCCATCAACCTTTACATGTATCAACAGCAGAGACATTTGGTTGAGAAATCCCAATAGATTTATCTGACGGGTAGCTCAGAGGGCATCCACCAGCACAAAACACCTGGGATTTCCAACATCAAGATGCAGCATCTGAGAATCCTCCTCTCTGTGTAGTTTGAAGGGTCCCATTTTTGTGCTGTTACCACCCAAAATGCCCCATTTTAATAGACCACTATTATAGGATAAGGACAAAAAATGAAGTGGCTACCGTGACTCTAACCCAGGATTGTACATACCAATTTTGGGGCACACAGACCTTGACGAGCTCGTTGTCAGAAATCAGAGCACATTAAAAGAATAAAATCTCAGTGTACGTCCCAAAAGGAGCCTTGGATGCTTATTCGTACATCCTCTCTTAGCGTCTCCTGATTAATCGTGTCAAGTTGATTGGAAATATTTATTTAATATAGGATGGACGGACAATAGGATGCCCATGAGCCAACAATGTGCGCTTGTGGCCAAGAAGGCAAATGGCATCCTGGGGCGCATCAAGAAGAGTGTGACCAGCAGGTGGAGGGAGGTCATCCTGCCCCTCTGCTCTGCCCTGGGGAGGCCCAGCTGGAGCACTGGGTCCAGTTCTGGGCTCCCCAGTTCAAGAAGGACAGGGAACTGCTG
>VXAK01026687.1:146635-157660 GCA_013399435.1 Arenaria interpres
TGGACTAGATGATCTCCAGAGGTCCCTTCCAACCCCCTATCATTCTGTGGATGACAGTGTTGATGACCAACAGCAGCCTGATCAATACTTACGTGCAGTTTATTGAGCAGCACCGCATCTGTTGTGCTGTTCGCGCCAGGCTTCGCTGCTTTCCAGAACTGCTTTTGAGCAGAGTACCGGTTCATGGGGCAGAGTTTGAACAGGCAATCTACAAAAAAATAAATGAAATAGAGAAATTGCTTCAAGCATTCCTAATTATCTGGATTTTTGCTGCTGACATTGTCCAAATACTCCAGCAGCGAGGAAAGGTTTATAAACAAATTCCAAAAAAGCTCTTGATCAGACAAATGCTTTTTTGAGCAACAGGAATGTTGCCCCATGAACGATAAAAATTAACTGTTGCTGCCAAACATCTGATGCAAGACCAGAAAATTTATAACTTGTCCCAGTCAAAACCGCTACCAGACTAAAATGGTAACGCTTTCCAGTGCTTTCCCAGGCAAACTGAACTGTTTTACACACAACTTCCCCGTTTTCTACTTTAGCAGGTAGGCTGCTTCACACAAATTGGAGATTGGTTTGTTGGTTTTTTTCAGTTTTTGTTTGGTTGGTTTGTTTTGTTGTGGTTTTTGGGTTTTTTTTTGTTTGTTTAGTTTTTAAATCAAATCCCTTCTATTCCTGAGGAAGCACAAAGAACTGGAGAAAGTCACCGAATAAAGCAGCAGCAGCATAAAATACCCCCAAGGACACACCAGCACAGACATCCAAAGCACAGCCCCAGGTCACAGCAAACCCCCGGGGGGGTCGGGTTCTTTACCCAGTCCATCCACACTGTTGATTTAACATTCTGCCTGGCAAAAGCCAGGCATTACAGCTCATTAGTCTTATTAAAAATACATTTTTGTATTAAGGAGATGCTAACTTATCAGTAATAAAACCAAAGTAGCTGCATTTACTATTTTCCCTCTTCTTTGTTGCTAAGCAACGCAACACGTAAAAAAAATAAATTAAGCTACTCAAAGACAGTGCCTAAAGTAGCAGCTTAGAAGTTTAAACAAAGTGCCAGAAAAGCCAGAAGGGCTGATCCGGGTGCCTCTTTGGCAACGGAGGGGATGTAAGGCTTCGGGCTTCTGATTCACGTGGTGGTTCTCAAGGCACCTGGTGTGTTCTGCCAGGCAAGCACTGCCATGTGGGAGGCAGGAAGCTGAGGACAGACCCACCGGGGGGGTCTTATCTTCACCTTCTGGGCTGCCTGGCTAACAGAGACGTTGGATGGGTGCCAACCAAAAAGGGGAAAACCCCACGCTTGGAGACAAGTCATTTCAGCTCTGCCAGAGGTTAACATTACAAGGGCATGTTGTGATAGGACGAGGGGAATGGCTTCAAACTGGAAGAAGGTAGATTTAGATTGGATCTCGGGAAGAAATTCTTTGCTGTGAGGGTGGTGAGAGCCTGGCCCAGGTTGCCCAGAGAAGCTGTGGCTGCCCCATCCCTGGAGGGGTTCAAGGCCAGGTTGGAGGGGGCTTGGAGCAATCTGGTCTGGTGGGAGGTGTCCCTGCCCAGGGCAGGGGGTGGCACTGGGTGGGCTTTAAAGGCCCCTTCTAAATCCAACCGTTCTTTGATTCTGTGAAAGTTGCTGAAGGTGCTGAGCTCTGCTAGAGACAGGCCTTGGTAATTTTAATGCAGGATGCCATTTGAGATGGACACCTTCCCTCTTTTCATGCCTTTTTTTAAAGAAAAGACCTACGTGACATCGCTCTGTCCATCTAATCCAGCCTCAAAGCACCAGGAGAGCACACAGAACACTTTTCACAGATGGGTAAAGGTCTGTCTTCAAAACTAAACCCCCTTCACGGTGAAGCACTGGTGGCAGAGTGTCATTTCATCTCGAACTGACAGCCACACGGGGTGATCAACTTGTCCCAAACCTCCACGGCAATTCCCACAGCCTGCTGAGCTGGTGGCACAGTGCACCAGGAGCTCGGTATGGCACTGGGGACCTCTAATGGAGTGAGGAAGGAGCTAAGGGTATGTGGAAGGAGATTTAATTGCATCTACCCAGAACTACTCGCCTCCACTCTGACACCATCAGCTTACAGCTTCTGAACAAAGGAGAAAAGTGGAAAACGAAGCGCAAACCACACTTTCCAGGTTTGCTCTCTTCATCGTATTTTTCATTTACATAAAGATGATTCACAGCGATTGACAGCACAGAAGAGATTCAAAAAGCCACTGCAGGCTGGCACTTTGAGCTAAGACTATGCATTGTAAGCAACACACCAGTTATAAAACTTTCTATTTTTGCTTAAACCATCAGTTCACACAATGACAGCAATTAACACACAGAACTGCGGAGAAGAATTAATTGTATGCTAGATTTAGTCACAGTGCAAGTGTACTTTTTCCCCCCTATCCTTTTCAGTCAAGAAAAGTTGTCAAGTTTGGCTCAACTTCTACATTGGCAGCTGCAAGAACCTCCTCTCCTCCCAGGGTAGAGGTCTGCAAGTGTTTGAGCTTGTCCAACGCAAGGAGGGAAAACATTACGTGCTTTTCTAAGGTTCTATTCCT
The DNA here is from genome assembly GCA_013399435.1 of Arenaria interpres. Classification (NCBI taxonomy): domain Eukaryota; kingdom Metazoa; phylum Chordata; class Aves; order Charadriiformes; family Scolopacidae; genus Arenaria; species Arenaria interpres. The sequence goes on from VXAK01026687.1 coordinate 149,204, forward strand.
AGTTACAAGGCTACAGATCTACAACAAACAATGAAAAGCACCCAATATTTTTTTTTCCTAATATTTGTTCCACAAAAATCTATTTCTTAAGCAGCCGAGGAGTTAAACTTCGGCTTATTCCCCTTAATATGACCACTACCGGATGTCTTTCACCACAGGCCAAACTACATCAACTTTATGGCCAGAAGACTTTCAGATCTCCCCATTCCATAGTCTTATGTGTTGATGAAAATCGACACGCAAGGATGTGTGAGCTGAGTACCATCATGGTCAGCAACCTGCAACCCCCAGCAGCAATGGCTGTGTAAGACAAACCAATTACTTGTCAGACACAACACTTAAGGAAGTGAGGTTTATTTCTAACAAATAGAAAATGAAGCTGAAACAATCAGCTATTTGCTCTGATCATAGATTCAAGCAGCTTTAGCCACACGGAAAAGGTGATAAATAAAGCTATTACTGCAAAGTAATTACATCTTATTCTTTGCTGTTTGTTGAATATTAACCACGACGGAATGCGGTTCCTATTCAGATCTTCATGATATAGAGGGAAAAATGGCAGAATTGAACACTAAGTATAAAAATAAAATACTACGTAACTGCTGATGAAACGATGACACATCATTGAGCTTGAACACCCAAAAAGGTCCTGCAGGAAAGAGCCACTGCGTAATTGTGTACTACCCCGTGGTGCAGATGGCACAAGGATGATGAATGAAGGTTATACAGACATGTATTAAATGTGCATTTCAGTGTTTCCATGCTAAATCCTGCTCTTCCGTCAGCAATGGCTTTGCATCTAATAAACTGGACTGAGTAAGACCCTAATTGCCCCGTGTGACACATTAATGCTCTTGCTGCTTGGACACTGAGGTCCCCACATGGGTCTCTGCCACCTGAAACATTTTCAGTGCTGCTTGTTTATCCTCTGCATGTACCAGCATCACAGAGGAATAATCACAATCAAGGACACTGGAAACACCAGAAAATTGTATGCTCTGAAGTGTTCTGGGGTTCAACAAAGAGAGAAACTTGCCAGCTACATTATACCAACTCCAATTCTTCCCACCCCATGCTTTTTATTTTCTCTTCTTCCTTTTCCATTCCCTTCTTGTGTATCAGACCTTGGTTCTTTCCTTCCCAGAGTCCCCAAACTCCCAGCCCTTCCTGCCAGTCCGAGCCCAACTGGACCAATTATCCGCTTCCACCCCCATTAACTTATTTGCACCCCGCTTCCCCACCAACAACTGATTCATTCCTCCCTTCCCTCTTCCCCCCACGACACCAACGTACAGGTCTCCTCCTAACACTTGGAGGGATTATGTTCTGCCCAAATGGATTAAGTTTTGTCCAGACAATCCTCATTTCCCAAGATTTCCCAACTTAATCATCCATAGCACTGTACGCCCCCAAAGCGTAAGGAACCAGAACATTTTTTAAAAAAAAAATTATATAATAATGCCAGGCTTTTTCCCTTAACCATCACCACAGTATTTTGCCAGTCACTATTTAGGAATGCAGATCTTCCTTTAGAAACACAACTGGGAAAAGTACCTGCCAAAAAAATAGTTATAATGCAAGACTTGTCTAAAACTGCAGATACCCACTAACCTCAGAGAGGCTGGAATGATTTGGGGAAGCCAGTAGAGCATTTCAGAGCCCACCCAGGATACCATCACCTTCTTTCACACCAAGTTGCCAAGAAATACCTAACTCAAACATACCTATGCAATTCCAGCCTTCCCATCAGAGGGTTTCCCCACCACTTGGGGCATTAAATGGTGTTATCGGGTCAGTTCTACCCTGGGTATATGAAGACAGCTCAGAAAGTTGCTACCCCAACAGCCAAAGCTCTTTGTGGACACCAACTACTATTAAAACTGCCCACCTTTGCTCCTTTCAGAGAGCAGCTCGGGTAGGTTTTTGAGCTGCAGTACACAATTTTCCTCTCTCTGCCATTCTCTAACGAGCTCGTTTCTAAACGCTCTGGAATTACTCTTAGCTCCAGCCCGGCTGGTTGTGTAATGCACCACTCATCATTGTTTCCAATTCTGCCCCCGCTATTTTAAGCATTTTAGTAGAAAGTCTTCCCCAACTTTTCTGCAGTTAGAGAATCCGGGCATCAAACATTTTGTTGGCAAAAAAGGTGTGTCATTTATTCCATTTTTTAAACATACATCCAGATTTTACAAAATGCCAACTGGAGAAAGGTAAGAGTCAAGAAAAATTATTCCCTCTCTCAAAAACCCTCATACTTCAGAGAACTTTCAGATGAGGGAAATCTATAAAGATGAAGATATTTTAAAAGTCACTTAAAAAACTCACTGAATATTTAACACCAACACAGCTGTTTCTTCGTTACTTGAAAAAAAAAACCCAACAAACTGCTTTTTGCGCAGCAATACTAAAATTAAAAGAAAATTAGCAATTCCCTGTTGAAATTTAGCAGTTTTCTCTTCAGACTTTTCTATACTTGGATACCTGATATTTCCCAAAGGCCAAAGCCTGCTTAGAGTAAGGAATAAATATAAGGATAGTGGTTTTTATTTTATTTTTAATATAAAAAATAGCAGCAGAGAAGATGAAGTAGTAACAGAGCTGGCAAGGATGGAAATACGGCAAACAGAAGTTCTTGCCTTTATATTTATGAAAGTTGCACAGCTTTAATTCACTCACAAGGATGATACTACTCCATAGGATGAAGAGATTATTTATTTAAAGGCAAAATGAAGGCCTCTTTTGTGTTTAAGTGAAATATTTTCATGCAGGAGGCATATAGAATAATACAAAATGCATATATTCAATCACAGGCAAGTTTCACCTCCTCAAAAACCCTCAGATTACTACATCATCTATTTCTATACTTGTTCCTTCTGAGGTTTAAAATGAATAGATGACAGCCTAAGAGGTTCAAAGAATATAGAACAAAAGCTGCTACAGAAATGTGTTGATTATTAATCATTCCTGCATTTCCATAAAGAGGGAGGGGAAAAAAAAAGAACCTGATCCTACTGAAATTACTGTCTTTGTGATGAGAAGACATCTTTCCATTTGCAATTTGCAGCGAAGCGGCTTTGCTGGGAGCACAGAAAAACCATTTAAAAAAATACCTATTTTTTGAGGATGCACTAAAGGCTTGACCTGCTGTTCTGGCAGAGCCCAATCCAGCAAAACAAGCGAGAAAATAAACCTGAACTCTATGATTTCAGCCCAGTGGAAGGCGGTGATTGAAGTCTTATGCGGCCAACGCTTCTGCCATGCTGTAACTGGGAAAAATTTAAGGCCGGGTGAGAAGGTGCATATTTATTCCAAGCCCAAAGGTCTTGTCACAGTCACACATGTAAAGGCAAAGCCAACCCAATCATCCAGGAGTCAAATGCTGAACTAGTTACAGGATAAAAAATATTAGAGGTTCCTGCTGCTGTGGAATCTGTCACCTCCCTCCCGCACGCTGCCGCGTCTTACCTGCTCCAAGGGCTTTCAATGGCTTTCTTTTGAAAGGAGAATAAAGGAGGAAAAAATCACCCATGCAACCAGCATTTAAATGGAGAGCCCGCATGATTTACGATCTAAATATATTTTAATTTTTGTGTTAAAATCACCACCCTCCATTCATATCTGCAAGACACGAGGGTAACCACCCTGTTGCCACTGTACTCATTTATGCACGGTTCTACCAATGGAAATCGCTACTTCATTTTTTCAAGCTGTAACAACAGAGGAAATAATGTAATTGTTATTAATTTAGAGCTGATGCATCAAACCCAACCAAGGGAGGAGACTGCAACTGCGATTTCAGAATGAAAAATTGTAGACCTGAGAGCTGGACACTGAACATCAATGCTTGCTACATCAACAGTATTCACTAATGCAACATTAATTAAAAAGAAATGGATTTCTGAACACATAACAAATTAGGATGTGACTCAATATTGTTAGAAACTTCACAGTGACAAACACAGCATTTCAGATGCACCGAAATTTACTGTTCTTCAGTGAAAACTGAGCGAGAAAACTTCATTCTAACAACAAAAGCGAAGACACAGCTGCTCACCTGCAGGGAAAAATCACCTCCCGAGGCTCTGGACACACTGCCATGTCCGGGGTAAATTAAGAACCAAAGCACCCACAACTCACAAACACCTTCCAAAGCCCTCAAGACCAAAGGCAGCAAATTGCCCCAAAAAACCACCAAAAGACTAACATGAGAAATGCACCTTTAAGTAAACATCTTAGGTACCAAAGAGTTCAGAACACATCAGTGTTTGTTTTACTTCTGCATGTAACCTCTTTGGTCTCCTTCAGAAAGAAAACTGCTACTCGAAAAAGAGAGAAATATTTAGACACTGGATATACAGGCAGTTCCAAAAGGAAACATTTGCAGGAAAGAGCAGATTCGTTTTTCAGTCTCTGGAGCAAGCCAGGCTGAGTGAAGATGCTTCGTGAAAACACAGAGCCAGGAGGGACAGCAAGAAAAAAAAAACCAACACACAAAAACCAACCAACCCACTCCCCAAAAACCCACCGATGCATTTAACTAAAACATACCCCATTTGACATCTAGGGGGTGAAGTTAAAGAATGCAAGAAAACCAGCAGCCTCCTTGTTGCTATAATGGAGAACATGTCCCTGGATGGACAATATATGGGACGATGGGAGATCCATGAAGACAACATGACACTGAGTTTATTCAGAGAAAACGGTCAAGGACAGAGAGTGAGTACACCAGGTACCCTTGAAAGCATTAACGTCTTATTTATGGACCCAAAGGATAATTCAGACCAAGAGAAAGTACTTAAATTAAGCTTAGAATAAGCTCAAGAACCCTTAGGGGAAAAAAAAAAAATAAAAATCAAAGCACCATTATGGCTCTCAGATAGTAATAAATACAAGCCAGAAAAAAAGCCTCTTAATGTTGAGCAGAGGGGAAAAAAAAAAAAAAAAGAGAGAAGAGTTCCGAACTGCAGACATTATTTTGAGCTTAGCCAGGATCTCAAAAGAGCTAATTTCAGTGAACGTTTTTACTGTCTTAGCTCATCTGTGTCTCTGGTCCAGCACGAAAAGAAATCCTGGGCTAGAGCAAACCTTGCCAAGAGGCAAGTCCAAAGGCCAACCCCCTCTCTCCCACACGCACTGAAAATCAAGTTTTACACACAAGGAGAAGCATTTGTGCTTTGTATGAGAGGAATTCACCAAACTAAGGTGAATACAAGGTGCAGCAGCGGTTTTAAGTAAGTTGTTGTGGCTTTATCCTTTGTCCCAGCCTTGAGAGCTGTATCCTTAACTCGGGCAGGCACCCACCATCACCCTTTTAAGGGTTCCTGTGATAAATCTCCCCTCGAGGCACTAAATCACAACTCTCAGAACATGAACCCTGGGACCTTCTGCCTCAAAACCCTTAGGTCTTTCCAGCCTGCGTGGCAGGCTAGCCGCCTAGTCGCACTAGCAGCGAACCACAGTACAGTCATCTGCTGCCCATATTTCATTCTATTTTGACCGATTTCACCCTCACGTTTGCTTCTTCACTTGGTTCCTGCTTTTCCGGAATAAAGTTCCTGCTGGAAAGGGGTCGGGAAGCGGGGGCAGGAGGCAGGGAACAGCTCAAGAGCCCGAGCACAGGAAAAATAAGAGAAGATCAGATTTCAGACACCCTCAGCAAGCGCCAGTGTCAAGCAGTATGGAAAGAATACGGTTGTGCTATTAGCCAGAGCTGACGTGACTGAAGAGCATCATAAAAGTTGCTTCTATTTAAGCAAGCTTTGCGTGCGTGTCGTAAGGAACGAGCCACCACAGCATCACGCAAATCAAAAAGGCCAATTTTTCAGCCGTTCAATAAAGTAACTCGATTTTCAGCTTGTAAATGCATTTGGCTTAAAGAAAGCCCACACTGCCAAAAAAAAAAAAAGATACCAGGAAGTTAAATAAATATTTGATAATATTATTGAAGTCTAGGTTGGAAGAACTGAAGGAATAATAAAAACTGAATTCAGTGCTTGAATTTTTATTACGCTAACGAAGCGTTTGGGATCCTCTGCCTGAAATGCTTATTTGTGGCTTTCCTTCTGCACTGAGGCCATATTCCTACCCCCCAGCCCCGCTGCCTGCTGCAGAGTCACCAGTAATCCCCAAAACCCCAGGTTCACAGGACTGGTAGATTGCTGGAAAGTGCCCTGAGCCCTTCCCTCCCTCTCAAAGGCAGAATTAACCATGCCTGCTCCGTTCCTGAAGTCATCTATTCCAGCCCTCCACTATTTCTGTATCTAACCTATTTATTTTTACAATTCGGGCCCATTACATCTTTCCATCTCCACGGGGGTGTGCAGAACTGAACTTCTCCCAGCAGTATCTACAGGGTCCTCTGTCCCTGTCCCACAGCTACTGAGATGCAAAACCAATCAGTCTTGTTCCTGACCATCACCCCCCTCTGGATTTTCTCTCACTGGCTCACATCTTTCTGGAAGTACAAGGTGCAGCACTAAACAAGATACTTCACTTGAGGCTCTGCCAGGAAGCAACACTGGAAAAAAAATAATTACTATGGCTTTTGGCAATGTTTCTTTCTAGATATTCTGAGGCAGCAACTGCACTTTTTGTAACAGCACAGCATCGACCTCTCCTATTCTAATGGTGATTCCTGCCACCCCCACATCCTCTTCTACCACGCTGCTGCGTGTGCCCATCGTCATGGAATTGTCTGGGTTGGAAGGGACCTTTAAGATCATCTAGTCCAACCATCAACCTAACTCTGATAAAAAACCATCACTAAACCATGTCTCTAAGCATTACGTCAACCCAGCTTTTAAATTTCTCCAGGGGATGGTGCCTTGACCACTTCCCTGGGCATCCTCCTCCTCCTCCCAGGATGCAGTCAACTCAGTGCAGCCTTTGACATACACCCCCACTGAACGACTTCCTTTGATTTTCAAGGTAATTCTGAGTGAATTCCCGAGTCATCATCTCCTCTGTGGGGCTGGCAGAGGACAGCCAGCTGTGAGAATCGCCCAGTGCTATGCTGGGAGCAGGCAGCATCACAGAATCATCTAGGTTGGAAGGGACCTTCAAGATCATCTAGTCCAACCATCAACCTAACTCTGACAAAAAAAACCATCACTAAACCATGTGTCTAAGCATTATGTCAACCCGTTTTTTGAACAGCCCCAGGGATGGTGCCTCAACCACTTCCCTGGGCAGCCCATTCCAATGCTGGGTAACCCTTTCAGTGTCAAAATTTTCCCTAATATCCAACCTGAACCTCCGCTGGTGCAACTTGAGGCCATTTTCTCTTGGCCCATCGCCTGTTCCTTGGGATAAGATACCAACCCCGACACATCCATAAGGCCTGTGCTGCTGCAGGGATATCCCAGTAAACCAGCCACAGATGGACTCGAGTGGCCCCATTTGAAGAGCTTAGCAAAGCACAGACAAATGCAAAAAAAAACACAAAACAAAACGCAAAAACAAAAAACCAAAAAAAAAAGCAAAACCACCCAGACCTGCCGTAATTATAGGAAGCAGCACCCTGGAGGTGAATAGAGAAGATGGTGCTGCTGAACTGCGCTGTGCTCCCAGGCAGAGTGAAACACCCGCCTCCACATCTGCTTTCTGAGCCCGAAAGCCTTATTCCTTGCTCTCTGTTCCTAGGCTGGGCTTGAGTCTTTCCCCTCGCTCACTGAGGCCCTCTCCCTACTTTAAACAGTCACCATCCTTTTGGCAGGGGACCAGAGATGCTCTTGCCGAAGCCTATCAGATGATGCTCCTCAAGCTCACCCCATGGCCGGACACCACTCCCCTCCGCAGGAACAGAGCACAGAAGACGCCAACAAATCATGCAGCTAATTAAAATTTGGCCAAAGTCCTCCATAACCTCGTCTCAGCACTGGGGATAGCACTCTGGTTCAGTCATTATAAAAAGCAGGTTATCCCGACAGGGAACATATACACTGTAAACACAAGTGCTGCCATATATTGCCCCTGCTCAGATTGTCTGCCGCCGCACACCAGCGTGTTACAGCAGAGAATAAAACACTTCAGGCACTCCTAAAAAGCAGACTATTCCAGTTTGAAGAATTAAGCTGTGGCCAGCACCGCTGCGAAAACGCAATCTATAGCTTCAGAGATCAAAAATGAAAGTGGAAAGTAGTCCCTGAACTAGTAAAACAGCCCCTTCCAGGAGCAGCCGAAGAGCACTGCGTGACCAAAAAAGGCGAGTGAGAGCTGGAAGCCAAAGCAGCAGAGCCCGGCTGCTGCGGGGAAAAAAAAGCCAGACAGCTGGATAATAGAACCGTGAACACGCCAGCTTCACTCGCCGGGTCGCAAATGGGAAGAACAAATGTTCAGCGACCGCGAGCGGAAGCAGAGGCTGCCAGGGGAGGCCTGGAGGCATTTATCCCGGCCGGCGGGAGCCGACAGAGCATTCTTACTGCAGTTCCGTTGGGGGGGGGGTTTTGTTGGTTTTTA
>VXAK01026687.1:157686-197700 GCA_013399435.1 Arenaria interpres
TTTTTTTTTTTTAAGCAACGCGATGCCGTCATTCCAAACAGGCAGGGGAATCGCCAGAGATTATGGCTGGAAAGAGATGCTGATGGGGCACTTACCGTCACCCGAAGGGAGCACCCAGAACCAAAAAATCCCAATCCCAAAAATGCACTGTGTATCCCATCCTGACACGCGTTTCACCCGGCTGCCAAATGCTGCTAGACGAGGACAAGCACAACGGTGGAGTTGCTAAAAAGAGAACTGTTCATTTTTCAACTTCAAAAGAAACTGAGTTGGGTTTTTTCTTTCTTTTTTTTTTTTAAAAAAAAACCCTCAGTCGAGTGTCATTCAATTTATTTTCGCCTGCTCTGCTATTTAATTACCTTCCAGAAAAAAAAAGAAACAGAATGCGCTATCATTCATCTACCCACACATGTCATCCAAGGCCAGGTTGGATGGGGCTTGGAGCAACCTGGTCCAGTGGGAGGTGTCCCTGGCCAGGGGTGGCACTGGATGGGCTTTAAGGTCCCTTCCAACCCAAACCATTCTCTGATCCCTAAGGGTTGTTTCCTACAGGCTCCAAGTATAAGCCTTTTGCAGAAATAAACACTCAGAGTTGACTTGGTGTCTATGTCCCATGGACATAGCAGCTTCTAGGACTCCTCGGTTCATCAATAATGGATTGTGTCCCTGGAGAACGGGCTGTAAGAGCCTGTAACAGGAACACCAAAACTTCAGACAACAAGCCCTTGAATTAAAATGTACTTGTAAAGGAAACTATCAGTTTCATTTCTTTAACTTCTTGTCCCGCTATTAAGCAGACCAAGAAGGTTGCTTTTAGGTGCTGTAGTTCCCCATGATAACACCTGACTTATTTCCCTGAAATCCTTGAGACAAGAGCAACCAAAAAAAACTCATTATGCTGATACCACACTAAGTACACCCCAGCGATGGACCTCGAGGCTTGTTATTGTCCCTCTGTCACACCAGCAGGCTCAGCTGAAGCAAGAGGTCCTCTGCCCCACGTTCTCAGGTGCTCCACTTTTTCACTTTCTAATTAGCACTCCCCTCTGCAGCACCTCCCGAGGAGCATCCATCCACCTGTGCCTTCAATCCCAACCGCTGCTTCCGGAGCCAATTTACCTTTGAGAACACAATATTTACCAGCCATTGAATTTCAAAGCCTATTAATTGTGGCCTTCTCACAGCGTGAGGGAATCAACAGATCCCTTCGTTTGGGTCCCCTCTCCTGCCAGCTGCAGGAGGATGAGCAAATCTGTGCATTAGTGTGGCATTTGACAGTCACAGCTGGGAGGCTTCACAGCAACATGCATTCAACTGAAAAGTGGAAGGGGGGGGTGTAGAAGTGGCAATTAAACCTTCACCTAGCTATCACTACAGTGCTGACAAAGGTTTTCCTTAACACAGGGACTTTTCCCCGCCTTTAATTGATCCTGTAAATGAAGCCCTCAGACCATACCAACATGTCAAGGCATTTACATTGCCAAGGGAAGCACCAAAAAGGATGGCGCATTAATTACCATCTGGCAACCAACAACATACATCCCTACCTGTATTTGTTTCTGTAAAGTCCAGAGAAAACAAATGTATTCAGACCACTTAGTGCTACATCCATTTAAAAAACCTCCCTTTCCATAAAGGACAATAATTAGGTGTTTTCAATGTTTTAAGCCACCTTTCAAGCTTACTGACATAGTAACTCATCAATCAGTGCGGAAGAAAGCTGGATTCTGAAGTGATGGATGGGCTGGTGAGAGCTATTAAATAACACCAGCTGCATCACCGTCTGAACACATCCCACACTCACATCCGCACGGAGTCAGCAAAGACAGTCATCTCGGATCACAAATACCACCTTCGTCCGTAGCCTCAAAGCAGCAATAACCTTCGCAGTTCAGAAAAAGGCACCCGAGTTCTCTGTTAACATTGCCTGCTCCTGTCCCTTCTCTTCCCTCATTTGTCTCAATCACTGTCTTTTTTTTTTCAATTAGTATTTGTACCATAATTGTATTAAAACTGTTTTCTGGTTGTGTCAGGAGGTCCAGCATCTTCTTCCAGATCTGCGTCAGGTTTATGCCCTGATTTTCAGTATTTCAGATTAATCAGGTTTCAAATAAATTTTCCTTTTCTACACAAGATCTTGGCGTTCAGAAACAGCAGAAGCAACCAAAAAAAAAACCAATTATACCCAATAAATTTGATAATATCTATTTGCAACTGTTGGTCTGCAGAGCGGAGCTGAGCCACAGCGCAGGCAGATGAAATTCTTTGGTGGGGAGATGCTGGGAGAGCCCGAGATGGTGAATCACAGCCAAGGCAGCCCCAAACAGGGACCAAAGAGCCTTCAGAGGCAGGACCCAACACTGCTGGTTTCACCAGCGTGATGGGAGTGTTTTAAAAATTACTGCAGCCCTCTCCCGCTCCGCTGTAAATTTAAGAGGAATTCACAAGGACTACATCAATGGTGACATCTGAACAGTGTCGTTCCACCTCTTACGGTGCCAGGGGCTATTTCCAGCCCCTAAAAACATGGCCCTTGGCACCGAGAGCTACAAGAGCACTCAATGCCCCATCCCATGCCAGCTCTCCCACGGAGGCGGCCTGAAACAATGCTTTATAGATTTATGACTTCAGAGGAAAATTGCAGTAGCAAGAGGTAGCACTCGACTACGTTACTCATCTGTAGACCCCAGGGTAATCTTTCCCCACAACAATTTTAACACATGCTTTGAGAAAAACAAGCACATCCGCCTCTTGAAGCAACAAGCCACTCTCACACAAACTAGACGGGAGTTACGAAAGACGGATTGCAAATATCCTTGATATTAGAGATGCTCAAAAAATTACATTCTGCCTGGGAGTTCAGAAATAAACACAATTTCAGCAAATTGTAAATGAAACCCAGACATTGATGCCATCCAATGGCTTCATCATGGACAGTGCCTGCTATACTGATTAAATATCTGGACTTTATTCAAAGATAACTGATACAAGCAGAACAAAATCACCCGTCAAACCACCTGAGGATACATGCATTATGCAAAACAAAAAAACAAGTGACAAAGATGTGAAAAGTCGATTATCTGTAATTTCCTGAGCTTTTAGATGTGGATAAGCACTTGGGACTTTCCTCACTGACTTTCAATTTTATTAAGTCACGCACAGTATGAAAAAGAAGCCACCAGAAGCAGCAGCTTAAGTTGACTTGTCTGCCACGTCTCTGGATTTTTAAAAGGTGAGCTTCAAGATACTGAGCGTGCCTTCTATTTACCCCTTGAAAATATCCAAAAAGCCTGCTACTTCTCTATTCAAACACATGATATTCTCATCATTTCAGATTTTTAGATATTTTCAGGCACAAATCCATTATTTTCTTACTGAAGATCAGAGCAGTAGCAATGCTACACATTAAGAAAGGAAGATTATGAGACTTCACCAAAAGATATTAGTTGGTAGAAACCCATATGCAGTGAATTATATTTCCATGATCTTCCACTGGCATAGAAACAGAGGAATATTAATGACCTTAAGTGGTCATTAGCGCCCTGCATCCTCCTGCTGTGTGGCAGCACAGGAGTCCTTCCACCACGTAGCTTTCCGTTTGGTCATTCAAAAAAAAAAGCTTTGAAGGCTTTTAGGAGGTGAAGCCATTTAAAGTACGGTTAAAAAACACTGCAAAGACTCAGTATTTAAAGAGAAACAGATGAGCTGCTCCAGGGAAGCGTTGGAGAATCGTGTGCAAGTTTCTGAGCCAAAACGCTAGGATGACACCGGGAAACTAATCGCATTTTTTAGAAGGAAATAGCGAGGCTGGAAGCGTGATGGGAGGTCACAGCACACGACCTGCCAGGGTCAGGATATAACAGTTTTTGCATTCCATCCCCGGACTTGCCCTACTGCAAACATTGCCAAAGGAACATTATAACGTTCGCGCACGTTATTTCCACTTCTTTACAATAACATGTCTTGAAAATTGTCATCAGATAGCCCACTCTCTCCGACAACCCACGTCTGGGGACACAAATGACCGCAGAAATCAGAGAGCTTTCAGCCCTCACTCAAGAGCTGCTCGTGGAATGCTAATTAACCTCACAAACCCCAACCAGAGAACAAGTTTTTCTTGTCAAACATCCCTGCGTGGTACTTTTACTAATAAATACATCCAAATAACTGCTGAGTAGAAGCCTTAAGCCATATGCTTGTTATGTATACAAATCAACTTTTTTTTTTTTTACTAAAAATATTTAATCTGAGACTGCTGATGTACCCACCGTGATGCAGCAGGGATGGATCCTTCAGTTCAGCCACACAACACCCTTTTGCTCAATTCTAATGAAATGTGATGAAGAAATTATCCCCATGGTCTTCATTTTATAAGGTCTAATAGATTTATGAGGAAAGTTTTCAGAAGTCATTGGGAAGCAGTAGCAGAAGTGGGTCAAAACGAGTGCAACGCTGACAGAGACGCCAGGCGTGCTGAAAGAACATCACACTATCTTCCTTGATCTCTGGTACTCGGGATTTCCACTTCATGCATGGGAGGGGTTGAGAAACACTTCTTTTATCAAAACTTCACTCCGTCATCCCCACCACTGCCTTACGTTTACACAAAGGTAATGGGGACAGAAGGAAGGAGAAGGGGTTTTCCGATGGCAAGCATGGTATCTTGTGGAACTCCACCAGTACACCCAGTCCTGCACTGTCAATTTGCTGCTCTGCGGGGACACGACCAACAGGAAAAGGCTTCCAAGGCTATGGTAGATCTTCACCTCCAACAGCACACAGCCACCCAAAGCCAACTGCAGGAACTCCTGGCCTCGTCAGAAGGGACAAGCCAATGTTAATACACACACACACACACACAAACCCAAGGTTTGACCCAAGGTCACAAGCATAGAACTGAATCATAGAATTGTCTGGGTTGGAAGGGACTTTAAGATCATCAAGTCCAACCATCAACCTAACTTTGATAAAACCCATCACTAAATCATATCACTAAGCACTATGTCATGAAATCATAGAATCATATGGGGTTGAAAGGGACCTCTAGAGATCATCTAGTCCAACCCCACCACCAGAGCGGGTCTACCTATAGCAGGTTGCACAGGAACTTGTCCAGGCGGGTTTTGGACATTTCTAAAGACAGAAACTCCATCACCTCCCTGGGCAGCTTGTTCCAGTGCTCTACCACTCTCACAGTAAAGAAGTTCCTTCTCACATTTAGGTGGAACTGCTTATACTCAAGTTTGTGCCCATTTCCTCTTGTCCTGTCCCTGGGCACCACCGAGAAAAGACCAGCCCCGTCCTCCTGGTACCCACCCTTGAAGTATTTATAGGTGTTGATCAGTTCCCCCCTCAGCCTTCTCTTCTCCAGACTAAGAAGAGCCAAGTCCCTCAGCCTCTCCTTATAGGAGAGATGCTCCAGGCCCTTAATCATTTTTGTGGCCCTTTTCTGTACCCTCTCCAGCAGTTCCCTGTCCTTCTGGAACTGGGGAGCCCAGAACTGGACACAGTGTTCCAGATGGGGTCTCCCCAGGGCAGAGCAGAGGGGCAGGATGACCTCTCTCCACCTGCTGGCCATGCTCTTTTTGATGCCCCCCAGGATGCCATTTGCCTTCTTGGCCACAAGGGCCCATTGCTGGCTCATTGTCATCCTGTTTTCCACCAGAACTCCCAGATCTTTCTCCTCAGAGCTGCTCTCCAGCAGGTCTCCCCCAACCTGTACTGGTGCTTGGGGTTAATTCTCCCCAGGTGCAGCACCCTACACTTGCCCTTGTTAAATTTCATTAGGTTTCTCTTGGCCCAACTCTCCAGCCTGTCCAGGTCTCGCTGGATGGCCGCACAGCCTTCTGGGGTGTCAGCCACCCCTCCTAGTTTTGTGTCATCAGCAAACTTGCTGAGGGTACATTCCATCCCTTCGTCCAGGTCATTGATGAATATATTGACGAGGACTGGACCCAGTACTGACCCCTGGGGAACACCACTTGTTACGGACTTCCAGCTGGATTCTGTGCCCCTAATCACAACCCTCTGAGCTCTGTCTTTGAGCCAGTTTTCAATCCACTTAACTGTCCATTCATCTAACCCACACTTCCTAAGCTTAGCTATGAGGATGCTGTGGGAGACAGTGTCAAAAGCCTTGCTGAAGTCAAGGCAGACAATATCCACCGCCCTCTTCTCATCTATCCAACCAGTCATGACATCATGTCAACCCAGCTTTTGAATACCTCCAGGGATGGTGCCTCAATCACTTCCCTGGGCAGCCCATTCCAATACTTAATCACCTTTCAGTGTAAGATTTTTTCCTAACATCCATCCTGAACCCCTCCTGCATATTCCAGGTAAAGGGGTGTTACTTTATTTTCAGCAAACTTCTTGTGCTGGCTAGACTGAAAATCTGCAAAGCACTTTTAGAAAAGTAACCCACTTGTCCTGCACATCCTTGAGGGGCCACATCATTCCAAAGCAGCGCTCATTTAAACAAGGCATAAAGGCGCACAGGATCACCAAGGCACCCCTGACTAATACCAAAGGCCCATGAAGTCCACCACGCACATTAGCTCTGCCACCTCTTCCCTCCTGAGCAGCGCAGAGAAAGCCAATTTCCTCTTCTTTGAAAGGCCCACCCTTCCCTATGTGCCTTCAAAGCTCTTCCATAGGGAACGCACACCACGCTTGACAGCAAGAAGTCCCGAGGATCGTTTGCAAGAGCAGGCTTCATGCGTTATCCTCCCCCAGTGGCCCTAAAGCAGCTGGTTCCTGCCTACTCCCACCCCACGCTCTCCTCCATGGCAACACTTCTGTGTACCAACAGGGAAATACAGAGAAAAATGAATAAGAGATTATTTCTGTGTCCTCGGATCCAGCACCAGCACGATGCTCGTAATCAGGAATCATTGCAAAGCAAGATGTCCACTTCAGCAATTCAGTCAGTCGCATAAATTTCACTCGAGAGGTTGGACTAGCTCCATACCACGCTGAAAAGCCCAACCTGACAGCTGGCTGTGCCACAGACTTGTCAGCAGAGAAAACCCACACAGGATGCTGCCTGACGAAGCTCAATCTCTTGACTATTAAAGAAGTCACCCTGTAGATCACTACATCTTACGGAAGGGTGACTATCAAGAGTCACTTTCAAACCTGGAAAAAAATAATCTAGACAAACTTACCTTTGTGCTTGCAAAATAATAAATATTTATTTATAAACTAACTCCTTTCTACTTACCAATATCATGGTACTATGCCTTTATACTTCTTTAAAAATCTAAATATTTAAAATATGTTTAAAATTAGTGTAGTGCAAAAGATGCTTCCAATAAAGTATCCACCAATGAGAATCATCTCCGGAGGTGGGAGAAAAATCTAAGGGCTTCCAACACGAGCCACACTGAACTGAACCGAGCAGATATTCAAAGCAGCTGAGTCATTGTGGGTTTCTGAAATGAGCCTTTAACCACGACTTGAAGGCAGGAACATTAAATGACAGACACTTCAAAATCTCTGAAGGATAAAAGTTTTTCTTTTAAAGTTACTGAGTTTTTAAGTCTAAGGCTGCATCTCATTTTCCTCATGCTTCCCCCTCCCTTGGTTTTTTTTAAATTTTATTTTCTTTGAGTACTTTGATGGCTGGTTCCCAACACGATGTTTAACTTTAATCCTGCATTAGCCATAATTTAAACTCTGTGTGAACATCACACTGCTCTTCAGCGTAGGGATCTGTTTGGGATCTCAGACCGCACCGTCTCTAAGGCAGGACTCTCAACACAGAACAGTCTGTGGCAACGGACTCGTGTGACTAATTTGATGTTTTAGTAAAACCACAAAGTCTTCGTTTTTTCCCCCCTTCAAACTCTACAAGTAGCACCCCTTCCTCACCACCTCCGATTGTGGTTTCACAGCGACGGTGGCAGCAGGGCCATCAAAGCACTGACCAGGCTCACTATACTTATGAATACATAAGTATACATACATATACAATAAAGAAAATGTAAACATTGGGAGTACCTGAAGGGACAGCATGGTACAGCAAGATGGAATTATGCAGGAGAAGCAGACGGCTCTGCTTGTTGCCTTCCCAGTTATCATCAGACAGCCCCAGTTCAGGGAGGAACAAACCTCAGCAAAGGATCACAAAGATCCTCAATACAGCACAAATGCTAGCTATCAGCTATGAAAGCTTTAACACGGAAAGCTGAAACAAAGACATTTCTGCAAATGGAAATCCCCTCTCCCTGGAAAGTGTCCGAAAAAAAAAAACAAACACTTTTTCAAAAAAATTTTTCGCCCAAAATTTTTTACAGTTTTCTCTGCGGTTTTGGTTTGTGTTTCTTTTTTCTGTTGAATTTCAGAAAAGGAAAACCTTCAATGTTTTCATCTTCTTCTCAATAAAGGATTCCTGGAGAAATTACAAGAATAAGATTTTATTCTGAACACTCAGTTACTCTCACCAACGTTAAGAATAATAACCCCATACACACCCCTCTCTTCTCAAAACCCTACGAAGGGCTCCCCTCTCTCCCCATCTGAAGGCTGCTGGCTGGGGGTGCAGAGGCAGCACAAGGGAACTGTGGTACCCCTCTGGAAACACAGCCCCAGAGCAGTTTAGCCTCAGCACAGCTGCAGGGCTTCCCCTCAATCAAACATTTTGTAGAGGCAAAGCACTTGTTCCCTTTATGGCTTTCTCTGTTCCCCACATGCCTTCGAGGTCCTGAAAACTACTGTTTAGCACTGCGGACTGCGAAGACTGAAACACTATGGTGATGGCTGCTGACCTTTCAGGGTAACTTCAGCTAAATACTAAAAACAAATAAACATGAAAACACCCTCTCCATTATTTTTCTTTTTTTGCATCAGAAAAATTAGAAATTAAAAGTCAACCATAATATTAAGATTAGAAGGTGATGTGAAATATTAGTAGGTATTCATAACATAAGCTACTACAATTAAACATAAAATCACCTGTATATAGTGTACTCCCTTCTTTTACAATTTGTGTGTGTACATAAATATGTACATATACACACAAGCAAATCCATAAAGAGACTGTAAGACAAGCCGTTTAAACTCCAAAGAGTTCTCTACAGACAAATTCTCACCCCGATGCAGAACTATCATCTGTCTAGTTTCCCAAATCTTCACCAAACCCAAAACCTTTAAGCACATTACTGACAGCATATGGAAAAAAAAATATATATATTTGGAATTAAATTTGCAGATCATATTTGAAAGATCTTCTCTTCATTGTCATTCCCCATGACCAAGGCCATCTGCCTGACAAGGAGTGGGAGGGTATAAATTCTAAGCTTATTTTAAAACCTGTCAATGATAACCAAGAATTATCTGTGAAATCTATATTGCCTTCAGAGTTTACCTTCCAATCCCTGAGCCGCTGGCTCCCAGGGTACTGGCATTGCTATTCCAAGGGTGTGTACTTTGCAGCAGGGAAAGATTATTCCCCTGTGCATTGCCCAGCACTGGGCACACACGGGCACCATCCCCTTTCCATGGCCAAAGGGTCCTGCAGCAACCAGCAAAGGTACAAGTTTTGTCCCCCAGGGAAATGGGGTAACCGAGTTCCTCTTTAGTACAGTACCTCAAGTTCTTATCAGCTTTCACTGCAATCACATGAATATGGGATATATTATTTGATCAATATGGAAAATGCACTTTTGAAGGACAGAACTAAATAAGTCAACACAACCCCCAGAAAACTTTTGTGCATGCGTATGCTCCAAAAAAGCACTTTTGCTTAACATCGATGTTACAACATGAGCAAGAAGTCAAAGGCACCCGGCTGCTTTTGACAAGAACATCTATTTAAACGAACATAAAACTGCTGTAGTTGACTAAGTCATCTGTGCTGAGGCCATCTGCGACCCAGCAAAACCACTTGGTTCTTCAGCCTTTCCTTGAAGCCTTTGGTGCTGATTAATCCAAACTTCCAGACTGATGGAGCGCCCACCAGATCAGAACAACTTCTGCTTTTGGGAGATGTTCTGAAAAGCACTGAGAGAAATACCCAGCTCAGTCCTCTCTCTCTGGCCCCAGCATCATCACTTCAGAGGTTTACAGAGAAGAACTTTTCCTTTTTCCACATCAGCACCGCTTACATTCTAATAATACTGAGGGCTTATTCTTGTTTCTTTGCAAATAAAATGCAGCTTTACAGCCTAAGGAGCAGCCGTGGACCAGAATCCCTAACACAAACTGGTGCCAGAGACCCCGGAGCCACCAGCAGCCTGAGCTTTTTTCAAGTCCACTGGTGCCGACTGGAGACCACGCGCTGCTCTGAAGGGGAGGGAAAGCATTTCTGGAGATACAGCTCTGATTTTTTTTCCCTTTTCAGGACGGCTGCTCCCTCATCCAGCTCTCTCACTTCCTCATGCCTACAAGTTCTGTGTTTATTTTTCCCCCTGTATAATTTTTAACCTCAGCAAGTAAAAGGCTGACATTCACTACATACAAGGTCTAAGTGCCACCAGATTGCTTTTGCATAGCAAAGCCTTTTCTGTCCTTCATAAAAATCCGACTCGGAGAGAATTCCTTTGATTCAAGGCAGGAGAAACTCCTGCAGCAGCGTTTTCCAGCAACGTCACAGTTTCTCTGCTGTCAGTAGAGCCTGGAGGTGATTTCTTATTCGGAAAAACCTGACTTACCCGCTACAGAAAGACTCTTCAACCAAAACACAAGGAGTTATGTTTTCACTGAACTCCTGCATGTTACAGAATCAAAACAGATGATAATTGCCAACACCGAGAACTCGGCACTGATTATTTTCACAAATGAGGTATGAAGGAAGTGTTAGTCCTAACACATAAGAAACTCTCTTACTTGACTGAATGATCAGTTGTTCATCAGAATAAAATTTCCAAGGAACGCCACGTGTAGTGTCAGTCAACCCGTAAGGGCTATTTGAAGAGCTATGTTGAAGAGCAGGTTTAGATTGGAGATTAGGAGAAAGTTCTTTGCTGTGAGGGTGGTGGAGCACTGGAACAGGTTGCCCAGGGAGGTGGCTGAGGTCCCATCCCTGGAGATATTCAAGGTGAGGCTCGATGAGACCCTGGGCAACCTGGTCTAGTTGGGGGTGTCCCTGCTGACTGCGGGGAGGTGGGACTAGATGACCTTTGGAGGTCCCTTCCGGCCTGGACCATTCTACGATTCTATGATTTCAGTGCTTGAAACGTTCACACGAGACACGCCAACCCGAACGCTCTGACTTTCACAGCAAAACAGCCGCATTTTATCAGAGCCACGGGGCTCAGGTTTCTCAGCATCTCTGCTCGGCTGCACCCGGACCAGCACAAAGGGCTCCCTTACTGGTTACCAGTTGGCAAAAAAGCCTCCACCTGAACTTCCACAAAACTACACTAAACACCGTGTGTGTTTTGTCCTTTGCTATGACCACAAACCCGGAAGTTTAAAGGCCAGTGCATATGAAACAGCCTCCCACATACACCCTCGTTTTTTAAAGAAAAGCAAATGGGAAACCCCAGCACAGGTATGTTTACCAACAATACTTTTTCTAGGCGAGAAACACAAGGCTTCTTTATACTGGTTGCATCTGTTAGGGGCCACTTAATGCTAATTTCTGCAACTGCCCACCCCAGCCAGTCAGCTGTCAAGCAAGGAAACAGATTATTTTCCAGTTTATTCCTAAAGAACCAGTAGGTGCTATTCAAAACTGAAGACAGAGCAGCAAATTCCTTTCTGGATCACAAAAAACAAAATGCAGTTTTCAGATCAAGAACCTTCACCGACAACTCACTTGTTTCCCAGCATTTGGATCACAAGCTTTAAAGAAAGAAAAGACCGGAGATTTTTTTTTATACAGACAAGTCCCAAATGGCAAGGAGCTTGACAGATGGGCACCAGCACCTTGATCTCCACCCAGCAAAGTAAGGAACTCTGCGGGAGGTGCTATTAATGCAGCAATGATTGAAGAAGAGGAATCGCACCCAGGTGTTGACACGTTAAGTACAATACTTCATCCTGAAAGATGAATCCAGATTCTGCAAAGAGCAGGACAGGGTATTCCACCTCCCGCAGCAATGTGGGGCCGCAGGAAGATGTGAGTGTCACACGCTGCTCACTGAAGACAACTGGCAAGGTCTGGCTTTCTAACAGCACATTTCCATGGCTGGCCGTGCCGGCAGCCTCACTGCTTTCCTCCTGACTGCTCTCAAACAGAAGTACTTAAAAGCATTACTTCCCTGAGCTCACAACCGAGGAGATACCACCACGTTGGCTCAGGAGTCTTGCTCAGTGAAGAACAGGATGCCCAAAAAAAGAGAAGAGAAATTACTGAAGTTCTGGGTTGAGGCTGGGTTCCTCCGACTCAAGACTTCCATGTGGCACTTGGACACCGTACCTGTAAGACCTCCTCTGTATGGGTAACTTGGCATATTTCTCTCCTATTTTCTTAAGTAAATAACCTAAATGGAAAGCATTTTTAAATTATAAATCCTTTCAAAATATAAAGTCTTATTTTTTAGGTAAAGTAAAATAATCAAATCTTTCAATATAACTTACTGCTCTTGCGAGCAGCACAGAACTTCACTCTGTCCTAAAAGCAAGAGAGCAGTGAGATTCTACGGAACAGAGTTTCTGAAGAGTTCGACACAGACGGGATCCTCAGGGCTGTCACAGCCCACTTATCTGCTCCTGCTGAAAAATGAAACCCCTCGTGATCACGGCAAGTCAAGGAGTAAGAGGAAATTGAATTTGGTCACATAAAAACATAAAAGGAAATAAAACTTTTAGAGTATCACTCACACCTCTGCCAAAGTAAGAGCTAGGTCTGGTTTCCTAAAGCTTACTGGGGAAGGCAGCTGGGTCTACAAGGCAGAAAAATGGAAGCCCTGAAGCATAAGCTTGCTCATCTGAACTGGAAGAGCCAAGAACATGTATCACACCTTCCCGTGACTGTGTGCTCTACCCGCAATCATGAGCTACATGTCGCAGAAGTGGAACCAAGAACGTGGCGAGGATGTGCCTGGCAGCTCAGCTGGGCAAGTGTCAGCGCATCCAGGGAGAAGAATGTTCTTCTGAATCAAACTCCACTGCGTTCATCACCAAACATTTGTGCTTCTGCACATCCAGGACAGTCCAAAGTAAGCCTCAGGAAATTCATTAAGTGAATTACAGCTGCTTTTGACTTATTACAGGCACATTTAACCTCAACTGCAAAGCACTGTCAGATTCATTCACAGGTGAGGATTCGTTAATAGCTCCCTCTGGCTAACAGAAATAACAGCAGCTACCACCAATTCGGTGTCATTCAGATGCTTTCGATGCTCCTTGCCTAAACCTTCTTCCTGTGTATTCGGTACCTCCCAGGGACCAGCAGTCAGGGAACACCGTTCATCACTGCGCGATGCAGCCGGCAAGAAGGGATGGAGGGCGGGATGACACAGGCTCTCGCCCCGGTCCTGCCAACAAAGCCATGTGTCACTGGCACCATCCCGCTCGTCAAGACTGGCAGAGAAGGCAGTTCAGTTCCCTTAGCTGTGAACTGCCATTCCAAACCCACAGCGAGAAAAATTCAGTGTGCTGGTGACTCCAGAAAGCTACGTGGGCAATATGGCAGGAAGGCAGAAACACTGAGCAGGCTGAACGAGAACTTACATTTCAAACAGAAGTGACAGCTCGCCTAACCCCCCCATCCCAAATTTGCATATTACATATTTTTCTTACATATAATACCCAAATAACCAACTTGCACATATGTCCTGGTTTCAGCTGGCAAAGAGTTAACTAGTGATTGCTGTTATCTAGTGATTGCTGTGAAAAGAATGCCAATAACGCATATTGGTTTAGTCTGTTGCTAGTCGATGTTTATACTTTCCAAGGACTCTTTTCAGCTCCCCACAGAAGCTGAGAAGGAACATAGATGGAATGGCCAATGGAATATTCCATACCACAGATATCAGGCTCAGTATATAAATGGGGGTTGGCCAGGGGGCAGGATTCTGTGATCACTGCTCGGGAAGGCACCAGTTCACTGGGTGGTGAGAGTGACTTGTGCAGTTATCATCATCATTATTACTACTACTATTATTATTATTTTCCTTTTCTGTTATTGCTCTATTAAGCTGTCTTTATCTCAACCCACGAGGTTTTTTTCCTTTCCCCTCCTTTTCTCCCTCTTCTCCCTGCCCTTCTGGGAGAAGGAGAACTGCTCGAGTGGCTGCATGGTCCTAGCTGCCAGCTGGGATTAAACCCTGACAACGCAAGAAAAACCTGATCATTCATCACAGTTCCCATATTGCTGAGAAACAATCTTTGATTCTAGGTTACCACAGCTTGATAAAATCTCACCCAAGGCTAGGTCAATGAGGCTCAGGCGTAATAAGTGCCCTCTCAAGTCATGCGTTCTGGACTAATGGCAATATCTGACACGCCAGACCTCACCAACCAGCCTCTCTGAATCTCTCCCTTAAGTTTCTCAGCACTTTAAAAAAAACAGTGAAAAGCTGAAGTTGTCTTGAACTGAATACCTGAGAGATTGCTTCCCTCAGTTTTTTTCCCCCCACAAACTTCATGACTTTACCCATCTGCTTCAGCATTTACATCCTCCTGTACGTGTAAGAGCCCTTCATCTGCAAAGCCCTGGGGCTGCACTAACAAAAAGCACAACGCGAGCTCTGAAGTTTATTTGAAGGTCCTCTGGAGGTACTTAGTATCGATGAGACACACCAGCAGCTCGATCTTCCCAGCTTACAGAACAGACCCTGAGAGCTTTTAAAAGGAACAAGAGCAAAGTAGATTGAGTGCACAGAAGAACGCAATGGTTGAGCTACCCTAAATATTAAGCAAACCACAAATTTTAATAACTTTGCTATATTAAAAGATATGCACCAATGTCACCCCACCCCCACAATTCATCAAGGCATTTCACTCCCTTGGGCTCTTGTGACTAAGTATAATATTTCATTAAATATCCTGTTCATACTGGCTTATGTACTAGGGAACACACTAATTTTAGAAAACTGATTAGCTAGTTCTTTCTAACCGAATGTTATTGTAGCTAAGGTCAGCTTTTGCACTGAAACTATGGCAACAAAGCCACAGTATTCTTTTGTCTACAAGGTTGGGGCTAGGTTTATTAACAGTACTGTTCTACTTAATAGCTAAGCATTGCTTTTTGGCAATCCCTCCCTCGATCCTACCTGAAATGCCCTGAACTTTCCACAGGGGGGGAAAAAAAACCTCAAACCTGCAAGAGCTGTTGAGAAAGAATCAGTGTTCATAGTAGTACTTTGCTGATTTCTTCATTTTTAGGACACTGCCACGACACCAGCACCTATTCCCTGATATCCTGCATGGGAATGGCATTTCAGATGGGGAAACAAAGTGCACAGATCGTACAACTTCACACTAGGAGTTCAATTAAATCCCCCCTCATTCCTTTGCAGTACCTTCACCAACAGATTGCAGTTGTCATACAGCGTTCCGGCTCTGCATGCTAATGGCCACTTGCTATTTCAAAGGGGTTTCGCTCTGCCTTCATCTAGATGTGAAACGTGGAAGATGAAAGCACTTTTGCAGCAGAAGCTGGCAGGCAGCTGTTTGACCACAGCCTCTGCCTTGTACCCCAAGCAAACCCTCCTCTTCTTCCTCTGTTCACTATCGACAACTTTTTAAACAGTAAATGTACCAGACCCTCTCATAATCTGTGCCAGGCAGACCCTTCTCATTATGGTCTTGGTATCTTATGGTACCCCATCACTAGGATAAAAAAAAAACCATGCTAAACCATCTCAATTAAACCAGTAATTATCTAGCCGATCATTTATTCACTATATCAGCACAGCACATCAGCATCACGGAGCTGGAATGTCTTTAGGATGTCCTGGTGCTTCAGCACACAGAGCCACCCACTGGACTAGGGACTTGCCTTGCTTAATTGGCCAGTAAGGAACCACACTGCAATAGACATGGCAAATTAAACAAAACCAGCTGATTTCACTCTCCATGGCAAAACTTACCATCCTACAGAGAAAGAGAAAAAGGGCTTCCCTTTGGTTGCTGCATCCAATCACTACTGGATTTCAAGGCAAGGCAAGCTATTTTTACACAATTAAATAAATTACAGAATACAGCAGCTACACAGAGTCCAAGACCTATTCTCCAGCTCTGCTCATAATGGGAAAGCTCCAATTCCTCCTCTTGCTAATAGAGCAAGCCACGTGGGTGGTCATTCATGAGCCTGGTACCACCACAAAGCCTGTGGTCAAAAACCTCTGGAGATGAGGTGTCCACGGTGTCCCTCTGAAGCCACCAAGGGCAAGTAGAGCCAGCAGTGCACACCGCCCACCACCTCCCCTCATTTAATGCCTTCACTTAACTGGTGCATCCCCTCTTGATTAGGATCTCCTCTCTCCCAGGGTTTTCCAAGCTTCAGCAGCTACAAAACGCATTTCTCTATGAAAACGCAACGCTTCTGACTTGTCAGTTTTTTGAGATACCTAAATGCCAGCGTGACAATTGCCTGTAACATCTGCTTGTACGTAGGATGCGGTGGGCTAAAGATGCACATTTTAGAGACAGTGCTCAGGATTTCTTCATCGTATAAAGGGCACCAAATTCAAATGCGTACGAGCAGTTGGCAGTTCTCTAGTACAGTTCTATAAATACTTAGAATCATACCAAAGGATTCCTCCTCAAGGCAGCGAAAATGTACTTTGGATATTATAACTGTATCCTAATTCAGCAAGATTGAAAGGTTTTCCCTACACAAAGTGACCAATGCTTCAATTTTAAATAAAGAAAAATCATAGGCACAGCATTAGACTGTATTTTTTTCTTTTTTTTTTTCCTCTTCCATTGTGCCACCCCCCTAAAGTTTCTTTTAGTTTTACACTAAACCAGGATCTTAGCCTCTTTTTAAAAAGGGGCTAAGAAACATCATTTCTTTTTCTGGCATGTAGGTCCCAGGAAAAACAGAAGTTAATTAAGTAGGTGTTAACTAGTGTTGCCCCACTTCCTACTTTTGGTATTCAGCAAGTGCATTTTAGTCTGTCTTGGACATCTCAACACTGAGGAGACACCACTTTCCTACTACAGGCGATCTATTTCTCTTCAAGATCAATCACCACGCTAAGCTTTGAACTTAGCACTCAAGCACTCTTCGAAGTTCTGTCTCCTTCACGAAAAACAAATCCTGCTATTTTATCTGCTAAAATATAGTGATCAGAGTGAAAAAAAGCCATTATTTAGACATTAGTTTAAATATTCCTTAAAGGAATTTAGTCACCTTAATAATATACCCAAACATTTCACAAGCATCAGAAATCCCATGTTCAAAGAGAAAAAGAAGCCTGAATTTGGCCATGCAGCCCAGGTCTTCTTCTCACTCCTCTTTTCTCACCATCATTCCAGGAATATGCCCTGAACCCTCTGCACAACACCCACTCGAACCCATCTAATGCATGCACGAAGTCATACAATGCAGACTATTTCACATCAAAGTTTAAAAGCTAACTGATAGAATTGCTTCCACCGGAGTGGATTTGAAAAGTCTGCGTGGAGAACACACAGAGAGCAAGAGGACTTGAGGCTACACGCTCATCTCAAGCCGAACACATGATACCCCTGGCAAAAAATTCTCCTTCATGAGCCCAGGGGATGGTACTGAACTACCTTAGTACCTATAAAAGTGCACTTCTAGACACTACTACTATTTTTCCAAAACTACCAGGCAGAGGGATCTGTGTAATTGATTTAGTTTGTTTTTTAATACTCTGAAGTTTTTGGGAAAACTCTGTATGTGACCCTTCAGCTGAAAATTCCCTTAATCTCAGTTCTACCGCCAAACTCCAAACAAGCTTGCATTGGCTAAATAAGCCTAAATAATCCCCTATGTATGGAACATAACCCCACAGCCTCTATCAGCACTGCATAAATGATATGGTTTCCTCATACGAATCAAAGCAGGAGTGTATGGGCTTCGCATCATTGATGGCAAAGCTATGAAGAACAAAATATAACTCAAAATATTTCTGTTACACAGAAGCTCATTGGCTTTCAATGCTGAGCTTAGTGTGAATTTAAGAGAAATCCATCAAAAGAATTAGGGGTGTGTATATATATTATTTTTTTTAATACATCTTTCCCTGTAACATCCAGGTTATTTCTTCTACTGAAGATGCTCTCGCAGTTGAACGGCTGAGACCCTCAGTGCCAACCCCGACCCACCAGCCCAGCCCGACCCAAGGCTTCAGGAAAGGCAATATTCAGAAATTAGGATCAAAAGAACAAACAGAATTTGAACTACTCATCTTCTGCTTCACCATGAGGGTATTTTAAGTCTAAGATATGGGTTCATTCCTTGAACATCTTGCCAAAAAAAGAGTGTTGCCCAGCAACTACTAAAACAATGTTCTGGAAGGAGGGAGCTGCCGGACAAATTAACCCAGTAAGTGCCCTTTTTCCCTGCGTTCCGTGCAGTTTTTGCAAAACTCCTGGATCCCTGGCAGCGAGATCTGCATCCCAAATCCAGCGCTGTAGGGAATCTCGGGAGAAGGCTGTCAGACAGCCCGGTTTGCTGTGGTAGCCGTGTCTTGCACGAAGCAAACACATTTGCCTCAGCACAGCGCTAAAGTTCCAATACACAACCAACACAAATAAAACCTCTGCAAAAGAACACACGAACTAACTAATACAGCACAGAACCAGCAGCTAAAACACAAAATAATCAGCCTCGGGCTCTGCTTCAGCTTCGCAGCTATCGCTAGGTCTGACTTTAATTTGGAAAAGAAGGATTTCTAATGAAACCCGGGTGCTTTTAGCCTCGCCAGAGGGTCAGCTGTAGTTCATACTTTCCACATACACCCATGCATATCCTTTTAATAAAAAGGATGTTCATTTATAGTCACTATTCACATGCACAGTCCTACTCAAAGACAGCAATTAGAGCAGCGACTCTAGCCTTATAAGATACATAAATTGTCTTTTTTTTGTTGTTGTTGTTCAAAGCAGTACAGATAACCAAGGAAGTGTCACACTTTCTTTTTTTGGAGACTCATACAACTAAGATTTTTTCCAGGAATCTCATCTGTACACAGTATATTCAGACCAGTTAAGTAAAATGCTCTTTCACTAGAATTTTCATATGAACATTTTTAAAAGGAAGCACCCTAATGAATGCACTCTTCAAGTCTTAATGTTTTGCAAGGCAGTTTTAGAGGACTTTTGAATTAGTTGGAGCTGAAAACATAAAGGGTCAGAGAAAAACTGTACCTTAAAAAAAAACCACCAGATTTAAAGTGGATTCAGAAAGCCAGAATGAAAAAAAAAAATTCCACTGAAATCTCACAGACCATAATTACCATCCAACCTCAAACCACTCATTTCAGGTGCTACCTGCTTCTGACTGGGACAAGGGAAAAAAAAAAAAAAAAACAGCCTTCACACCTTCAAGTGATCAAACTAATATTTTAAGGACCTAGAGGCAAAACAGCATTTAATATGTGAAATAACTACTAGTAAACACTCAGTAACTTGAGGGTGCTGAACTAATACCTTTCTTTGGAGTTCTTTCCAGCTCTTCAGTTTTTTTCCATCTAATTAATACACCCTCTGAATATTTTTTTTATTTCATGTCTCATTTATACTTTAGCACCACACTCCAAATCTTACCTGAGCTCCATCCCATCTTACTCTCAGCCTCCTCATGCCTTTCAGGGGCTCCACCACCACCACATTAATCTGTCAGCCTACTTTTTCCACAACTTCTGTCAACACTGCAAGCCCTTGTGTCCTCAGGATACCTCTGTGTGTTTTCCTCCAAGCGGAGTGAAAGGTTCCATCGCTCCCATCTCTGAGCATCTCCCACCACTCTGTGCACAGCAGCTCCGCTCTATTTCAAGGGTCTAAAGCAGAAAGAAACCCCACCACCCTCTAGGCCAGGGCCTTGCTGCTGCCATGAGGTAGAACTGATTAAGCGTAGCCTAGGCAACGAGACTTTTTAAAACCTGAAACACCTATGGCTAAGAAAAAAAAAAAAAGCAGGATGGATTGATTCTGCCACTGGATATAGATGCTTTGGTTTCACACTGAATTTTCTTGGAGTTGTATACGCATACCTAAGCGGTGAATCTTCCTTCCAGAGATCTCTCACTACTTTGATTAAGCATGAAAATTGTATTTACAACTGTTTTACATCTGCCCACAGAAGCTTTGAATTACGTTTCTTAAAAATACTACCCGAAGCGGGATCCTTGAGGCCAGCCAGGACGTCGCACGTTCAGTGTTCCCCCCAGAAGGTGATTTCAGATTTGACAGACCTGCCTCTGGACACCTTAAAGCACAGCTCATTTGAAAGAGGATTTGCACGTGGCTATAAAACAGGTTATAGCACAGAGGTGTTTTTCCAGCACCATGTAAAGCCATAATGTAAGTCACTTATATTTGATTAATTTTGGTCCTCTTGTGCAGGTGGAACGGGATCCTGTGCTACTGATCTGTACCTGTGATACTGCCCGAGGCAACCAAGGCTAAATCTCAAGTATGACAAAGCTAAACACTGCCACTACTGAATTACACTCACCAGATGTCCACGGTTTCTTTATATCCCAGATGGAAATGCTGTTTGCATAAATGCACCTTGGGGAAGCCCTTGTGTTCCATCTGCAGGGGAGGTATTTCTGCAGTGTGCCATTAAAGCAGCAAGTGAGACCGCAGAGACACGGCTGGAGCTCCTGGCCGTGCCCGAGACCTCCCATGCAACACCCCACACCAGCCTCTGGGAGCCTCTGCTTCATAATTAAAAAAAAAAAAGGGGGGGGTATTTTCCATTTGTGTTGAAGATGGTGCGATAAACTTCATTATTACTTCTTCTGAACATATTTATCATGGAAAGCATTTTATCTTAGACTACACTGACAAAGCATGTGTATAAAGAACAGAAATGCCTGCTAAAGTTTTACGACTTTTGTTGCCATTTACCATTAAGCATAAACTTCCCCATGAAAGCTTTAGTGAAGTGACTACAAAGGTTGGAAAAGGTTCACACCATTCTTTCTCCGTGTATAAATTATAAGTAATATGAGAACATTTACAATGTCTAACCACAATGTTTTATGTCAGACAAATGTCTCTCTGTACTTGCAGTTCCTAAACTGTGCTAGCAAGAATTGCCTTTTTCTCATTCTTTTCTCTCTCTCTCCCCTCCTTCTACACCCAGCAGTCTCAGTCAAATCTGGCTTTATGCCTTCATATGATTTTCACGTCAAGAAATGCCTAGAGTCAGGGCTCCGGTTCACATGACACCATTGTTCTTTTTCTGGAGAGCTTAACATTGAATGCTAAAACTTCCCCAGGTTGCCTCTTCAGTATTTGAATCATCAGCAATTTAGTTTTCCAGTAAAAAGGGAGAAAAACCAACCAGAACTCACAGAAATATTTTAAAAAGTCAGTTTCATTTCATGAGACATCTTCATGTCATGGCAAAAACTAAAAAAACACAAACCAACCAGCAACCAAGCCGAGCAGTACAGAAGGTGTATGATTTTCGAGGGCAATCACCTGCAGTTCTGGCCAAACCCAAATAGAATTATGGTAATTCTGAGTCCCTGATAAAGGCAAAGCATAATCAAGGAAACACGATTCGTCCAACAAAAAAATCAAGAGAAACAGTTGCCGCTACATCTGAGAACAGCAATAAAAGGTAGATGAAATTTTTAGAATATTTGGCTGAGCTCCCCTTTGGGCAAAAGATGCAACCAAAGGGTGAGAAAGGAAAAATTCAAGGCGGCTTTTCCAAATCAAAATCCCAGTAGTGCTTACCTTCCTGCTTGAGATTTTTCTTAAACAAATCAGCCCTAGCCAAACTGTGCAAAGAAACAGACGTTAATTTCTTATCACTAAGCTTAAGTTTCCTGGCAGAACGAAAGTCAAACATAGTTGACATCAAATGAGGTCAGACAACAATAATTGTTACAAACGTTTGCTCCTTTTCATTTTCCTCTTCACCGAGATAGGAAGAAATTAAACTTAGAGACCCTGTAAGTTTGAACAAGTCTGAAAGGCAACCTCAAACGGCAATTCCATCTCCATCCCCTGACAAAGTTCCTCAGAAAAGTCCCACAAATCACTTCACACATTCACACCCAGATACTTTTATTTTTCCCTCATGGGTTGCCCATCATGGAAGAAGATGACACCAAAATATTCTATACAAAGCACAGAGGTCAAAAATAGCTACACATAATTGCACAAAATGAAGGATTTCTTCCAGCCAGAAGGGCGATGAGGTGTCTAACAGACTTACCTCTGAATTTTTTGGGTGGGTTGTTAAGATCACCTGCTTCTGGCTGCACAACGCACCGATCATCCACAAGGCTGCAAAGCAATGAGAAGTCAAGTCAGGTTCTATTCCCTCGCGATTGCTTCCCTCCTTGTCAGCAAAAAACAAAAGTTGTTTATTTGCAATATTTTATCCAAGTGGCCACTTCAGCAGAAGACATTCCCCAAATGCCAACTTATGCCAGATCTTTCTCAGAAGCATGCAGCTAATTTTTAGTGTTGCCCAGAGCTATGCTCCTGAATAGGCGGGACAATAAATAAGTCATTGCTCCTGGACACTGCATCGTCTTTATGTCCCCTCCGTGAGGTGCAGACAGAACAGCCCATATTCTAGTTAGGTGAGAGACAGCCTTAGAACAGTTCGTGCCTCTTGGACAGATTCGAATAATGTTGCAAATGTGTTTATATGAAGGGTAAAGAACAGGAAAATGTGACGACTGTGCAAACTGGCCACTGCCCCTGTGACCCCTCAAGGATTAAGAAAAGGCAGAAACAATAACTGCCGCAATAAAAATTGACTCCCAAGAGAAAGGAAGACATAAATACATCCTCCTGCTCACCAGTCATAAACACCAGATAAGTGGAGGGATTGAGCTAACCTCCTCCTGTTCTACCAGCAAAGAGGTGAATTGGACAACTGCACCCAAGAGATTCCAACAGGGAATGCCAGGACAGAGCTTCTCCTGGGAATGCACATCAGCAAAAAAACCCACAGGGTCCATTCAAAACCCAAAGAATTAAAAAAAAAAAAAAAATATTTAAAATGTGCTCGCCATCACTGCTCTGCCCTTGGCATCATTTGGATCAATGTGGAATTGCACTTGTACCAAACAGGATCTCCAAACTGTGAAAATGCAACTGTAACCAAATGCTCTGTAATTTATGATTTGATCCTAAATGGCTCAATTTGACCCGACCCCTTAGAACCAATCTGTCAAAGAGGCTTTCTAAGCAAAAGTAGAAAGTAAAACTCCAAGGTCTTAAAGGTTTGAGAGGTCCATTCTCATGCAGAGTAACTTGAGAAAGATTGAGACCTAGAATATGAGAGTTGTTCCTTGCAGAGGCTGGTTACATGCAGGGAGCATCTTGAGACAACAATTATGGAAAATAATGAAGTGCATAAAAATTAAGAGATCAGAGAGATTAAGTGGACTCAACAGTTCTATGCATCTAAAATTTGCATATGCAAACATTCAGAGTAAATCGCTTTTTCCCCATGGATTTTCTCCCTATTCAGGATTATATATACATATATGTGCTCCAACAAGAATGGTAGTACTAACATTTGATCTGACTGAAACACCTGCTCCTAGTGAACAAAAGGGCCAAAAAAAGAAGTATCAGAAGTCAAACAGGTTACTCTGATCATCCCACACAGAGATAATCTCAGTGCAATATAACCCTCTTGTCCTGAGATTAAATTGAAAGAAAAGAGGAACTTCCCAAACTACTCAGAAAATAGTTTTAAAGGGCACAAAACACAAAAGAGGACATATTGTACATCGGCAATCATAATGATGACAGCACTGAGTTTGGGAAACAGCAAGAGTAACGTCCCGATTAAGCAACAGTCATGTCATGGGAATATTAAATAGGAACACTCTTCAAAGATTTAGAACGACATTAGAATGTATAGTGGTATCTGTTTCTCAACCTTCATTAACCACATGAACAAGTCATTACACATTGTTATGACATAAGACTGTCAAAACTCCACATGGTATAGAGTACAATTACACCGAATCTTTCCTTTGCTTCTTTAATTTTCTCCAGGACAAAGACTAAATTAAATATGGGACAAAACTAATTTGATTACGAAGGCTTATTAAGATGGTAATGCATTTCATGTTTCACATAGCAATTGGGATTTCTGGCTTAAATTAGGCTCAGAAGATGTGTGGCCATTATATAATGCAGTTACCTTAAAACAGCACTAATCAAATCAAGGAGGATGCTTGTAACACTAAGGGATCTTTAGACCTGCCATGAGAACATCTCATCAAGCCTAAAAAAATACACGTGCTTAGGGCCTGTAATGTCTTAAAAGGACTACCCATGGTGAAAAATATCTGCTCAGCAATGCCATCAAAAGCCACAGCCACTGCATAATGTTCATCATGCACTGTACGGGATTAAACATAACATAACAACTTTCTACTTGTTCTGGAATTATTTACTGCCAAACTTGCTTCAATACTAGGAAGAAAAAAAATAGCCGAATGTATAGTATCGCTCAATTCGTTTTGCCAGTTTTCAGCAGATAGTATTTGGCCAGTTACACAGCTGATCGAATACTGCAGAGTGCACATGTCATATTTGACGAGTACCTGGGAAATTTGTCAAATACATTCGCCAAATACTATTCGACCGAACCCTACTTACTACATCCCTTGCTTTTATCATACCTTCTTTCCTTTCTGGCAGCATCCCATATTTTCTTCTCTTTCCTATAATAGATCATGGTGCATCTTCAGTGTCTGCTTCCTTTTCTGCCCCCTTATTTTCCAGAATCCTAATAGCTAGAGGACTAAACCTACAAGTTAGTTTGGAGTCACTCAGATGAGATTCCAGCCCATCGTTTCCTGCCGAGAGACTTACCAGGATGCTGTCTTTGTACCCTGCTTGGGAGCTCCATTTATCAGATGCATCTGGACAGTAGGCATCGGAAAAAAAAAAAATCATCTGCTGTCACTGTACCCACCCTGAGGCCCTTACGGCTACTGGAAATGAGAAAGAGCACGTTGTGTGGGCGCCCACTCACCACATCAGCAACCTTCCCGGGTGCTGCTGGGCTGCTCGCTCAGCACTGAAGAACCACGGCAACGTGTCACACACGCGATCTCCCTCCCTCTAATTTCTCACTGCTTGGTGGCAAGGTGGCAGATGTGCTCTTTGACCTTCTCACCCAGCCCCCTGCAAGGTCTTCCAAATGCGCGCCCAGCTCCGCTGCCGGCTTCTGATGTTGGGAGTGATTTCTCCTCAGCAGCGGCTGAGCGGAATGAAACATACCCTGTCCCTCCTCAGAGCTCTGTTTCAGCTCCACAGCTTTTCTCTGCAAACTCTTCCTTTTCCTGCGTAAACGGCTAATTTTTTTTTAATTTATTTTTTTTTAATGAAGCGGTGCATAATTCTCACTGCTTGGGAGGCGCTCTCCTACAGAGCACCTACACGGAGCTCGGTGGGGAAGGAGCCGGGGGCAGGACCCGCAAGGCACGGCTCCCACCGCAGCTCGCGGTGCCGGCCACGGGCAAAGCTGGAGATTCCAAACACGTTCTCCTCCTTTGAGCGGAGAACAACAATTCTGTTTGTGCGAGAAACCTCAAATACTGTAAGAAAAGACCAAACTAGTCATAGTGGTATGTTAGTGGTACAGAAACGGTTTGGCTCAGGGCTTCTTGGTTTGTTTGGGTATTTTAATTATTTTTGTTTTTTTTAAAGCTACTTACATTGCCTATGCTACGTGCTTTTTTCCAGTCAGCAGATTGTACTGGGGCATATTCACTCCTGACTGGGGAGGGCAGGGAGGGACAGGACGGGACACACGGATGGACACGGGACAGACAACAACATGAAAAAATCATTTGTTTGTATTCATTCCCTCTACCCACTCCTTGACTTGACAGGCTTCATCCTCCCCACCAAGAATACCGACACCACACCATCGCCATCAATACACTCTCCATCATCCCGAAATCTAACTTGGCATATTAGCTTCGGGTCATTCTTAAATTTAGGGTCAAATCTGCACAGAAAGCTACCTCGTTGTACCCTGCATTTCCTGGGAGTCATGCTCGCGACAGCTAGCTGAGCTCTGCTAGTCCTTCTTATGGATGGTTTCGGTATAAAAGAACAGCTGCTCTTACCCCAAAGTGCTAATAAATCCATTTGTTGAGCCCTCTGCATAGAGAGAACAAATATCTCCAATATGAAGGAAGCTCGACATCTTGTCGGTCATCTCCGGCTTACTGCCCCTGCAAGAATAAAGCACAAGGTTACTATTTCTCAGGCAGAATTTCCCGGTACAAGTCTCGGGAGGTTACCACAACAGGACCCTTCGCTTTTGTTTCCTCAACTGTTTTAAAAACCGAACACGTTCTTGCAGTGGAATTTCAGGTATCAAAGAAAACACAGCAGGTCAAAATGCCTGCTTAGAAAAATAAAACCGAGGAAAAAACAAGCAGCTACTGGCATCCCGTTCAGTGTGGGACTGCTTTAGGGGTACCCCTATTTGTCCCAAAAGATGCTCACAGCCCTGGCATCCTGACCTCTTCCATCTCCCCCGTGGGAGAGCTGGGGGGGGGGTGGGAAAAAAGAGTGGGCTGCTGTGGTTTAAGACATATTATTTGCACCATCTAAATCACAATACATTCCTTTGCCAGATTCTCTGTCAGAATCGAAGGTAGGATTGAGCAGATTTTACAGGTTTCTCTGGTGGGAACTGTAATGTAAAATATTGGCATGATTCATGTCAACATGTTTTGGTCACGTCAAAATATTGACGTGCCCAAGACTGAAGCAGGCACCCGCTGACAGCTGCGGTCCCAAAGACAGCCTTAGGTGAAGACCCACTGAATATGCCCGACAACAGATTTTTGCACGAAAAAAACATAAGGATTAAGGCTTTTGGAAGTCAAATACTTTAATCTATGTATGCATCAGGAATCCAAATCCCTGTGAGATCAAGAATGCTTCAACCCTGGTTTTAAAATAGATCGCCTAAATGTAACACTGAGGAGACAGCCACTCAGCGTTGTCAACTTCCACAGTATTAAGAACTATCTTTATTTTCTCTAAAGCCCCAAATCCTGGACAGAATGATACAGGACCTACCTGTCATTTAAATAAATACAGAAAAGCAAGTTTTTATCTGTCACAGCAACAAAGAGACAAGCAACGTGAGCCCAGATGAAAAGAAGCCTAACTGAATAGATTTTCAAAGGTGCCTTTTCCATTTACTGCTTTCTTGGAGATCCTCCTAAGCCACGCTTTTTGATCACTGAGTTCAAAACACTGAAATAGCGCTGTGCTGGAGGTTTCAAACAGCTGGAGCAACGCAGCCCTTCCAACCTGCTCCTTCCTCTGCTCTCCGCAAACACTGCCCAGGACCAGGCTCCCAGATTTAAGGGGGGAAAAAAAAACAACTGAAAACACTTTCACCCTCTCTGACATCACACCCAAACCAGTTTTAAATGGTCTGCCACCGAGAGAACTAAGCAGCAGGAAATTACGCTTATTATAGAGCACAGCCCTGACATTGTACAGGGGATAAATATTCCCTTTCACCGAACATTATCTTGTTTACCGAAAGTGTAAGGATCAAGTTTATTAAGCAAGGCTGGAGCTCAACAAGGACAGATTCACGGAGATTTAAAAGCTGATGTTGATAATGCACTGCGGCTATGAAAGTGTGAGCAAAAACCCGAAGGGACACATTTCTTCTGAAAAGCTGTAAAAAAATGATCCCTTCTCACTGCCTCACCCCCAAGGGATTGGTGGTGCTAATAATTCTAATAACAATTGTCATTATTATTAAGTCAAAGCACATTATAGACATTCTCATGGCTGTAAATCCCTGTGTCATCTGTATAATTGAAACAAAAATATAAAAAACCAAAAGATAACAGGCCAAGCTCATATGGAGGGTAAAGAGGTCTCAGCTCCTCTGCAACCAAATCTGTGCACGCACAGAAGCAAACAGTTTGGCTTCAGGTTGCTTGTTTGATGCCAAGTCCTTCAGCCACTGCGTATGTTAAACAGCCCGTTCCCATTCTCTCTTGATAAGTGGACGGAAAAACATCACTACCTATTTTAGGATATATGCCACGAAACGTACAGAAATATGCTGAGTGACCGAATTAGCATCACTAGAAATACAGCTTTCCTCATTTCCTGACTCGGATCTCAACTCTGAAAGTCGTACGAAAAACTTTTAAGCCCTCAAAATTAAGCTCTGCCCTAAATTAATACAACCCAAAGCAAAAAGTATCAAAGTCAACAAGAAACGGAGATAATTCCAAACTATCCCTTTTTACAACAGCATTTAAGGTACCCCATTTGGGGTGTGAGGGGGATTATTTTACTGAGCAACATCATTTTTCCTTTAGAAGAGGCAGATGTTCACCACAGCTACTCCCAAGAGAATGTGAAGGTCAAAATTATTCACTTCCATTAGAGAAGAGAAGAATTTTTTCTTGGCAAAAAAAAAATATTATCTCAGACCAGTGACCAAAACCAGGCCCAAGGATGGACAATCAAATTCCTGTGTTAATTTCCAGAATATAGCCTCAATTTTGTTGTATTTTCTTTACTGAGGAAGATCCAAACATTCTATGGGGATTACCAGGAAATTGTAAAATTGTAACCCCAACATACCATGTTGTATAACGTGACAGCATAACCCCTAAAATTAGCCTTTTTGCAATTTATTGATATTTCCATTAACAGAGTGTTTAGCACCTTTACCTATAACCGTTATACACTTATGGAAAATTAAGTCTGGAAGTAGTTCAGGTCCATGGTACGACTGAATTTCATTGCCAGTTCTGTTTGCCAGATCCTTTTTATATTTTTTCTGGGCAAGATACAAAGCCATCACTGCAGAGTCAGGTTCTGCTTGTGTGGACCTCACTGCTGAACCCCAACCTCCCCTGCTCCCCACCAGGAGAGCCGTGCTCCTCAGGCTTCCTGCTGGTCATTGGCTTTGCTGCAGTTAAGGTTCACAAAGGGTCAACCTGGCTACAATAACCTGATTTTTTAAGGCTTTTCTTAAGCGTGCAGTATTTAGCTCAGAAGTCCTCACTCATCCCATTCTTTTTGAATGCTGTTTTAAGGCCCATCAGCTTGATGTTCTCTCCAGCACAACAGGAGATAACTGGGATGGAGCGTGACTCCACCACTCTCACGAAGACACTGCCAAGCCCAAGTAGGGTGAGACTTTTTGTAAAATACCTATTTATCCTGAAGCTTACCCACAGCCGAACCTGGTATGATGAACACTGTCTACATCTATTATATTCTTCAATAACTGAATATCAAGATTCAGTCCCCTTAACATTTCTCCCTCAACCCGCTGTTTCTGAGGTTGGCCGGTGCTCAGGAACATGCTGAACTGGCAGATGGAGCGAGGCACTGAATGACCCAACCGGCCTCCGTACGAGCAGGATTTACAAGTAAAGAGAAGAATTTCTAAAGTGATTTAGCTTACTTCAAAGCTGCTTTCGTAGTCTCCTCACGAGGGACTCGTGACACCTAAATAATCACTAATTGATCAATTATTTGCATTAAATACTACATGATCAGCTACCACTAACTGCATGTTTTCCAGCTCTGAGGAGAAGCACAACGGGGATATCAAAGTAGTACAAAGTAGTACTGGAAGGTTTTCAAGAGCAAAGTTTCCAGGTACCCAGTTTGAAAGCCTTTTATAAAAAGCTCTGACTGTCGACATCGGCTGACCATGCCAAAATCCCTAGAATCGGACCTCTAGGGGGGATCTTCAGCTGGAGAACCCAGAAGCTGAGGCCCTAAAAAAAAATATATCTGTCAACCTTGGCACATTTATCCCAAGCTGACAGCACAGACAGACCATAGGGACTTAAGAGAACGGGTTCCCTTCTGGATCTATCAGCCAAAGCATCTGTGCGCGTCCCCTTGGCCAGGGAGGGGATGTTTCCCTCCCACGTCGCGTTGGCCAAAGCCATGAGGTGGCCACCAGAAGCCCCCTGGAAGCGCAGGGCAGGGGGACTCTCACACACGCTCTCAGAACCCAGCTCTTACGGCTAAAAGCCCAACCACGCGGCTCCAAAAGCAATTGTGCTCAGTAGACAAATACAACCATCGCTCCACAATTTATTTATTTTAGATAGGCCAGTGCCAAGAGCAATCGATGAAGACTGGAGGAGGGACGGCCCGAAGAGAGCGTTTGCTACACACAAGCCCAGTTTTAATGGCATCGGCACATCCTCACCAGAGGAGGGTCCTGCAAGAAACCCATCACGTTCCAGCCCTAACCTGGCAGCATCCCAGCCACGGAGCAGTGTCATCCTCCTCCCCTTCACCACCAGGGGCAAAACAAG
Source organism: Arenaria interpres (assembly GCA_013399435.1). Taxonomy (NCBI): domain Eukaryota; kingdom Metazoa; phylum Chordata; class Aves; order Charadriiformes; family Scolopacidae; genus Arenaria; species Arenaria interpres. The sequence continues at coordinate 188,064 of VXAK01026687.1, forward strand.
ATTCCTTCTAGATAAACTTGCTAGAAAAAAAATAAATCAAAAATAAAGTACTCTGCTAAGGGAAGGATAGCAGCGTGGCAATAATAGTGTGCAAATCGAGCAAAAGTGAGTCAGGTTTCTCCAAACAAGTATCATGAGGCTTAACTCCGGTGGCAGCGACATCAACAGCAGCAACACAAGTTATTAAAATAATGCTCTTCTCCCACTAAGCTGAAGACTCTGATTTTTGACGGGCAGAAAGAAATGAAACGTGACCTAAATGTGGACTGTACATGGAGAAGCAGACTAAATGTCCCCATAGGCATCCAAAAACACCTGAAAGTTGAACACATTCTACAGCATTTTTTAAGCCTTCACAGCTTGAATTTTTTTAATTATGCTGGTGATGGCTTCCTCATGTATATTATATAAAAGTTAGTGTGTCTTTAAATTTGTTTTATATGCCTTTTCTCTGCACAGAAAAATAAAATTAAGTGTCCATTTAAAAGTTACCTCAACCAAATACAGAAACCTGCTGAATTTGATGTGAATTGCAAGGTATTGCTTTACAAGTCATTTTGCCAGTCCGTAGCTTTGGATCTGGAAAGGCATTGGCTAAATCCAGGCGGTGAATTAAACCCAGGAAAACCCTCTCTGTTCCCCTCCAGAGCTTCAGGACTTGCCTTTCCCCTACTGCTCCACACCGCGCTGGCGAACACAAATCTCTATCACAAGACAGCCAGTTTGGTCTTCTGACTGAACACCAAGTGCTGGAATTAAGGGGTTCATTTTTTTTTCCTTTCTTCATTTTCTTACTTCTAGATTATCTCATGCGTCTCCTCAAAACAAGCCAACGAAAAGAACCAATTTTGAAATGCAAACTAAGCCCTTTGACGGGGTTTGTCCAAGCCCTTTACCACCACAGACCCTCCCTTATCACTGTTCCCACTGCCTTTCAGGCAGATTGAAAGGACTCAGTCACATTTTAGGGCACAAACAGATTTCATCCATAGCCTGATGGCCTTGACTAAGCCAGTATAAGTTTGATATAGTCACGGAAATTCAGCTCTGAGACACTTCAATCCAGTGTCTCATGAAAACACATTTCATAATGGCAGTTAAAGCAGAATTAACAGTGCAAACACTTAAGAAATCAAACTGACTGTTAAATATCAAATACCTTAATGAGACAGCTGCTTTCTGAAGATCTCAGACTAGGAAATGCTACTGCTTTGTAAACATTTCACACTCTAATTTCTCCCATCACTCATCTAGATCTCGATGCTAAACTAGAAAAAAACCCAGGGTTCAGAGCAATGCTGAAAGTTTGCTTTCCTTGAGGAGCGGAGTCAAGGCCCCTCTTTGAAGTCCCTCCTTTCGGGGACTGTTTGTGACCAGATTTGGGCAGGATGCTATTCCTCATCCCCAGCAATCGAACGCTGAAAGGCTTTGCAAAGAATCTGAAGCAATTTTGCTGATATCGTGTTCCCCATCTCTGCTTTGTGTGGGATTTTAAGACTTTAACCTCTGACTGCAAATCCTATTTGTAAAGTAAACGAGACCGAATATGCCTCATTGCTGACGGTTTGATTTCCAGCAACTGGGACACAAATGACTTAATCTTTTTAAGATGGTTCTAATGATGTTTGTTTCGAGCAAAAAAGCTCCTTGCTGTGCCTTGCAGTCCCATGATGTACTCAGTTCTCTATTATCATATTTTTCACTGTGGTTTAGTGCTCAATTAAATGGAGACTGGCAATTTTATGTGTACCGTTACAGAAATTGGGGCAGCACTTTATCAAAGTCTTTTTAGGTTGTTTAGGTAAGAATAGAATCTCAAACCCTACTTAACTGCTTCAACTTCATTCCTGCAGACAGGAAACTCCACAGTGAAGGTCTAATTTTGGTTCCATTTTTAACAGAAAAAAAAACCAACCACAAGATCAGAGTTTAAGAATAGAGAGACAACTAAGAGGCAAGTAAAGGAGTGTTTCATGGCAGAAACCATGGCATTGGGTTTGAAGAAGCATCCAGAAGTTAACAGATGCCGCTAGCATTTCTGCAAGACTTGATCAACTGAGAACCCCCACGACCAGGTACGTGTGTTTGAATCCAATGGAATTGGTTCCTGGATATTTCTCAGTTAGGCCAAGCTAACATTTTTTCAAACACTCTCAAACCCTGACTCCCGAGGATGTAAGAGTCCAGTGCTTCAACAGTTTGGTAAATCCAAACTTCACAAGATTACTTGGCCAAAAATTTGGCCCTACAGGATTGATTCAACGTTTCTCCTCATTAATGTTTCTCTAGTGATTTCCACGGTGGTTTGGATAACACCCACCCAGCATTCTGTATCTATTTTTACAGGTGCAGCTATTTTTTTTTTTAAAAAACTGAAATCGAAATCTGATGTTTCCCATTCTTCTTTCAATAAGCAAAAAAAAAAAAGGTTTCCTCCCAGAGGGCTGTGAGAAAGATAGAAAGATTCGTAAGAATCCCATTAAAACAGCCAAAGCAAGGAGGAAGTGCTCTATTTAAAAGATCATCTCATGAATAATCACTCTTCTGGGGCTGCAGGACGGAGCACTGTCATTTGCAAAGCTTTGGACTTAGCAAATGGAAAAGGAGCTCTCTGCAGACAGCGGGGGAAGACAAATACCTTGGATTTTGGGTGGCAGAGCACAGGGATAAGCAGCTAGGGTAAGTGCCCACGCCTCGAGTGCAGGGAAGTTTGCTCGCTCCCCAGCTGAGCGCCAAGTCACCAGCAGGATGAAATCCTGCCTCTTCTCAACCACTGATGCTGGAAAACGCACATGGCAAATGACACCAGCCCGGGGGACCCACGGCCGTGTCTGGATCACTGGGAAACTCGCCCTCGCACGCTGCAGCTCCGGAATCGCATCAGCTTTAGAGAGGGTTCAGCACTGCTCATGTCATACGCATGGAGTTACATTTTAGAGATTACACATTTAAAAAAAAAAAACACAAAAATATCAGCGTGGTACATTTATCAGCCGCATGATCTTGTTTTCCATTTAACTGCAACCTTTCATGTCCAGGAGCCCGCTATCTGCTGACAAATTGTCATTTGATGAACCGTTAGATTAAAGAGGAGAAACGCACTTTCTCAGAGGAAGTATTTTTCCTCCCAACGCTTACAACGAGGCAGATTTTTTTTTTTTCTACCGTTGGTGTCTGAGCAGGCAAGACGGAGGCCGTGGAAGAGGGGAAGGAGGGAGCAGCACAGCCCTACGACTTTCTCAAGGACACGCAGCGGGTCAGGCTGGGAGCCCAGATTTGAATCCAGGTCTCCCGAATCCCCATCCGCCGGTCCACGCCGCCCCTCTTCTCCCAGGAGGAAAGTCAGCCCCATTGCACAGCTAATCAAGCACCTCTCCCCCTCTTCTGCAACGGAGTTGGAAGAAGGGTGTTAATTTATACAGCAAGACGATGGCTGAGTTAATTATGTTCTATTCATACTTTTTGCCACTCCACATATAAATTATTTTTTTTTTACCACATCAAAGTTATCCAGAAGTTACCGTTTCATAGGTTTAGTAAAAGTCAGTTTAATAAAAAGGGAGAAAAAGATAAAGTAACTCATTTTGTTAACTTAAACCTCAATAATTCCTCATTACAGGAAAGAAAACATGCACAACATCCTTTTTTTCCTCGGAAAGGAGGAGAAAAGGACCTGCATAATTTTTTTATTTACCCAGTGCGACCGTACAAGCCTGTTACAGAAAATTCAGGTCAGAAGTACCACACTGGTAACAGCACCCTAAGCAGAAGTTACACTTTGACAGCAGTATCTCATACAGCCCTCATCAGCCTGATGCAAGAAACGCGACTGATGGATCCTATCGACAGACATCTGCAGAAAGCTGGAAAAAGAAAATCTATTAGAGAAACACTGTTAGGGGAAAAACACCTTTTTTTTTTTGGTTTCCAACCGAGTATGACCTGACACTATCTTTTTAATCCCATAATAAGTGAGAAGCACTTAGTAAAGTTGATACTTACTGAAGCTCGTACTTACTGGCTCTAACCCTGACGGGAGAAGGCAGCTTAGACGTCAGCCTCTGGATGAGGCCCCTATGAGCACAAAATGTTTTCCGGCATATTTCTATTAGGAGGAGAGTTGGAACACGCCAAAAGAACCAGGGCAACCAATGTGATGGGGAAAGAGAGCAAGCTTGGTTTATAACACCAACTGGAGTTTGGCCAAGGAAGAAGAGAGTACAGAACAGCCTCAATTTCATCTTGCATGGCCATATATCTACCAAAGCTTCACCACAGAACGGGCTGTCTCCTCTAAGCTTCCTTCCTCACAAGATACACACTCTTTAGCAAATGCAATACTCCCTAAATTTACCAAATTAGTTTCTTTCTGTCAATCCATCTCACTAGCCTTCATCCACCTGCCTCTGCTCATCTCCTTCTGACCCTACTTGCCCAACACTTCCACCCTTCCCATGTCCCACACCTGCCCGTTCTCCCTTTGCTGATACTGCACCTTGGTGGAGGTTCTCTGGCCTCCATGGTGGTACTGCCGTCGTCTTCCAGGACTGGGCTTTGCTGGATCCCTCCTAGAAGCCTTGGGTCCCCACCGAGCAAGAGAGGCAACACTTTTCTTCCACTAGCAAGTCTCTTCTATTGAAGGCTTGTTAAGTCTTCTCCTGTCTTCCAGATGCAGCAACCCCTACAAGGGCGAGCTCACTGCTCTTCCCTCCTAGATACCTCAGCAGGCACCCAGGTCTGCAGACTAAAACCCAAGTGCCCGTGACAAGCAGCTGAAGAGGAGGAGCCACCACATGATTAGCACATGTGGAGAACCACTGGTGGCCAGGGGACCTACTTTTGAGCCCTGCTGATCTAAAAAAACCCAATGGGCAGGGCTCTTTTACAGATGAAGGCTCCAGTTCCCAAGTTGACTTGTACACATTGGCCCCTCAACAGTAATTTTCTAGAATGGGAACGTGAGTCATTCTTCTGAAGCAAAGGTTCAAAACACTGTCCCATCTTATCTCATAAAGAACATTAACAACTGAATCTACTTAACCCTTACAGAGGAGTGGCCAAGGATTTTGGACTTACTTGAATCATAAGTTTTCAATTAACCCTTTAGATGAAGCATCATCAGCCAACTTGGGTATCTGCCTTTGGGTCCCTGCATCTCTCCTTGGGGTGAGAAGCAGGATGCAGGCAGGACAATCTGGACTGCAATCAAAACTTTTTTCTTCAGAAAACTTCTGAACTTCTTCGGCAGATTTTTGAGTTTCTGAAGAAGTAGACAGGATGGGCTAAGGCACAAAAGAAATATTTGCAGAAGTATCATACTAAACAATTCCCAGAAATTAAAAAAAAAAAAAAAGACAAAGAAAAGAGCTTCAGCCTCTTTTGGCAGTAGCCATTTTTTGGCTTACTGTGATCAGAAATTTCTTACATGTATACACACAGAGATTACAGCCTTGTGACTGCAGACATCTTGCAGGGATGAGAACTGTTTGTGTACATCATCACATCTGGATCCAGCACCCCAGCCTCTTCCCTTATAGCTAAATATCAGATTACTCCAAAAGCTGAAACACTATCTAACATCCTAACCCAGAAATCTGCTTCATCTGGCATTCAGTCCTCTGAGCTGCTCACCAGCCTTTGACAGCCTGCTCAGCCGAGGGATGAGCGCTCAGGCTTCTGCAACGCTCCTCCCGTTGGCGTTCTGGCACCCGAGGATGCAGCTACATCACCACAGGTCATCAATCAGAAAAAGGCAGCACACTTCCATGCGCTTTTCTAACCTGCTTCTCCCTCTACAGGGTTAACTTGCCCAGACCTGAAACAACAATTTATTCTCAATATAGCAGAGTTAGGAAGGAAAAATAAGTTCTGATCAAAGTTTTGATAGGCTTAACCAAAACCACAACTATGAAAATAAAACTTTTTCTGAGTTCAGAATCCACAGCAATGTTTTGTTCCTTTGAATTACACTTCCTACAGTTTTTATTTCATCCTATTTTTTTTTTTTTTGCCCAAAGGAATTTGGTCCCATAAAACACAACTGCTCAGAGGACTTGGAAACGTATTTTCTCAACAGGTACCGACCAAGCAGGAATAACAGATGCTTCCTGGGGCTCCCTCTCCCAATCTAACGAGCGGTCGCAGCACCCTGGGAAGAGGGTTTTGCCCCCGCACCCATCGTCCATCCGCGCCAAGACGGAGAGCCAGGCAATAACTGCTGTGGTGCTTCTGGAGCGTCCATTGGGAACAGAACTCAGAAAGGGATATGGAGCCAGACCAAAGCTCGTGCTGTTTGGCATCCTGCCTCCCGCAGCAGCCTCTGGGAGACACGCTGTGGAAGAGCAGAGGAATCACTCTGAATAGCTATGGACACGGAGAGGATCTGGCTCAGCAGATACCGAGACGCTGCCCAGCAGCTTCTCAAGACTCCTTCACAGCACCCAGCAGTACCCGTCTGCACCCAGCACAGGCCTGGGCTGGGTTTCATCAAGCATGAAACTGCTCCATGGCTTTTAACTCATCTTCTGTACTATCACACCAAAAAAAAAAAAAAACACAGAAAAAAGGCTCCAAGCTACTGAAACAACAGAAACTAGTGAAGGTCCTATCTCAGTAGAAGAAACTAATTTGGAACGTACCATAAAGCAGACTTTTACAAAACCAGATTAATACCACGGTCGCATTGTGACAGAAACGTTACATTTACGTAACTTTGGAGCAGCACATCATTTCCTAGCACTAAACCCCTCCGGTCTCCACATAAGCTGCTTTGGAGAAGCTGCCTTCCCTCACACTCACCCACAGGCGAGCGAGCAGCTCATCTACCAGCTACTACAGAGCCACTGCCCTCATCCCACCTCCCACGGGATCTCGGGATTCCCCCCGTCTTTCAGACATAATCCTACAACAACTATCTTATATTTATGGGGTAACGGTGTCTCAAAGACTCCCAGTACACTTTGCAGCTCGACACACGGGATATTCCTAAGGAGTACGCTGAGCACTGAAGAATCCCCACGCAGGGAACAGCACAGTCAACAAAACCACCAGAACAAGCTACACCTGCTCTTCTGACCGCTCCATCCAAGGGCAGGCTCAAGACAAGGGCCCAAGACAGCTGGGGCCTGTTTTAAACCTACTTTATAGTACTATAAAAAGAAGTTTCACCTCAATGCTGGCCATTTCAGCCAATTTCTCAGGAGAGACCAGCTCAACTTAAGAGAAAGCAGCTGAAAGGAGCTCCTGCTTCCAGAACGGACTTCTGGGCCACACTGGGCAGTATGGGATCACCCACCAGGACTGTCACCTCTCCTCTGGGGCACACACAGTCCTGGAGAAGCCGGAGCCTTTACTTGAGCTGGAGCCTTGCTTTGCACATCTCATCCAAAATCTGCCACTCTTGCTGGTGACTGGCCACCTTCTCACACCGCCACGTCATAACGCTCATTCAGCATTCCTTTATAAAGGGAACGACTATAAAATGAGCCCCAGACCTCACAGCACCCATGGCTTCACAGGTTGCAAGGCTCACACAAAGCTGCAGTGGCACCCGTGAGCAGCCAGGATTTGAGATTCAGTTTCTTCACCTGAACTTGATTTCCCCCCCCCCACTTTCTAATCTACCCCACACCACCACGGACTGGAGGTGATGCAAGAGGACTGATGGCACCAGGAATAAAATCACATTCCACCCCTCATTTGGAACCAGGGACCACAGCTGACGTTTACAGACCCTGTTTAGCAGTCCCAGTGTTCCTCCTCCATCCAACTGTCCTCACCCAAACCTGCAGCTCCAGCAACAGCCATTGAAGAAACGCATCCACAAGCACTCACCCCTTCGTTTTTCTTCACCAGGGCTGCTTCCACCCTTCAACCGTGGCCTTCAGAACTAGCAAATCTTAGAAAAATACACTATTTCCCACAGCTGAGCTCCACCCCACGATTGCAAAGGCAAAGTTAACTCTTGCTCTTTGTTTACTTCCTAATTTATGAACCCCTGTAAGAGCAAAGCGGATTGCTCCCTATTTCAAGGCTTAATCAACACTGCAGAACAAGCAGATGGGGGAAAAAAAACCTCATCTAAGCAAACACTTTAATCTCAGGGTGGAATAAGGTATTTGAAAAAGAAAAAAAAATATCTTATTGACAAACAAAAGATGGCTTAAAGAACACATTAGAAATAATCAGCTCAGCAAACAGCTTACTTGACAGCACTGGCACAACAGCTTGTTTTGAAAAACACTAGAATTGTATATTTCATTTCCAGGATGACTCCCTTTTTATTGTTTGTTTACACACACACTGACCACTACACATTCACACCCTTGCAAGTTGCTGGTTTCCGTAGCACAACTTCCACATTTGTTTTGTGAATTGTCCTCTTGCCCCAGAATTCTTCGCCCAGTCAATGCCACTGGTTTTCTCACTGAACAACTGGGGTTGGACAACCAAAGCTTTGTGACAGCCACACTGCCACGCGATACCGTCATCCTCCCAGGCACCCACCTTACACAGAGCATTAAGAACCTGGTATATTTGCTATGCGAGGAAATTGGCTTAAGGTAGAGGTTCTGAAAACAAGCAAACGAAACAAAAAAAATGCAGTGCCCATTAACTCAGCCACGGAGAAACCAGGGAGGGGAAGGAACGGATCCAGGCTTCGCATCGCATCCCAGGCTGACGTAGCCCAACGCTGGGAGGAAAGCAATTCAGACGCGGGCCCTCGGAGCGGGCTCCGAGTCAGCAGCGAGTCCTTTGGCTCAACAGGTTTGGAAGCCCTGGGATACCAGGCAAATTTCCCAGCACAGGAAAAGAAACTCGGGGGGCAAATAACCAAGTGCACGTTTCAGAAATAAAACACAGGCACAGCTACCGGCCCTCGTTCGAATAAATAAAAGGAACAGCCACCACAGGCGCACGCTGCTCCGCGCACGGCTTGGAGTCACTACATCTCGGCGAGGGAAGGATCTGGGTTGTATTTGCCACGTTTTCCCTTCCCGATATGCCAGCAGCGACATCGCAGCCCAATCCACCCGCACATGCCGAGGGCTGCGGGGCCACACGCCCGGTGCCGTAAATCAAACCTTTCAGCTGCAGGGAGTACTTTTTAGCCAAACCGCTGCCATCCAGGCCCAACCCACACGGGGCTGAGGGGTTTCACCGCAGAGGGGATAAAGCCCGGCCGACCCCAGGCCGTCGCCGCTGCGCGGGGCACCCAGGGAACGCCAGGAGGGTCCCCGCAGCAACAGGCACACGCAGCCGTCGGAGAAGCCACGGGGCAACCTCCGGCCCCCAACCAACCGGCAGTAACTCCGCTTTTCGCCTGGGAATTACGGCACATCCCAGATAGGTGGGGAATGCACATGTGGCCCCCCCAGCCCCCCCGCCGGAGTCCGACTATTGTAGTCCAGGAAACAGCCAAATATTTGCCCCGTCAGAGCGGTTACCAAGACCCTCCGAAACACCCACCCGCAGCTCCCCGGCTTGTCACCACCTCGGCGGGAGCTCGCCCGCGGCCAAGTCCCCACCGGCGCTCCCAACTGTTTACATAACGCGGATCGTCCCTTCCCAAGGGTGCCCCAAGTGCGGGAGGGGAAACCAGGGGAAAGTTGGAGCGGACTCGCTGCCCCGCCGCCGA
>VXAK01026687.1:203979-349366 GCA_013399435.1 Arenaria interpres
CCATTAATGTTGGCTCAGCCATCCAATCCATCCAAGTCTCTCTGCAGAGCCTCCCTGTCCTCGTGCAGATCAACACTCCCACACAACTTGGTAACATCTGCGAACTTACTGATGATACACTCCATGTCCTTATCAAGATCATCAACAAAGACATTAACCAGAAATGAGCCCTGAGAAACACCACTTGTGACTGGCCGCCAGCTGAATTTAATGTAATTTCTTCCCTATACAGATGAGGACTGTGCAGCCAACAGCTGCAGTTCTGTTGCAGCGATTTGCTGCAGAAGAGAAAGAAGAGAAAGAGAAAGAAATAAAGTGTTTAAACCCCCCACAGGAGCGCGATGTGCTCAGCCGGAGACCGAGGCCTGGAGAAGCCCTTGTGCCAGGGCCAAAGTTCACACAGGGGCCAAGTCCACCCTTCTGCTGAGTGAGACCAGCGCCGTTTGAACTTCCCCTTACTCTGAAGATTGCTAAATCACAGAATGACATGGGGTTGGAAGGGACCTCTGGAGATCATCTCCTCCAACTCCCTGCCAAAGCAGGTCCACCCAGAGCAGGTCCCACAGGAACGTGTCCAGGTGAGTTTGAAGGTCTCCAGAGAAGGAGACTCCACCACCTCTCTGGGCAGCCTCTGCCAGGGCTCTGCCACCCTCACAGGAAAGAAGTTCCTCCTCATGTTTAGGTGGAACTTCCTCTGTTCAAGTTTGTGCCCATTTCCTCTTGTCCTGTCCCTGGGCACCACTGAAAAAAGCCTGGCCCCATCCTCCTGACACCCACCCTTGAAGTATTTATAGGTGTTGATCAGATCCCCCCTCAGCCTTCTCTTCTCCAGACTAAAAAGACCCAAGTTCCTCAGCCTCTCCTTGTAAGAGAGATGCTCCAGGCCCCTCATCATCTCTGTAGCCCTCTGCTGTGCCCTCGCCAGCAGTTCCCAGTCCTTCTTGAACTGGGGAGCCCAGAACTGGTCCCAGTGCTCCAGCTGGGCCTCCCCAGGGCAGAGCAGAGGGGAGGATGAGCTCCCTCCACCTGCTGCTCACACTCTTCCCGATGCAGATCACCAAATGGCCATCACTAAACGCTCCCCTCCAGTGACCCCTACTCCCAGGTTTTGGTGTCTGGAAGCGGCAGACACCTCTGCCTTTCCCCATTTTCTGCCGGCGGAGGGGAGAGGGGCAGCGGGCGGCCCTGCTGTGCCGAGGGGCTGTACCGGCGGGTACCGAAGGCATTATTTTGGGGAGGGCAGAGCTCCCCGCGGTCACTGCGGGGACACGTTTCCCTCAGGAGCGCTGAGGGCGGCCAGCGCGGGACACACCCCTCGGGCAAACCCCGCTTCCCTGCGCGTGAACCGCAGCCCGGGAGGTTCCCGGCCGCCGGGGACCGCGTGCTCCGCTCCGCTCGCTTTGTTCCGGCCGCGCTCCCTTCCGCGCCCGTTACTTTTAGGCAACGGGAAAGGCGCGCTCCGCCTCAGGAACGGCTGCCAGAGGCGCGGCCCCTTTAAGGCGCGGCGCGTCACCTGACCGCCGGCGGCACGTGGTGCTTCCGCCAACATGGCTGCGCCCGCAGCACCCNCCTCCTCCTCCTGCTGATGGGGCTGGCGGCGGCGGCCGCGGGGGAGGCGGCTCCTGGCGGGGACTGCGGCTGCAGCNGGGGCGGGGGGCCGAGACTCTGGTAGCGGGGCCTCCTGCCGTGCTTGGGGGTGACCGGAGCGTGTAGGGACCCGAATTCAAGCCGTTTCGCAGCCGTTTGGGGTCGAACTCGTGAGAGCCTCGGCACCGCCGCTCCGGCGAGTTCCCCTTTGCGTTTCCCGCTCGGGGAAAACGTCTTCTGGGACGTTCTGGTGCTCCTGAGAGCGGAGAGAGGCCTGGGCCCGTGTCCTGGTGGCCTTCCCTGCGTCCATCCCGGCTGCTCCTCCCTGTGCAAAGCTGAGATGAGATGAAGCGATTTGAGGCGTTGTTCTTGAGTGCCTGTTTTGGCAAGCCTCCCCACAGCTTTGTCTGGCCGACGCTGGGAATACAGGTGCCAGGGTATGTGCTGGAGCGAGGCTGCCTGTTGCTGTCTGGCCCGGGGAGGTGGTAGCTCAGTCGGTGTAGTCCCTGACTTGGTGAATATCCATACTACTGTGCTTCTGGTTCCCCCCTGGCATCTCTTTTAGGTGTGTGCTGGTATCAATGGAAATGAAACACTTACAAGTGGTGTGTTGGGTTTCTTGTGTCTGTTTTAGGAAAGCCATCGTTTAGGTATCCGTATCTAGGTAGCCTTTCAGGTTCTCTTCGTGTCTCTTTAATTGCTTATTTCTTTCTATTTCTGCTGCTCTTCTGAAACATAATTCAGAGCTGAGTGTGCCTTGTGGATGAAGGCAGTGCTTAATGTGGGTTGATGTGCTATGACAGTGCCTAATGTGATACTGAGACTCTTTGTAAGGTCGCAGACCAAACGCCCCGGTGGCTGAGATATTTTTGGTTGTTAGAAACGGGATTGCTGTTTCATTTTGTAGTAGCTTTTGGCAGACAGAATCATACCACACCAGACTTATATCTTGTTCTTTTGCAAGATGGCTTGCAAATAGTTAAAACGTGAGGGGCTGTCTCTCTAATTGCCTCCTGGGGAAGCTGTGTCAGCTTGGGGACAGCCTGTGCGGCAGACACTTAGCAGGTAAAGGGAAGGATGCACAGTGGTAATTATGGCTTTACTATTGCAGGCTGCACCTAAGAAATTTGAGTGTATTTATAGAGTTTGAATTAAATAATCTATAGGGCGCTTGGGGACTATATCACTGATCTACATTTCATGTAATTTCAGCATTTTCACTCTAGGATGAAAAAAAATCTTACCTTATGCAAGGCAGCTGGCAACTTCAACAGCAGATAATGAAAACTAATTGCGGCTGGGTTTGAAGCTGTGTTCACAACAGAACTTGTTTATGCTCAGCTGGAGAACATTTTTTATCAAAAGGGAAGTGAGGGGAAAAATTGGCTTCTACCTCAACCACAACTGAGATAAATTATTTCCCCTACATCTTTAGAAATGGGGAGCTAATACTTCTGTGGGTCTGCTCTACGTTACCGTAACACTTGCAATGTAACTATAATCATAGGCAAATGCAGGCCCTGTTGTTGAAGTTGAGCTTCGGGGACAATGAGGTCCATGCGCAAGTGATGTAACATTGTGAAGATGCAGGCAATTGTTGTTGCGCACTCCATCTAAAACAGTGAATGTTGTATATGTCAGCCTCTACTGCTGGATTTGGGGCCTGGAGCATCTCTCTGATGAGGAGAGGCTGAGGGACTTGGGTCTTTTTAGTCTGGAGAAGAGAAGACTGAGGGGGGATCTGATCAACGCCTATAAATACTTCAAGGGTGGGTGTCAGGAGGATGGGGCCGGTCTTTTTTCAGTGGTGCCCAGGGACAGGACAAGAGGAAACGGGCACAAACTTGAACAGAGGAAGTTCCACCTAAACATGAGGAGGAATTTCTTCACTTTGAGGGTGGCAGAGCCCTGGAAGAGGCTGCCCAGAGAGGTGGTGGAGTCTCCTTCTCTGGAGACATTCAAACCCGCCTGGACACATTCCTGTGCAACCTGCTCTGGGTGGACCTGCTTTAACAGGGGGTTGGAGGAGATGATCTCCAGAGGTCCCTTCCAACCCCATATTGTTCTGTGATTTCTGCCTCCACAGTTCAACTTTGATATTTATTAGAGATTAGTTCCTCTGTGTTAGCCACCTGTATTTTGAAACTGGATGTTAAAGCTGCTTAATTAACTACACAACTGTGGTTTCTGGATGTGATGTCCGTGCAGAAAGTCTGTTTTTCACTTAGTGCTGTGTTCCACCGTTCTCAGCTGAAGAGTGCCATCAGACCTCTGAGCTTTGCAGCCTCTGATGCGGTGTTACCACAGAGCTGGCTGTCCAAGGAAGGTCCTGTTTCCAAACAGGAGGTGGAACTGGGAAACAAGACTCAGTGGGGAATCAATATTTGGTGTCAGTGTTGGACACAACATTGGACGTGCCAGAAGTCTCAGCTCTCATTGTATGCGGGCTGCGAGAGCAGCAGGTTCATAAGGAAGCCTTTGGACGTACCCTGGCAACTATCGAGGTTTTTCAGGGTTTGGAGAGGAATGCTGGGCTGTAAAGCAAGAGTTAATTTTTCACATGCTTTTAGACAGCAGCTCACTAGTGAACTCCAAATCTTGCTTTGAAGACTGCTTCAAGGAGTTGTTTTAGCTACAGTGGGTTGGAAAGAGATTGGAAGGAAGGAAGTGGTGCAATTTTGTACCACGTTATCATTTGCTAAGTCCTAAAAAATGTAAGCAAATTTATCCTGAAGCCCTTTTATGGATTCAGTTAAAGGCAATCTGTAAGTTCTCAGATTCTTTTTTAGTGGAGGAAAAAGTTATGAGGATGCAGCTCACTTCAAATGTGGTTAGTTCAAAGGAAAAAGTATTTGTGGCACTTCTTAACAGGCCTTTTGCAAGTTGTGTGAATTTTAAGTGTCACTGGGAGAGATCCAAGCAAAAAGAGAGATTTGTAGTGGAGAAGAAACAATGAAATTGGATATGTACGGTTATGTCAAATACTCCAGGTTCTCTGAAGAGTAGGGAGAGCTGCTGGATAGCTGATGTGAACTTATTTACTGATCATGTAGTATGGTATAACTAGATAAATAAAAATAAACTCCAGAAGCTGGAAGGTAACTAATGATTCTTTTTGTTTTTCTGGCTTGTGAGTCACTGTGGACATCCAGATAGATTGCTTTGGTGAAAGCATCCGACTTTATGAAGAGAGTCTTGTAAATTAAGAAAAAAAAAAAAAGCCAACCCAAAATTCCAACTCTAGAAGAATCAAGGTCCTATAATCTAGGCCATGCTGTAAACTGGCTATATGTACAAAGCCCAAAGTTCACGTTTGGTTCTGTGAAACCACCTCTACCTCTAAATAATGTTAAATCAGTTCACATTTTTTTATGCTATATCTGCATTTTGGCTACATTTAATATACATGTGGCACACTGTGTTATTCCACTAGATGTATATGGGATTTTGTTTGAACTCTTGTACATCTGAAACCCAGGCTTCTTGTTCTGTCAGAACTTAAATAATGCTTCTGGAGTAGTGTCAGAAGTGTAATACTCTGGAAACCTCTCTCAGTGAATGTTTCTGTTATGAGACTTGAATTTCATGTGAAGCAAACATCAGGATCTTTGGAAAAAAAATAAAAATAATGGTGCACTTGGAACTGGCTTTGCTCCTCTGAGGTTCTGCCACTGGTCCGCCAGCTGGAATTCCTTGCAAGAGTAATGTGTGGTCACAGCTCACTGCCAGGGTACGTTCAGGTGCAGTGTGGCACCCCAGATCACTCGCCACAGGGGATGTCAGTGCTGGCTGGCGTTTTGGGGCCTCACCCACTCATGAGCCTCTGCCAGAGGCGTAATGAGGTGGCTGGATTCAATGTGAGTTAGGGGTGAAGGTGGCCCAGGAATACTGAAAAGAAAGGAGAGGGAGTTTTCTTCCCCAATTCTTTCACCTGTTGATGATTGGTTGGGTAGCATCTTGGCGAGCTAGCTCTTGGGTAGCCAGCCCTTGAGACATCCCCTGCCCCTTGGGAAGTTTTTATGCAGCCTACATTGTCATTCTCCACTCCAGCACAAGCTTCTGGGCAGGGAACCTGGATGCTCGTGTTGTTTGGGTGAGGCATGTGTTGCTCAGTCTGTGCTCTTTAGAGGGCTCCCAGGAAACGTCTGATGAGGCACAAGACCTCTGGGACTTCCATCTTCCCAAAAAGAGTTCACTAAAGCTGAAGGAAAATGTGTTTTGTTTCTCTGGAAACTGATTGAGGCCTTAAAGGGAAAGCATTTTATTGAAATATTTAAAATGTTATTCTCTCACTCATCCTTTCCTTATGAAGCTTGAGGCTCTTGCCTGAGGGCCAGTCTTCCAGAGGTGTGGATTATATCTGACTGGGAAGTTTGGCTGATCCCTGGCAGACGGAGCTGCAGGTGCTGTGCCTACCTGCCAGTGAGCTGCGTGCTTGGTAATAACACTGCACGTGCCTGTTATTAAATAAAAACCCATGTGTAGTTACTATGCAAGCAAGCATAGGCTTGTCCACAAAAGAGCACTTCACAGTTTCGTAATCTCCAGATTCTTCACTGATGCATCAAGCCTTCCTAGGAATAGAATGAAATGCCAAAAATTCCGAACTTAAAAATGAGCAGAAAGGACCCTGGATTGTTTCTTGGCTGTTTCTTGACTCTTAGGTACAGTAGGGGAAGGTGTTTCTCCTCGTTAGAGCACAAGTATTACCCTCAGTAAAAGTTCTGCATTACCCAGGCCTCATGTAGAAAGAGCTGCAAATAGGACTTTTGTTCCTGATTTAAATTCTGCTTCCTATTTCTGCCGAACAGGTGATGATCAGGATGCCACTGTTGCCATTTTATTGTGCTGTTTTTGTCGGTGAAATGCTGCTCGCAGCGAAAACACCTCAAAAAATGAGGTGGTGGGAGGAGTAAGATGGATCAGAGAGATTTCAGTCTTTCATTTTCATAATATTTCGGGTGGTTTTCTCTGCAGATGGTGGCTATTCCAGGAGGAGTGTTCACAATGGGCACTGATGAGCCTGAAATACAGCAGGACGGAGAATGGCCAGCTAGAAGAGTCCACGTCGACAGTTTCTACATGGATCAGTACGAGGTCAGCAATGAGGACTTCGAGAGATTTGTGAATTCTACTGGGTACATCACTGAGGTAAGGCAGAGAGGGGGACAGTCTCCTGTCGGCTTGCTTTGTGGTGGCAAAATACCTCTTAAAAACTTGGGCTATTTTTAAATCTTTTTTTTTTTGGAAGGACATCACAATATTTGCTTGGGATTTCTGATGTAAGCAGTGGAGAGAAGAAATTGTCTTGCCTTGCTGCCCAGGGGTCTGACAGGGCATTTATATGTATGCTGTTGCATTGAGTGTCTCAGTATCTGAACTAATTATCTTCCCTGCAGAATGACAGGCAGCCTGGGTAAAGCTAACAGATGGCTGAAGATGCCTATGCAGGGTTTTTTGGTTTTTATTTGTTTAGTTTGGGTTATTTTGACCGTTGGGCCCTAGGCCGTCCTTGTACCATCACAGCTATGTTGTTAGATTTTCCTTATTTTGGAAGAACAGGGGAGAAAGCATTTAAAACTCTGTGATAGCTGAGGACTCTGCAGGCTAGTTCAGCGCAGCTACTTGCTAATGAGCTGAGCGATAGAAAGCCCCGCTGTCTAAAGAAGATATAATAGAAAGTATAATAATAGTTTTGTGCATGTTACTGGGAACAATGGAATAAGAAAGAGTATGTTAAGGTTCTTCCAAGAAAGAAGCTACCTGTGCCTGAGGCTCTGATCTTTCCTGACAGTTGACTGTTCCTACGCAACTTTTATAAAGCCCTGACAGGCCTCTTAGGCAAATCAAAGCCTCGGTAACTATCAGGTCTCAAAGGAGGCACTTTGCTGAATTCACTTGAGAAACTGGTTCTCATTTGGAAGACAGGATCCTTCTGGGTGGATGAAGGGCTTCTTTTATCTACAGCGCTATTTCTAAGTTCTTAGCTCAATAATTATGAAAAAAGGTTGCTTAACAATTTTGAGGTTGAACAGGGCTTTCTTATTGCAGATGGCTCCTGGAAGCAGCGCATGTGCCGTGGTATTTGACTGTAGCATCAGATGGAGTCTGTTTCAGCCAGGCTTCACGGCTCACTTGGGTGCTCCACTTACTCTTTCTCCCTTCCCCCTCTCACGCAGGGCCCCCTTTTACACTGGATTTGGAAAAATAAACTCAGAGTTAGAGTAAACAGTGATTCTGCAGAGTAAAACACTGATTCTGCAGGGTTTTTTTTTAAGATGCAGCTGAGCTGTTTTTTGTGTATTTTAATAACATCCGCGTTGCTTACTGCGGGTAAACAGAGCCAACCTACTGCTTGGTTTTCTTTTACTAAGGACTAGACTGAATTCCAGTGGCAATTGAAACCTGAAAGTAAATAGACAGCTGAAGAAAAAAAAACCGCCAGATGTACAGCTATCTTTTTGAACCAAAAGTATTTTTTTTTAAAGAAACTTCAAAAAAACCCCCAAACAATAGTCCTTAATGGAGGGTGTCAGACTGAAATCTGGGTCCTCCAGGTGATAAACCTGCTTGCCTCTATCTGGGCGGCAGAAAAAAGATAAAATTTGTTTTCTTTTCCTTTCTCAAACTGAATGTATAATGGTCATAAGCTAAAATGTCTTGCAATCTGGGTGGTGAATAGGAAAATTTTTTCAAACTGTGCTTCTTGAGGAGTTGTGAGTGTGCAGAAGCAGCTCATGGTGATTGTTCTCAGTCTCTGAATGCCTATAATAAAATGAAGAAATTGAGAAGGGCAAACGTGTTGAATCCTGATAACATGTTTTGACTTCCCCAGTACATCCATTCACTCAATTTACCAAGGGGAAAAAACCCGGTGTTGGTATCGTGTTCTGTGATTCATTGAAATTACTTGTATTTCTTGTTCATTTGTTTCTTTTGTTTCTATCTATAATCTTAGAAACAATGTTTACATTACTTTAAATTTTTCTATATTTATTGTAACAGAACTTTAAAGCGTGGTGGTGAAGGAGCAGAAAGTGACAAGGCTGAGTTCTTTAACTGTGATTGCCAAAGGAAAAATAAGAGAAATGAAATATGCCCTTGAATGTTAGATTATTGACTGTACCATTTTAAAGCAGTTGGGACAATTGGAACTGCATTTTTAATTAATAGAAGTAAAAACATTTGCAGGAGCTCTGTGAGCTGCCATCTGCCCAGTGGCTGTTGAAGAACAGTAATATCCAGAGATAAAATGCCTTCTTTTCTGTTTCAAAATAGCTTCCTTGAGAGAGAACTCAAAATTACTATTAGAATCTCTTCATCCTTGATAAGACAAAGCTGTAAATGTGAGTGGCATTCTAAGAATAACATTCTTTTAATAATATTGCTGAATTTTTTGTTCTTTCTACAGGCAGAGAAATTTGGGGATTCCTTTGTGTTTGAGGGAATGCTGAGTGAAGAAGTGAAGGCTGACATCCACCAGGCAGTGAGTAACGCAGCAGGGCAAAACTTCCTTAGGGAAGCAGTTACGGCAGTGATATCTAAATTGTGTGGTGTTCCCAAAGTTGAGATGGTGGCTCTACTGAGCGAGGTGCTGTGACAAAGCACAGGAGAGCTGCTGGCTGCGAGAGCACTCTCCGTGTGAGTCGCTCTGCCCCTGCAGTCCTGCATCCAAAGTGGGTAAATCCTGGATCTTACCCATTTAAGAAAATGAGGATAATCTCTGTATCTGATACGATAGTGATGCTTGCAAGGGTGGGTTTTCTAGGTTAACCAGAGGCAAATATTCCAAAGAAGTGTCATCTCTATGGCAGACCTGAGTCTATAGGACTCTTTATTATGTTGTGAATGGCTTAAGTTTACTGGGCTTTTTACCTTGCTGGTTTTGCAGTTCCCTTCATCTTGCTGGGGCAGCATAGTGATCCTGGTAGGAGCAGGGCTCATTAAACTGAAGCTGATCCAGTTTTCCTGTTGAGTAGAAGTGAATATTGGTTTAAAAAGAACCAAAAGTTCGGTAGTGAAGTTTCCCTGCCCTTTGCCTTCCTCTTTTTCTGTTGGGAATGTGTTGCTGAGCCTCTCTTAGGCTTCATTTACCTCCTGCTTAACCATAACAGGTTAATCTTACCGCTCCTGATAGTAAGCAGATTATGTCTTGTCATCTCCTGGATGAATTTATCTGCTTTGAGCAGAAGTTTGGACAGGATGACCTCCTGAGGTCCCTGCCCATCAGAATTATCCTCAGGTCTGATGAATACGCTGAATT
The DNA here is from genome assembly GCA_013399435.1 of Arenaria interpres. Classification (NCBI taxonomy): domain Eukaryota; kingdom Metazoa; phylum Chordata; class Aves; order Charadriiformes; family Scolopacidae; genus Arenaria; species Arenaria interpres. Next base: position 213,830 of record VXAK01026687.1, read on the forward strand.
TCCAGATCTCTTGTCCCATGCCTTTAAAAAGGGCCTTCGAAGTGAAGAATTCGGATGTGCTTTGTGTGGCAATTTTGGGGTGCTTGTGATTTCAAGTTGCATATACGCTGGATGGGAATTTCTTTGCTTTTTTGGTTAATTTTCTTTTGAATCAGTGAAGCCAGCCTGGCTCGTTCTGCAGCTGCTGGAATGAGCACAGGGAAGCAGGACGTTCACAGGGCAGGGATGAGGCAGCAGCAGGACTGAAACAGCATTTTTTGGCACAATAGTTTAGTTAAATATCATTAAGTGTGAAGCGAAACGGCACCTATAGAGGAGCACAACTTTTTCTTGCCACCTTTTGTTGCCAGATAAGCAGAGAAAGAGGTGGGACACTCTGAGATGAAGTTATTTCTTTTAGTGAATAGCAAGGTTTTACTTCCGCACACCTTTTGATCCGAGGTACAACTTCAGGAGTTTAAAGGATTATTATTTATTATGACAAACAACTGAGAGTATGTGCGGTGTTAGTATTTAGTCATTTAATCTTCTCCAAAATAGTTAATCACACAAAGACTTTTTCTTCCATGTGTGTGGTGCAATTAATTAGAGCAGGGAATATTCATTGTTCTATGTAAATAATGCTCTGGGTCGAGGGGGGAAGCCTGTAGAGTTTGATTTTTATCTTTGAGGGGCAGACTGGTGGATTCAAGAAGCCCTATGTGAATGTGTGCTGTGAATGACCGCCAAAAAATGTGGGGTTTTGTTTCCTACGGACAATTGCAAGAATAGTTCGTTATCTTTTAGTTCAGGACAAGCATTTGTGTACTGTGAGACATAAGAAGACTAAACTGGACTTCCCAAATAGCAACATAACTGATGTTGGAGGTAGAATAAATGCAGATGGGCTCATCCCATCTTCCCAACAGTCGTAATCAGAGAAGTGCTCTATCCTACCCTAGTTCTGTGATGCAGAAATCCCTAAATCAGGCTCTCAGGTTTAAAACAAACAAACAAACCCTAAGAATGCTGGTGTGAGCTGAGTCTTGGCTATTTGTGTAAACACGCAGAGAGAGCTGGGAGCCACTTTCCTGGGTGTGTCGGCCAAATTTCCAAGTGCTGGCTGTGACGCCGACAGAACAGGGATTATGCCAGAGAGCTGGAGCTGAGCCCAAACTGGTCTTTTTTGGCTCCTTCTTCATGAAGGTTTTCTGTATTTTGTTAAAAGTAAACTTTAGGAGACTGTCCTTCTGGAATGTTTTCAGTATTTATTATTAGGCTCTTTTGCAAGTCGCTCATGTGCAAAGTATTTTTTTATAGATACAGAGAAAGATTGTACTAATTATTTTGGTAAAGTGATGTGGAGAATAGTGACTGCCTTTTAGTTTGGCACTAATTAACTTCATGCTGATGCTGTGGACAAACTTAAGTTCTAAAACATGGTAATATTGTGAGGAGGTGAAAAAAGAACTTCAAGCTGCTTTTCTCCCTCCTGTCTGCCCCCTCACCAGCCACATACCATGAAATCCAACTTTTGGTGATGAGCTTCTGCAAGGAGAAGGTGTCGGAAGGCAGCTCAGTGGTACAGATGGAAAAAGAACTCTACTGTCTGAAAATACAGCTTAAAATTTTGTCTGTGTGTGCTTCCGCTTCTCAAAAATGTGTCTTTTTCTTGTAGACATTAAGGGTTCTGCAAAAGCAAATTCTTCTTAGGGATCTGCAAGCTTAAATTAAACAATAGAAAATAAAACCTCGCTTCTTGTTACATTGCCCAAAATGTTTAAGTTCTACTAGTATCTGCTGGGGGAAAAATGGTGAAAGGAACTGAATACTATTCAATTACTTTAAAAAAAAAAAAAAGCTATTTTAAAACTTGGCTGCTGCAGTATAACTGTTCAAATGTAATCCCCAAAAGTGTAAATTGCATGAAATTGGTTTGAATCAGCAGATTGTGATGATCAGCAACAGGGAAGGTTCAGGCTTTTTTTCTCAATATATATCTTAGTCAACTAGTGTTTTAGCTTGTGGTATGTACCTTCTAGAATTGTAACTATCACCACAAAAAGCAGGAACAAAATACAAACAAATACAAATGGGTGGGAGAAAGGGCTGTGTTTTCACTTAGCCTTAGTGGCTCAGGCACGTTGTGATCAGGCTTTTCTCCAAGGGTTCTAAATGCAAGTGTGGATACAGGGGAAGAGCAACAGGAATGTGTATTTTGGAAGTTGCATTTCATACGCAGTGAAAGAATTGGGGAAAAGGCGGAAGGGAAGGTACTGAACTAAAAGGTACGTAACAGCTCCTATAATAAACAAAGAGGTGCATGCATCTGTTGGGGAGTATCTGGGGGTTTTGCTGTGTTTGGCCACTTCTCCTTTTTTTAAGCCAGACTGATTTATCATAGCCCCTCAGAGGAAGCAGACGGCTAAATGAGGACAGAGGTGGGGCTGGTGAAAGCTAATGCAGGAGCAAACCAGCTCAGCACGTAGAATAATTGTTGGAGCTTTGGGTGTGCGTTTCCTGGAGGTGAGGTGGTCTCCCCGATAGCCACAGAGACAGGAATGTGGGTTGGACCGAGCCCTCCTCTGGAAGGGAAGCAGTAAAAAGGGGTGTAGCAGCCAATAATTGAATTGTTCTAGGTTTCTGGGAACTGGAGTTCTAGTTTTGGCCTCCAAATTTGCGGTGGTAATGTGGCAGAGAGCGCAAATTTAGCACTGTAGCAGATGAGGGTGTTGCTGATGGAATTGGCGAGGGCTTTTTCAAATAAAAAGGGATTTTCTAGTGTGAGAGTGGAAGGTCCTTTGAAACCAAAACGTTTTGTGTGGGCTTAACAAGTTTTGATAGCTTCACATATTAAAATCAGCTCTCAGACTTGCAGATTAAAACCAGCTACTAATTACTGCCTCTATTACAGCTATTAAGTTATGGCCTTTGGGTACTTGGCCTTTGGATTAGATGTCATAGATAAAACACAGCCTGGAATTGCAAATAGCTCGGCATGCCGAGATTATTTTTTTTCTTTTCTTTTGCTTTTGAGAGAATTTGGGGAAATGGAAGAAGCTCAAAAGTTAGAGATGTTGCTGCTGTTATTTTATGATGAAACTGTTTTCTTGCTCTTATGTCCCTGAGTTAAGGAGGAAGCAAAGAGGGGGAAATGCATACACAGTGCTATTATTCCATGGCGCTGAAAAATACCATTTATATGGCATTTTAATGTATCCTAGAGCACAGGGATTGTGTCTGTGAAATGAGAAGGTGCTGAGGCGTGCTTGCCAGGGAGGGGATTTGAGAGCTCTTGCAAATAACCCCCAGAGTTTCCCTTGCTGTGCAGAGACCATGGCGGAGGTGAAGAAGATGGCGCTTCGCTGGGCTGCAGTGCCCTGTCAGTCAGATTCGCTCGCTGGGGAGAGAGCAGGGGGAACGTTTTTATTCTTGGCTTGTGAAAGACAGAAAAATTAATTTTTGCTTCTAGGCCAGATGAATTCTGCCATGAAGAGACTGAAAGCAAGCAAATCTGTGTACTTCTTTGTCTTCAGGAGGTATTGAATTTTGGGTCTGAGAATGGGCCGAGTTCCCTGGCAGACTGGAGCAAACGCTATTACACAGAATCACAGAATGATAGGGGGTTGGAAGGGACCTCTGGAGATCATCTCCTCCAAACCCCTGTTAAAGCAGGTCCACCCAGAGCAGGTTGCACAGGAACGTGTGTGTCCGGGTTGGTTTGAATGTCTCCAGAGAAGGAGACTCCTCCACCTCCCTGGGCAGCCTCTGCCAGGGCTCTGCCACCCTCACAGCAAAGAAGTTCCTCCTCGTGTTTAGGTGGAACTTCCTCTGTTCGAGTTTGTGCCCATTTCCTCTTGTCCTGTCCCTGGGCACCACTGAAAAAAGCCTGGCCCCATCCTCCTGACACCCACCCTTGAAGTATTTATAGGTGTTGATCAGATCCCCCCTCAGTCTTCTCTTCTCCAGACTAAAAAGACCCAAGTCCCTCAGCCTCTCCTCATCAGAGAGATGCTCCAGGCCCCTCGGCACCTCTGTAGCCCTCTGCTGTGCTCTCCTCAGCAATTCCCTGTCCTTCTGGAACTGGGGAGCCCAGAACTGGTCCCAGTGCTCCAGCTGGGCCCTCGCCAGGGCAGAGCAGAGGGGGAGGATGACCTCCCTCCACCTGCTGCTCACACGCTTCTTGATACCCCCCAGAAGGGTGCATATTAAGGAGTTCTGGTCAGTCTAGAACAATGGGGTGATGCTTTCATCCCTGTTTGTACGGAAGCATCTGCCATGGTCTGAGACTGTGCAATTTCCCTATTTCTAGCAGCGCCCCTGGCCTGTAACTCGACGGGCCTAGTCCCCTTCTCAAAGCAATGAGAACATCAGGCATGTAACGGGAGTGTTTCCAATCCATGCTGAAGGGAGCAATGTGTGCAGCAGTTACTGCAAGTTATTACTGCAGTGTGCAATGGTAACTTGCTGATCTTTGGCTTGAGGGAGGAGTGGGTGGGTCATGGTATAGTTTGACACCGTTAAAATGTCAACATACATGGGATGCATAAGCAGAAGTCGACAAATATGTTTATTGCTACTTTAAGGGTAAACTTCCTCTCTACCTCACTTGGCTTTTGCTTTTTCAGAGGCCTTTCAGAGCAGAAAAAGAAATCAAAGGAAGAGGTGGGTGAGCCTGTTTCTTGCAGCCCCCAACACTTCAGGTGTCCCCTGTGAGGAGCTGGGGAGATGGAGCTGCTGAACTGTTAATCTCTATTTTATGCTGTACTCCCACTACTGGGATAAAGAACGATGTGCAGGAAGCATTTCTCACTGGGAATTACCAGTCATATTATTCCATATTTATCAGTATAAACTACAACTTTAAAGCGGGCATTGCTTGTGCCTCAGGCTGTGGATATATCCGTGCACACCTCGTTTTCTTAAAGCTCATACTCATTTGGTTATTGGAAAAAATGACTAACTTGAGTGCAGATTCAGATGTTGGCTGAAAAATAGGCTTCCAGAGATGGAACTCACCAGGAATATCAGTTCCTCAAAAGAAGCTTCTTTGGATTCCAAAACTTGCACTTAATGAATCTTACTGGATTTTAGCATCAAATATTTTTGGTTATTTTTCTTGGAGGATTGACACGGCTGTGAAGTATTGCACTATTTGAATGAGATTTAATGACCTTTCCTATGCAAAGGAAAAGGTCCCTTCGTAAAAGTTAAAGCTTTCGCTTCCAATTAAGTCTGAAATCTTTTCTCTAACTGATGACTTAAAGTGTATTTATTCTTACTCTGTAAAGCTGCTGCCTTTCCTTTTTGTGGTACTGCAGTCTCAAAGTACTTTAAAATATTGGGACTTAACTCAAGGGAAACAATATCAATATTCAATATTAAACAAGACCCCTTATTGCTTTCATTTCTGAGCTAATGAGGCTAGAAACTTTATAAAATAAGAATGAAAATAGTTTCTTCTGTAATTAGAGCTTTTGGGGAGCTGGAACTTTTAATTGATGTAATAAATAGCCTGGGACTTGCAGCAGTGTTGCAGAAGCTGCCAACTTCAAGTATTAGTTATCTTCTGGAAAAAAATAGTTAACTGTCTACTGGTGAGCTGTTCCAGTGTGCTTAATTACTGATTTGGTGGAGAACTTGACAATCACGTTTTGGTTCAGTTTATGTACCTAATTATCGAAGGTTTGTTCTTCTCTGCAGAGTATTTTCAAGTACAAATATGAATTGAAGCTGCATATATAGATTATGGCTCCCTTATTGCAGCTACTATGACAACCTTGATAATGGGGCTGGGAGAGATCTATTCTTCCTCTTGAGCGGTGGAGCGGGACGCGCTTCCCCACTATTTACATTGCCGTGTCTCCCGGGCTCCCTTACGGCTGGTTCCACTTAAACACAAGCCTGTTGCTATAGAGATGATGCACTGCATAGAAACAGGTCACCTTCCTGCCATTTTTCCGCGCGCCTGATGAAGAGGAGAAGCCGAGCTGCAGGAAGGTGACCAGGAAGCACATGTCTGCCTGAGGGCTTTTCCTTCCCTTTGGAAAATGGCTTGGAAATCGAGTGGGACCGCTCCGTGGCTCCGGCGTGTTCCGAACTGCCCCTCGTGGTACGATGTGTTCTGGAGCTGAGTGAGAGGAGGGCTCCGCTTTGTCTGTGCCCTCTGCTGATATATCCCTCTCACCCCAAGCAGGACTTCATGGAGGTGGTGCCACCAGCCAGCCAGAACGCTGCCTGGGTACGTGTCCCCTGAGAGCTGAATAGCTGCTGCTTCCTAATGTTTGGGAATGCTGAATTGCTGTCCCAGGGCTTGGCTGATCTGTTCATAGCCATCCCTGGTCAAGCAGGTGGAGGTTAACATTACCCGATGACTGCTGCATCCAGCTCTGGGGCCTCCAACAGAAGGACATGGACCTGTTGGAGAGGATCCAGAGGAGGCCTCGGAGATGCTGGGAGGTCTGGAGCCCCTCTGCTGGGAGGACAGGCTGAGAGAGTTGGGGGGGTTGGCCTGGAGAAGAGAAGGCTCTGGGGAGACCTTGAAACCCCTTCCAGTCCCTCAAGGGGCTCTAGGAGAGATGGGGAGGGACTCTGGATCAGGGAGGGGAGCCATAGGAGAAGGGGGAAGGGTTTGACCCTGAAAGAGGGGAGATGGAGATGAGATGTGGGGAAGAACTTCTTTGCTGTGAGGGTGGTGAGAGCCTGGCCCAGGTTGCCCAGAGAAGCTGTGGCTGCCCCATCCCTGGAGGGGTTCAAGGCCAGGTTGGAGGGGGCTTGGAGCAACCTGGTCTGGTGGGAGGTGTCCCTGCCCAGGGCAGGGGCTGGAAGTGGATGGTCTTGAAGGTCCCTTCCAACCTGAAGCATTCCATGATTCTATGACTTTCAGTGCCTGGCAGGCGGAGGGGAGGGAGGGGGGTGCTGCTGTGATACACACCTGGGAGCTGCGTGTGGGTGGTGGGAGGAGATGTCTGACCCCAATCAGTGGGAGGGAAGACACCTCTGAGGGTTGGTGGGAACCTGTGTTAGTGCTACTTAGAAAAATGGCTGTGAACTTACTTGTGACCAGGACCCCACTTAAATGAGAGTGGCTCATCTGTTGCACACCATTATTTTTATTTCTCAAACTCCCTGCCCTGCTAAAAATGTTCTATTTTCTGTCTGCCCCTTTTTTCAGTTGTCCATTAATCAGCAGTTCGGGGTTTAGGATATGACTTAGAGGAGGAAAAATTGACAGAGACTTATGAGTATCTGCCTTACATGGATAAAATAAAACCTCATCCAAAAATTATATTCCTTGCTGAACATCTATTTTTTTATTTAACTCACATCTTCCCAGTGGTAGCGATTGGTATATGCTTCATAACTTCCCTGCTTCCAGCCTGCACACACATCCCTTCTGCAGCCAAGAGGATGCTTTTACGAATTAAAGCTGTAGACAGTGCTTCACGCAGCCCGATTCAAACGAGTGGTAACCTGTGAAGTCACCTTCTGAAACTGAAGAGGGCGCGTCTTGAAGAACCCACTGCATAATAAAGAATTCTTGGAGATTTTTCCAGACTTAGACTACTTTTCATTCAGAAAAATCTCTGTTCAGACAGTTGATTCCTAAATTGCTGGAGTTCTTGCTCTGCAGTAACTTTTGTTAAGTTATTTTAAGTTATAATATAAGTTATATTATGTAAGTCACTGCCTAAGATTTTTTTGGTGCTACATGCTTGGACAACAGCATGAATTTCTCATTTTATGGGCCTGACTTAAGGTTAAAATCTGCAGCTTTGTTATGTCAAGTGACTTGCTGCATGTTAGAAATGGAATTGGAGCCAAGATTAGCTACTCAGTTGAGTTTATTTTTGGTAATTCTTCTAATATGTAAACGTGATTTGAATTTAAAAAATCTGGAGCTGGTGGTGCAGGGGTTGTTTTTATCCGACATGGCCAGTGCCCTGTTAAATGCGAGACCAATACAAATGTTTTCATGTTATTGGCTGGGGTTTTGGTGTGGTTTTTTGGTGTGTGTTTTTAAGGGTATTCCCCTTGCAGTGCCCGTAAGGGTCTAAGTCTGACTTCCCTCTTCATTTTTCCTATGTGTATTTAGGAAGGAATTTTCTTCAAGGTAGCTGTAAAGTAGTCTAAAAGTCTTGAAATCGCCAGTTAATGGAGCAACTGAAGTTAGGATATCCCAGCCTGCTTTGAAAAGAAAATGGAATACTTAAAGCTTGGGATTTTATGCAGGCTGATGGTGGGAGTGCAGGCTTCAGAAGCAAATCGCTTCATTTGAGTGGAGAACTTGCTGGTGGAAGTTAACTGTTAGTGTGTTATCATACGGCGTTCCCTTTTCTTCACAGCGTTACAGCTCTGGGAGAAGCAGAACACCCAGTTCTTAAAGGTTAATCCCGGAGCAGAGAGCTGGATAATCCCAAGTTTTTGAGTGGGATCAGACAGAAACGGGCATTGAGGCTTCTCTGCCGCTGGAAGGGGCTTTGCTCCTGGGGCTGCCTTTCCTGGCGCAGGGAGGCCGTTGGGTAACTTCGGTTTCCATTAGGAGTGACAGGCCGTGCTGGAAAGAGTTAATCAGGACAGAGGAGATATTGTCCTCTAATTGGGTGTCTCCAAGATCTCCTCCGCAGCGTGTGCTGCTATTTTTATGGGAGGAATCTGTTGCCAGTCTACGGAGCACATGTTTTGGAGCAGAGCATGAGAACGCCAGGCATTATGAAAGTAACTAAGCTCATTAGTGGCGAGGGAGGGCTTTGCTGTATTAACCGTGATGTTGTAATATCTCTGTCTAATTAGCTCTTCTGCTAATTAGATTAAGAGCAATTAAAAGCTGTAAAGACTTTTGAGAAGTTTTTTTTGGAAAGGGCTGTAAGATTCAGGTACACGGCTTTCTCTTTGGAAAGGAGCATCATGGTGTGTGCTCAGTGGTGTCAGTGCCTGACTTAGATTAATTGCCAATTAATTATTGAAGGCTGCACGCAGTCTATCACCGTTACCCCTGTCCTGGTACTAGATGTGTAACTTCTCTAAGGATCTGGGTGTTCTGCAAGGACTGGCAGCTCAGTTCAGCAGAGCCAGAAACAGGAGACGTGCACACGTAGTGCTCTCACCCGGAGAGATTATATTTTTTTCTTGGTTTAAAATAAACCATTCTGATTGAAAGCATCTGCTTTTTCTTTTGCATAACAAAAATGTTTTCCAAAATTAAAGTCTTCTGAAGCGCAAGTCTCTGCAGTCTCTCCTGCGGAGATTTTTATCCGAAAACCAGCAGTTTAATCTACAGAAATGTGTTGTGCTTAAAGCTGTCATGATGAAATCTTACTCGTGATCTGTCAGACTCATGGAAAACCTTCGGCATGTAGCACTGAGGCTCTTTTATTTCCTTAAAGAGCTGTGAGATTCTAACTTTGGATCACTGTCCTATCTTGACTGTAATTTGAAGGTTAAAGCTCAAAATACACAAGGAATTGGTTAAATCGGACTACTAAGCCTGTTGACTGCAGTATCTATTCAGCAGCTTGGTCGTTCTGAGGCGTTAGTGCTACGAGGGTTGAGCGGAGGGTCGCTGAAGATCCCATTTCTGGGTTGGAACGCTCAGTAACAGAGCTGTAGCTTCTAGAAAGAGATCAAATACTTCTCATGCTTTTTTTGAAAAGGGTAAGGGCTCCAGTTGTGGGGAGAATGGGATTGTCTTTGTTAGATACTGAGGCAAAATTACATGGCTGGTGTTGTTGATGGACTTGCTTGCAATGCTAGGAAATGATAAAGCAGGATCTTTAAGAAGTGTCGTTATTTTGGCAGGTCCCATTTCCACAGAGAGCAAGGGGGCAGAACGTCGCAGCCACCAAGCAGCCGAGAGCATCTTTATTTCTTCTGTGCTTAACACTGACGTCTGCTCCTCACTCGCTCAGGAAGAGGGAGCATCAGAACCCCAGGTCTGGATGGATTCCCAGGATGGAGTCCTGCAGAGTTTAGGGATTCCAGTGTTTTTCCCTAGAGCTCACAAAGAGCTGTGGGCTCTTGAGCTGAGCTTACGCCACCAGCTCTGCAGCTCGAGCCCAGGCTTGCCGTTGACTTACAGGGAACCTCTAGGTCAGGTACCCAGATGTATGCTCTAGGCTAAATCTCTACCTGGTGATGAGAGAGGAGTGACAAGCTGCCGTGGGAGCCGTTACAGCATAGATTGATCAGATGCTTTATAAATGAGATAATATGTCTTTATGTACTAGCAGTGCTTCTATTTCTGAGGCACTGCAGTTTATTTTCCTACTGGAACACTAAAATGAGGGATCTGATGTGACCAGAGGTTTTCTTAACAACTTTATATTTGTCACAGATAAATTTTGCTCTCTCACACACGTAATTACTTATTAAATGCTTGTCACTGATAAAGGGTGCAGCTTTCTCCTGGCAGTTGCTGTTAAATTCGTTTGGCCCACCTGATGCTCTGTCTCCCGAGTACCGCCTTTCAGTGACTGTTGCCTTTGGACTTTGCTGTGAAGGATTTGGTGAGTTCAAGGATTACACTCTCAGCACGATTCCTACCTGTGTGTATAACACTTCACAGAGCTGGTTTGGCAGCATAATGCAGAGAAATAAATATTTTACTTCTTCCTGCTGCCATCTCCTGGGTGTGGAAAGGCGAGGGGTGGCAGAGGGGGCAGAAGCTGCTGAAGGGTGTCCTACAGCCACCATTAGAGCAGCACCTGGGTCTCCCAGCTCTGGGGCCAACCAGCTGGTAGATCCTTTAACTCCTAAAGCATTGGAGGCTTATTTCCTTTGATTTTTTTGTTCATTATGGAAATTATCTCTGTGATAGGAGTATTTTGGAAGCAGGCACTCAAGCTGATGGAAAAAACACTATTGGTGGTTAGCGTAAGTGTTCTCTTTTGCCTCAATTTTCTGAAAGGACCCATTATTAAGATAAGTATTTCAAAGTGATTGTGAACCAGAATAGAATAGTTAAACATGCTGTGCACTGACCTTCTCGGCTTTGAAGTGAGCTTAATAGAAGAAACCCTTAATGAATGTATTCCAGGCATAATTCCTTGGCATTGCAGAACCAAGTTTGAGACTTTTGGTTCGAGTGAAGTACTCAATGACTGCGTGTGTGTTACAGAGGATTTTGTCTGCCTGATGTTACTCAGCAAACCAACCAGGGAGGGGAAAAAAAAAAGGCTTTGCTTCACTTCTGTGGCTCTTCTGTCTCCACCTTCTGGAAGTTGATAGCAAATAATTTAATATCAGCTTCCTGAGATAATTAACTGGAAAGCGAATGTGTTTCAAGATGCATTTTTTCACTGTAGTTAAAGGATGTCATCAGAGTTTTGTTTTAGTTTTTCCAAAACACTGAGTCTGGGGAGCAAATAATTGGGATGAAAATTCTCTTTAAGGTAAAACTGTCTTTTAAAAAAAATTTCTTTTTATCACCTGTGCAGTGTGTGTCAGACTGCAGCCAGCCCAGAGCTCAGCTGGTTTAACTGCTCAGGGCATGCTGTTGTAAAAGAATCGACTAAACCTGTGGTGTTCCAGGTGACCTCTTCCAACTGTTACCGTCTGAATGTTCTTGGCATGTGTTTTCAGAGGTGAAGGACTATAATTGAGAATTTCTGAGAGGACAGTCTGGCCCACCACAGGTAGAGTGGTGAAGGATGTGCCTTCAAAGAGAATAACTGTGCCTTATATCAGACCTGCAGGCGAGGAGATGTAGAAGGGAAGGAGAGAGAGGCAGAAGGTGGTGCTTCAGAAAAATGTATGCTCAGGATTCACTCTCCCTCTCGCTTGTTTGGGTGGTATTCTTTTTGGTCTGTTCCCTACCCTGAGCTGCTCCCTGGCCAGCGGTGTTGTCTCCAGGCTCAAATGGTCATCTTGGTTCCTCAGAGATGATTTGGAATGGAATTGGTGAGTTGGGTGCAGGCAGAGCCATGAGCTGTGAGTGAAGGCTTTGTAGCCTGGTGTCAGCTGGTGGTTTTTCAGAATTGCCTTTATCTGGGAATTCAGGTCTTCTTCCCTGCCCTTCTTGTCCTTTTCCAGGTCGCAGCTGCTCCCTGGTGGTTGCCTGTGAAAGGAGCCAACTGGAAGCACCCTGAAGGTCCTGACTCTAATATCTCCAACAGGTGAGTATTAAGTGGCCGTTCAGTTATAACACACGATGCTTGTAAGTGCACCTGTAAAATTGGACCAGGAATGGAGGTGCAAGAAAGGGTTGCTTGCTGCTTCTGCGACTATTTTCACATTTTCTAGTGTTTGGCACACAATATTCATTCAGTGGTCATATGGTCAATGGCATAATAGTATTTGAAACGGATCTATAAAGGTTTTCCACCCAAGGGAAAAGAAACCCTGCTGAAATGTGCCTCAGTGTGTTTTCTATTGGCATTTATACATCAGCAGTGAAACAGAGGAGGTTTTTAGAAGATCAGCAACTTCAGAGCATTCAGTGCGGATCTGGTTTTGGAGAAGGAGACTAAATGCAAACTGCATGTGTCCAGGTAGTGTGTCCTCCTCCCTCTGGGATTTGGAGCCCTGTCTCTGGCAGCAGATGACGGAAAACTTTTGTGCTGTTTAATGTATTTTGACTTTGTAGGCTGATAATGGTGGAAAATCAGTTGTGACTTCGTTATCTAAAAGCTTTAAATGCTTTAGAAATCTCTATTTTTTTCTTAGCTCATAGTTAGTGCCATGCTTTTCTGGAATGAAACCTTGAAACTTGCTGATCCACGTCTTTATACGATCTCTTTCAGTCCAGAAGTGGAGTGAATTTTATGCCCAGGGAATCAAAAGGCTTCATTTTTCTTAGGTGGTTTTCGTGGGTATGGCAGAACCAGCCCTGGGTTGCACATGTCAGAGGCCAGTGTTGCGGCTGGATATATTGGGTATATCACTGTGTGCTTGGATGTGGCTGTCTTCATTCCTCTCTCTCGCAGGCAGGTGGCAATGAGGTTGGCAATAGCTGCTTAATCAACTAGTTAAAGTTTCAAAACTGCTGTTTGAAATGAAGTCGCTCTCCAGCCTAGATCTAGTAGAGGCTGGCATGTCTTTGAGTGCTCTAGGGACGGGGCTATGTTAGTGTAACATCGTCTGATGGCTGAACCGCTTAGTAACAAGTCCGTTGTCCCTTCTCCAAGGGCAAGGAAAGAATTATCTGAGGCAAAAATAGAGATAATATCAGGAGGCGTTGTTAGGGGGAGAGAGGAATTTAGGACACAGCCAGCAGAGAAGAGCTGGAAACCTGCCATGTAAATCTAGTCGTGTAGAAGTATGGCACGAACCTAACCAAGTGCAGCTTGCCACGTGGAAGTAGTCAAATGGGCCAAGAGGCACCCACTGGCTTGGTAAATGAGGCAGGAAAGTCCTCTGTGTCTGTCTTCTGGATCAGTACCACCAGCTCGTGGAGCATCTTGGTCTGTTAGAGGCTGGGATGGAGAGGATTCTTGGGACAAGAATGACAGGCCATTGTTTCTGTCTTTTTTCTGAAAAATGAGACCACAGTTATAAGGGCAATCCTGCAACCAAACCTCTGTAAACTGGACCGCTTGAATCACCTGAAGAAAAATACTTTTTTGTTAAATTTCTACAGTTCCCTGTTTCCTGGCTTGGCTGCTGCAAAAGTTGGTGTAGCTTAGGAGTAAGGGCTCTTTCTCATCTCGCCTCTCCCTCAAAAACCCCACGACTGCCAGCAAAGAATGTGCAGCGAAGAGAAGAGCACGCAGGGAGGTGAAGTGCGTGTGCCATTAGATTGAAATGAAAATTTTCCTACTGAGAATCTTGGCTTCTCGTTAAGATATTGTTAAACTTTGGGTCTCTGAGCAGCAGCGATTCCACATTAACCTGTGTGTTGGTGGTTCTTCACTGGCTCCTGGCAGCAGCAGGTTTCTGAGGGCAGGCCGTGAGAAAGCCCAAGCTACAAATGTCTGTAACTCTTTAGAGCTGTACAGAAAAGTGTGAAGACATGAACAGAACTTAATTTTTCTTTCTCTGCTGGCTGCATTTCCCATCTAGCATCTACTAGTAGCCTTCTTGTCTGTCTTTACTTTCACAGAAAATAATCTGATGCCTTGTCCAGTTGTCACTGTGAACTTCCTCACAGTCCTTTGTGGCCATCTCCTAAAAGAGTGCCCGTGCTGTGTAGCTGTGAGATTGCCTGGTTCCGCTGCTGATCTTGTCCTGTTTCTTTTGGTCCCCAGAATGGATCATCCTGTTCTTCACGTTTCCTGGAATGATGCTGTGGCATTTTGCAGCTGGGCAGGCAAACGATTGCCCACCGAGGCTGAATGGGAATACAGCTGCCGGGGGGGCCTCGAGAATAGGTACCTGTCATAAATGTGTCCCTGATAAGCCTTTAAAACAGGTATTTAGGAGATAAGGAAGAGTTGTACGGGATTTTATTCCCCTCAGTGTCTTTTTCTTGTGTAGTATGTACATCTGTGGTAAATACAACCCTGAATTGCCCCGAGCAGATTCCTTTAGGTAAGGGCATGTCCCTGAATGGTGCGTTCTCATCTGAACTCTGCAACGGGAGGAGAGAACCCAGGAGAGGGGGAGATGTGACAAAATGCCAAGTCCCAGGGCTGCTGCTGTTGCAGGAGATGAAAGGCGTAGAGAAGGATCTCAGTGCTGAGGCTGAAGGAGTTGCAAAAGATCTTAAGAAGTAAATAACTCCGTCACTGCAGGGCGATTGTAGGGCCACTGGACCCACCTGGCTCCTGACTGTGGGCTTGAGGAGGAGGGAAGCCAAGGGGAATCACAGGCTTGTGTCTTCTCCTTCCTGCACTGTGTCCTGCACAGGACAGTGCTGTCTTTCCCTCCTCGTGGACCTACTGTCCTCCTAGAACCCTTGCTCTCCTCAAAAACCACCTAGATGCTGGTGCAAATGGAACTAGAACACAGACAGTTCTCTGGGGTAAGGTGGGGAGGAAGTTCACAGAATCTTCCAGGTTGGAAGGGACCTTAAAGATCATCTTGGGGTTTGTGTGGTGTGTCACATTGTTTTTTTTAATTAAGATTTAAAAAAAAAAAAAAAGAGGAAAGTGTTTGCCAGCTGTTCTTCTCGGTGTCTTTTAATAGACTTTTCCCATGGGGCAACAAGCTTCAGCCCAAAGGTCAGCATTATGCCAACATCTGGCAGGGAGTGTTCCCAACGAACAACACTGGGGAAGACGGATACAAGGGAACGGCGCCTGTAAGTGTGTCTCCGAGTGAGTTAATCGTATGGAAACGAGCTTCGTCTTCCTAAAACTGAGCTCTGCCCTCAACACAGTGAGCCGTGCCTGGTTTCCACTCTGGTACTCTTTCACCTTTAGATTTTTAAAGAAGTCACAGTGTATTTCACTGCAGGCTTGAGTATTACCGAGGGACACTTCTTAAAAGCTAATTGAAAAGTAAAGATTACTTTCATTTAAACTTTTAGTTCCTCTTAAACTGACCTCTTTTCCCTTTTCCAGTCAGGTTATAGTCAGATGCTGAAATACTCTCTGACTGCGCTTTTGGCATTGCAATTTTTTGCACTCTCATTTTTTGGATAGTTGTTTTCGAGGCACAAAAATCGTGCAATAGTTTAAAAGAAATGAAATTTCCCTTTTTGGAAAGGTTGAGTCTGTCTCGTATGGCAAACAACAGAGTGGAATTTTAAGGGCAATCGAGGGTATGAATGCAGTATTAAATGATAGTTAAAGCAAGTCCCAAGAGTCTCATCAGCAGAGAAGCCTGCCTGTGTGTGAGTTGAGAGCCAGCCTTGCTTTCCTGGGTGGGAAGGGGAAGCTGGAAGTTTTAAGCCCGTGGGGGTCGGATCAGGAATGCTACGTGCAGGTCTGTGTCTGCTCAAACAGTGACTCGTTAGAGCATCGGTCTCCAAATCCACCGAGAAGACGCTGTGTGCCATAGTGGGAATGTGGTGCTGAGATTGTCAAGGATGAGAATAGTTCGTTCTTCCGTTCTGTTTTACTTAAGTGGAGTATGTAAAGGTGTTACAGTTCTGGTGTCTGCTTCTGGGATATGACGGCAGAAGCTCCTAGTAGAGATAGATGCCCCTTTGACACATGAGTTTTCAGGATTAAAAGCTGTATTTCATGTTGAGTGGCTTAAAGACCTGGCCCTTTGTTATACATCTTCCATAGGTCACTGCGTTTCCTCCCAATGGCTACGGCTTGTACAACATTGTAGGCAACGCCTGGGAATGGACGTCTGACTGGTGGGGGGTTCATCACTTGCCAGACGAAGTTCACAACCCTGTAAGTATTTTATTGGCGCCACAGGAAGTACAGGATTCCCTCTCGCTACTCTGGTCTGGTTCCTGTTTGAAAACCCACTCTGTGCTCCCCTCTGCTGTGTCTGGGGTGGGCTGCGTTCTGGTGAATTAGGAACTATCGCACCACAAATCACCCACACTGGAACTGTGGTGCTCTAGTGCAGTTTCATTTATTTATATTTTTGCTGGACAGGCCTTCACACCTGGTTAACAGCTGAATGCGTCCAAACTGGCATCCTACTGTAGAAATCAAGAATTTGCCAAAGCAATGGAATTACTTACAAATAAAAAAAAAAGAAGGGCTTTTGTTTATGCTGTTACAAGCTGTACTATCTTTTCTTTCAAGTAGAGAACAAACCATGCTGAATTACCTTTATGGCTTCTACTAGCTCATTTAAAATGCAACATGCAATAAAGCTGAAGTTTACGGGGAGAAGTAGCTTACTGGGCTTTGAGAGGTCAGTCTTTGGTTTCACTGTGGCAGGCAGAGACCGAGGTCTGTGAGCTCTGTGTGCAGGGTTTCTCGTGCATATCTCTCTGCAGATTCAAGTTCTAATATTCCACCTCCTTCCTCCCTTGTTTGTCCAGGATGACTAAACCTGTGGAATGCCCTGCTCTGCTCTCACACAGCTTGTTTTGTTCAGACACAGTTATCTGTAGGGAGAAAACCAGCTAAACCTCACGGGGCAGGAGCTCTCGGTTGCCAGGATTTGGGTCTCCTCTTATGAGATGTGCCACCTGTTCTCTCAAGGAACAGGTGATGGGACAAGAAGAAATGGCCTCAAATTGCTCCAGGGGAGGTTTAGGATGGATATTAGGAAAAAATTTTTAAACTGGAAGAGTTATCAAGCCTTGGAAGAGGCTGCCCAGGGCAGTGGTGGAGTCACCATCCCTGGAGGGATTTAAAAGCCAGGCAGCCGTGGTGCTGAGGGACATGGGTCAGTGGTGGGTTTGTCAGTGTTGGGTTGATGGTTGGACTTGATGATCTGAAAGGTCCCTTCCAACCTGGATGATGCTGTGATTCTAATTTCTGTTGGTGAGCAGTGTTAGTGGCCTAGTTGTGGCCAAAAAACCCTCCTTTTCCTTTGGACTTTGGCTGTGTTGTATCTCCTTCTCCTAATTTTCTCATCTATTGCATAAATTCATATGATGGGATTTGAATATTTCGTAGTAGTCAAAATTTTCTGCCAGTTTCTGTAACTCGGCAGTAATGGGAAGCTGTATCGCATGAATTGTCTCTCCGATGGATAAACACCTACCTTTTTCCAACGTTGACTCATGGCTTGCATACACACACAGCTGAAATTTATATAGAGCTTACACTTAGCATTCCAACTGATTCTGTAGATTTATTTTTTTCCCTGTTTGCATACTGATTGATTAGCGAAGGAACATCTGCTGTCTTGCACTTTCCATTCTGGTGGGGTTTTTATATGCAATTAAGGATAAATTATTTTTTTTCCTGTACCTCAGGAATGGAAACAAGACCAGATTAAGAGCAACATTTCTAAAGATGAAGCCTTGAGCAACTGGCAGAATGTAAATTTAGATGAAAGTGAAGAATACAACTAGCAAACTTTGAGTATTGATGTGATCGCAGGCTGGTGAGTCAGGCGAGGAGGAGGGTGAGCAAAGCTGGGCTTTCCCTCCCAGACTGTGGAGGAATCACGGAATGACATGGGGTTGGAAGGGACCTCTGGAGATCATCTCCTCCAGCCCCCTGCCGAAGCAGGTCCACCCAGAGCAGGTTGCACAGGAGTGGATGGGTTTGAATGTCTCCAGAGATGGAGACTCCACCACCTCCCTGGGCAGCCTCTGCCAGGGCTCTGCCACCCTGGTGCATTTTGTTGAAGTACAGCTACCGTGGTACGATGCTTGGAAAAAAAAATAAATATCCTTTTTCTTAAATATTGCAGTGCAACACCTTCATACATTGACTTAAATGAGAGGCTGTTGTGTTCAGAAAGGCAATGCAGCAGAGCTTCGGTGTTGAATTAAGGCGCTGGTGAGAAACAAGCGTGGTGTGACTTCTCCCTGTTAAACTCAAGGCTGTTGAGTTTGCTGAAGGTTTTAAATTCAGCACAAACATTTTGCAGACACTTCAAAAAGTTTTTTTTAAAAAATTAGGTGTTCACAATGATGCTATAGGTTTTTTTTTTTTTTTTTTTTTCAGTTGGAAACTAATTGTCAGAATGTAGTGTCTGAGGCAGAGCACTTCAAAGTGAATTCCAAAGGGTTTTTCTGATTAAATGGAGAAGGAAACTGAATCTCACAATGTGAAAAGGTGTCCCAAAATAGCCAGGCTGCCGTTATCTTCTGAGACATTAAAAACGATTAGCACCGTATCTATCAGAGCCAATCTCCCCGGTCTCTCCAGAGTACACGGCAGCGTAACCTATATACAGGATGTGCTCTTTCTGCCTAAAAGCCTAGGAATTCTTCTAGGAGGGTCAGAGCTCGCTGAAAGTTTCTTTTTAACATATTTAGTTTAACATCTGAAATCTTCCAAGCAGTTTGCTAGTACTGGAGAGATTTGGGGTACACCGTGGATTGGTTACAAGGAACGTGTGGGACTTTGCACGCAGATTTCTTTTATATTTCTCTGTAGTCGATCGGCTTGTGTTCACATTTACCTGCCCAGAGCAAAACTAAACTGGGACACCTGAGAGTGCTTTGGAAGTTGTTTGCTACTTTTTAAGGTGTTAGATTTAAATCATGCTCCAACAGTGGAACAAACAATATTCTTCCCCTTCTTTGCCATAGGACCTGTGCAGGTAAGGATTGATGCCAAATAAACAAACTTGAAAGGTTTTTATGTGGCTCGGGAAGGGGACAGACTGCAGAGCTTAGTGCCGTGTCCTTGCAACGATGAGCTGTGAAGGGCCACGACGCGGACACTGTGAGCAATCGTGGGTTTGGGGATGGAGCCACAACTCTCAAGGCATCATAATGTGTTATGGGTGCAATTTTTAAGAGCAGAGCATCAGTATAACCCGAGATTTGCTTGTGCAGACCTTTCTGTAACAATTTAATCAGAGACTTCTACAATGAAAAGTCTCGGCGACTGTTCTAGTCCAGACACGTGTTTGTATTGGAGCAGTGGCTTGTTCAGAACGGAAGGAGCAAGTGGCTTTGATTTGGAATTCTCCTCCTCACCAGCCGTGTGTGGTGAACTGCAAATGCCTCTGTTCTGTTTTGACTTAAATGTCCCCGTTTCACAAGCCCCAGGAGTCAGTGGGGGTCGGTGTGCTGGGCTTAGGTAGCTGGGAAAGTAAATAGGCAGTGCTGTATTTGGATGGGGTCTAAGTAACAGACTGTTTGTGGTGAATGACCTTCCTCGTCACCTGGACCGCAGTGAATGGTCCCTCCATTTTCCTGGGAGATCGTGGGCTTGTGACTCTCCCAGGAAAAAAATGGGAAGCACCTGAACCAGTGCCATTCCCTTGTGCTGCGGGAGAATCCGGTGGAAATCCTGTCCATCAGGAAGCCAGAAGGAACCAGGATAAGCCAAATCTAAGAGCTCTCTGTGGAAAAGTCTTTTACACTGGGAAATAACTTCTAAAGTGTCTGAATTTCAAGTGAAATAGTGTCTCTCCACTGTGACCTGTTCTAATTTCCCCTCGCCTCTCAGCACTTGAAGCCACCTTGGAGTTGCAAGTGCTTCGGGGCTGATTTTTTTTCAAATAAGTGGGGAATAAAACCCCAGTTTCAGACACACTCACAAGAAATGTTGCTTTAGTACATCTTGCAGCTACTGTTGGGTGCACAAGGGCAGGACTGGGAAGCACTAGAGTTGGGGTTTGTTGTTGGTTGAAAAATCTAAATTGTCGTTTGGCAGGCGGCAGCCGAGTGCGTGTGTGAGATCAGTCAAACCACACTCCCCCTGTGGGGCCGTTTGAATCGTGGTGACTTCTGGCTCAGGTTTATTTTATACACGGTGCGTAGTTCCTTAGGGCCTGCAGTTCTGCCTGAAAACCGATTTAGCTCAATAGAAAAGTGGCCACGTAGGTGACCATGCATAGAAAATCATGATGCAACTTCAGGACGCATTTCATTTGTTTGATGTAATGAAAGAAATACAACTTCCTTTCGCATTAAAAAAAATCAAAACAACGACGCAACAAAAAGCTTCTATGATGTCTTTTAATAACTCTTTAAAAAATAATCCTGCCCAGAAGCTGTGGTAATTGAATGCACGAGCACTTGTAATCCCGCAATCAGACTATAATGTGTCTGTTACAACGTTGTACTGCAAAGTAAACGTGCCAATATCCAGCAAATCCTGTTCTTTACCTCTGGGGTCAAAGTCTGAGCAGCTCTGGCGCTGTACCCCCGGCGGCAAACGCCCTCCCGCTTCAGCACCAGGCGGTGCCTTCTCCAGATAACGGCATCAAGCCATACGGCTTGATGGAACAGAGATTTGCTTGTTTTAATCAAATGGGACCTTAATTGCCGTGCTCTGATTAGCTGTTTATTATGGGTGAGCACAGTTAAAGCAGGTTTCCTTTATTTGGAGGGAAGACAGCAGCGTGAGCAGATGCTGACATTGCAGGGCTTCTCCTTTTTTTAATGATCTGAAATCCGTGCTATTGAGCTGTGACATCGTCTGCCCGGACTTTTGCAAGGGATAGAGTGTCTCAGTGCTGTGATCTTGCTTCAGAGGTCGGGGGGTTTCAATTTAACTTGGTTTTTTGTTACCAAATAACTTTCACTTAATTTTTGCCTGGCAGAAGATATCCATAATTGATAAAAAGAGCTTATGCAATTACCATTTTCTTTGGTTCATGCCCTTCTTCAGTGGGTGTTATCCCTGTGGAGTGGCTGAAACATACAACAGTCTTATGGTTGGACAATAGACCTTCTGATCCGAAATTAGGGTGCTCCTCTCAGTTTATAAAAGTGACTTCGGAGTGAATAGCAGCAATTGCAGTTCTGCGTTTGCATTACTGGTTTTAATGGGAAATCCTGCCCAGCAGCTCCATTGTTCTCTGGTTTGTCTTGTTCTCAGGTGGCTTTTTTTAGGTCGGTTTTATTCCAGCTGGCTCTGCCCTGGCTTCCCCCAAAATGAGATTCCCAGGCTGGTGGGGGTGACTGTGCTCATGAGAGGCTTATCTGAGAGCGGGGCTGGGAGCATCAGCACGTGGGGTTTGTGAAAAGGTTTCCAGAGCCCTTGGAAATGGAATAATCCTGTCCCATGGAGGAGAGCCCCGGCTGGGAAAGGAGCAGACGCTCTGGGTGTGGTTTTCCTTGAGGATTTGTAGGGTACAAATGCAGCGTGGGCTTTGCTTTGTCTTCTTTTTTTGCGTCTCTCGTAGCATTTTGCAATAAATGTGCAACTGCTGAAGTCTCAGTCGGGTAAGTGTTCCCTGTGAAGGCTCCCAAAGCACAGCCCAGCTCAGCGCCTGCAGCAAGTGCCTTCTGGAGTAATTCAGGGTGTTCTTCAGGGCCTTCTTACAGTCCCCGGGATTTATTCAGTGTTACAAAGGCTTGTCTTCTGCTGAGCCTTCTACAGCCTCACCTCTGGGAATGGAGGAGCTGGGGGGCAGACGATGAGATCCCGTGGTAATGAGAAAAGCCAGAGAGGTGTGAAGTCCCCTCCTTCGGAACCTACATCTTAAAGGGAAGTTATTCCTGGATTCAGGAGATACTACAGAAGTGAAGTTTTTCTTTGGTGACTGTGTTTATATTGGTCAGGGTGGTGTTCTCGGGCTTTGCAGGAGGCACAGGACCCATCAGGTACCGCCAGGAGAAACGGAGGAGACAAAATAACAGGGAGAATGCCTTTTTCTGCAGTTGTCTGGTTTTAACCTATTAGGGTACTTTTTAATGATACTATTTTATACCAGTTAGATACTATTTTACATCAGTTACATACTCTATAGCAATGAATTCCTTTTTCCTAACCGGTAAAAACTGGGCTGATGACTTTCTTGCAACCTATATTTTTTGATCTAGGTGATGTTCTTGGCAGAAAGTGCAGGGATTTGGAGAATGTCACAGCTCTTTTTTCTCTTCTTGGATTCCACACATTCTTCTGATAAGGTTTTGTCTAGAAATACAGACGTGATTGGGACACGCTCCCAACCAGTGAAGAAACAGCTTGTACCTCGAGTTAAGAGAAAAATCGGTTATTGGAGGCTTGCACATGATAGGAAAACATTTTTGTTGCACGCGAGGAAGAAATGTGCATCAAAACCAGCAAAAGAGTGCGTTCTCCAGGAAGCCCAGCTTTCTTCTGGAGCTGTTAGGCCATCCTTTGGAGCTGGAATTGAACAAGAATAGTGAAACAACCTCGTTACATCAATTCTAGGGCCAATTTCATAAGCGCTTCAAATAAATCACGCTGCAAATGTACATGGGATTACAGAATTGTTGTTTGTAAGGGCAGTGCTTTCTGCAGACTCTTTTGCTGTCATGATCTCACACGGTAATGAATTTAGTGCCCGGTGAGCGGGAGATGGCACAGAATGTCTTGCCGCTCAGTCACCAACGTGTTTCAGGCTTGATTTGGGGCTGGAAGGAGAATGAGCACCAGCCATTGGGCATCACAGCCCCTCGCCCAGGCCACCAAACGCTGTACCTGCCTTTGGAAAAGTGGAATTCTCCCCAACCCCCTTCTGGGGGCTCACGGGTTTCCATGGGTTTGTTTCAAAGCGGTGGAATTGATGGGAATCACAGGCTTCGCTACACGTGCTGGTGGGTGTGTGAAAATTTCCTAATCTCTTATTAGGAAAAGTCAGAAATCACAGAAATGTACCTGTTTCTGTAGATCACTGCTCGCTCCTGGTTGCCGCTGTGCTTTTTACGGCCTATAACCAGGTGCTTTGCACAAACGAAGCACAAGGTGCTCTTGGCCAGCGGGCAGGAGCTGGGCTGTGTGAAATGCTTGCGGCAGTGGGGAGGGAGAACAAGTGCCATGGCCTGTCTGCCGGTCTCTCGCCACTGCGTTATTCCAAGCTGTCTGGTCCTACAGACACAGCTGAGATCTGTTTACTTTGGCTATTTGTGGCTGCTCCTTACCCATCTCCCTCTTCTTACAGCTCTTTACCTTTATTCTGTAGTTGGCAGTTGTTTCTCCTTGAGCACTGACCAGTGTCCTCTCCTCCGCAGAAAGGGCCCCCGTCGGGGACGGACAGAGTGAAGAAGGGCGGATCCTATATGTGCCATAAGGTAATGTGGAAAGGCTTGGAGTAGTCCCATATTTCCTCTGAAAGTACCTGGTTTGACAACGAAACCATCTTCTGACAGTTCCCTGCCAGCCCGGGGGCTTGCTGAGGGGTTTTGTGCAGTTTAAGGAAGAGTTCCTGACGTTCCTGACGTTCTTAAGATCTGCTTTCTGATGAGCTTGGAATTAACCCAAGCTGCTCTACCCAGCGTGGTTTTCAGACGTGGCAGCTAAGACTGATGTATGCCTCTAATGCTAGTTTCACTCTAGTGCCCGAGTGAGACTTGTAAGAGCGTGGAGGTGACTCGTTTTAGCTCTAGGAAGACTCTCCATTCAGAAGGGGTATCGGGTGTTTGCGGACGGGTCTCTGGGAGAACGTTTCAGCTCGGCTGACAGCAGACTTGAAATTCTCTCTGAAAAGCCGGGGTGGCACCGCGGTGCAATAGCTCTTCATGAGACAAATCGGGCTTTAAACTCCACTCACGCAACGCTGGGGAAAAAATGCTCATCGTAGATCTCCTTTTTCATTAAAGCTGTCCTGGTCTCTTTCCCTTCCAGAGCCCACAGCTGGCCAATCATTCTCATAATTAGATTAAACTTTCTACAGCAAGATCCCATTTTTCTACACTGATTTCCTTCTTAGGTGAAATCAATGTCAGATGTTAATTAGCAGTTTTGATTAAATTAACACTGGAATAGACGACTCTTCGGTGATGAATAACGTGACCCATTTTAAGGGCTTGTGAAGATTCTAGTCTGTCCTAACCTTTTTTTTTTTTGTAGGTGATAAAACTAGGCTGTGTATCAAGACAAAAAAAATCCCAGTGAACACCATTAGTAGGAGGGCTCTTTACTGGGTGCCTAAAAATCTATTCAGACTCTTTTTCAGATGCTGTTCAGCCTGGCAGAGCTGACAGAGCTAAAAAGGCGCAGTTTTAGCCTGTACGCTTTGCAGCTCCCTTTGATTTTTTGGAAATATTTCAGCTTTTAAGTCCTGCCATGCTCCGCTGAGGTTCGGGGTGGACTCTGCGTGCGAGAGGGCGGCAGCGCGGGCTGCGACCCGGGGGCTGGGGGGGAACGGCTGTTGGAATCTCCTTAGATGGAGATGCCGTGAGCTCGGGGAGATAAACACGGGTGTCCCGCTGGGTCCCGGGGCTGTGCCCTTGATGGCAGAGCCTCTTGGAGCTGTCACCGCCCTCGCTGTTACACACAGTGCTTGGGGAGCTGTGCCCGAACTCCAGAAGGGGTCTGCGTTTAAAGGAGAAGCGCTTCCTGCTGCTCCCTGCTCTCCCCCTGCTTCCCCCCCTAAAAGAAAACCAAAAGGAAGAAGAAAAACTAAAAACTAAACACCTTTTTTGTTATGATTATGATTAACCCAGCTGTTCCAGAAATGTGGTTCACAGCCTGACCAGCGGGGTGTTTCTGTCGGAGGCAGGAGCCTGTGGCTGGAGGAGATGAGAGGGAGGATAAGGACCAAAAAGCCTGAGCCAGGTCTTTTGAAGTCAGGGGGGAACGGGGCAGGACGGGGGCGGTGCGCTGTGCTGGGGTTGCTGCATCAACCCACAGGCTGCCGCCCCAGCGTGTTGTTAGTGAAATGAGCAGCGTGAGTGTCCTCCTTCCGTGCTACGAGGGACAAGCGCCTCTGGGCAGTGAGTCTGGCCTCACCCAGCAAAGGCTCAAACGGGTTAGTTCTGCAGTTTGGAAACCACCGTCCCTAGGAGAGGCTGAGGGAGCTGGGGGTGTTCAGCCTGGAGAAGAGGAGGCTGAGGGGAGACCTTATTGCTCTCTCCAACTCCCTGAAAGGAGGGGGTAGAGAGGTGGGGGTCGGTCTCTTCTCCCAAGGCAACAGGACTAGGGGAAATGGCCTCAAGTGACGCCAGGGGAGGTTCAGGCTGGATATTAGGAAGAATTTTTTCACTGAAAGGGTGACCAGCCATTGGAATGGGCTGCCCAGGGAGGGGGTTGAGGCACCATCCCTGGAGGTGTTCAAAAGCCGGGTTGATGCGGTGCTGGGAGATATGGTTTAGTGATGGTGTTGCTTTTTGTTTGTTGTGTGGGGGTTTATTTTTGTCAAAATTAGGTTGACGGTTGGACAAGATGATCTTTAAGGTCCCTTCCAACCTAGAAGATTCTGTGATCCTGTAATGCAGATGATGGAGAAGCTGTAGCACTCTGAATAGCCTGAGTCTGTCTTTTTTCACGGGGTGTATTAACGCACGCTGTGACGTGTGACATCTGTGCAGCCGGGCAGGGTGCAGTCGCGTTACAGACCAGCCTCCCTACCCTGCTGTGGGGGTGTCTGACCTCCTCCTCCTCAGATCTGCTCGGCTGTGTCTGAGGGAACAGCCCATCCCAAAGCAGCCTGTGCAGAGCACCCCACAGCAGCCCCGTGCTGAAGCTAAGAGAGCGGTTTGGATCTAACCTGGTGGGAATGAAAGCGCGGAGGTGTTTCCCACCGTCACCCATCAGATGGCTGGTCTGGGTGGAGGACAAGGCCTGTCACAGGATCCTGTGCTCCTTTCTCAGGTGAAGGAGCGAAACGACAAGGACGGTTCCTCCTTTCAGTCCCCGGAGGCAGCTGCTGGGAGATGGCGGTGTTTGCAGATGGCTGCTAGGAGTGTCGGAGATGCAGTGGAATCGTTTTATCAGTTACTTAATTTTAAATGTTACTGGTTTTATAGCCAGTTTTATAGTCCAGATCATATCTGATCATAAATACGCCTCGAGTGCCAGCCGTGGCATAGCGGGAAGGAGTTTGCCTCCAGTTACTCCTTGCTCCCTGTTTTATCTCCTCCAGTGAGATGGTTTTTAGCAGGTGCCGGTACCTGCTGGTTCCCGGTGGTTCCTCAGCACACGGGTGCAGATAGAGGCACCGAGATGCTCCCCTTTTCTCCGAGAAGAGGGGCAGAAGGATCCCTTTAGCTTTCTCCTGGGGCAGGATGTGTTTTGAGTCGATATTCCTGTTATCAGACCCTTTGCCATTCAAACTATCTTCTTGATCTCCGTATGCGGCGGGGTCTCCCTGATTTCTGACGGCGGTTTTGACCAGTCTCAGCTCATTGCTCTCCCCGGCCGCGTTTGACGTGTTTCTCTGCGTTACCCCCCTTGCCTAAGGACACCTTCTCCTCTCCCCGCAGTCTCACTGCTACAGGTACCGCTGCGCAGCCCGCAGCCAGAACACTCCCGACAGCTCGGCCTCCAACCTGGGCTTCCGCTGCGCCGCGGACACCCCGCCGGGGCTGCCGGGACACTGAGCCTCACCCCGGAGCCACAGGCCTGGGGGGGTCACGGGCTGCCCACACGGAAGAGAAAAATCTCGTCCTTGAAGTTCAGGGAAGAACATCCGACGCTGCTCAACGTTGCTTGAGGAACCTTCCTGTGTTTATCCTCGGGGAACCTGGACTTTCCTCCTGACCAAACCTCTCATCGGTGAACTCTGCCCATCGCCTTTTAAAAGGTTAATTAATAGCTCCTTTAGAAAAGATCTTTTATTAAGTAGTTTTATTGACCTAGAGTTTGGATTTCGACACTGAACTCCAATAAAGAAGGACTTTGTAAACTTCTAGACAGCTTTAAAAGAAAACTGAAGCAGCTAAGAAATTCTAGACAGCTGTAAGAGGAAAGGGGAGGGGTTGAGCAGAGGGGAGGACGGGAGCCCGGAGAGCTCCGGGCAGGGGCAGGGAGCGCAGCCTCTTGCGTTCCTGCTGCCCTGAAAATCGGGTCCAGACACGTGCTTTTTTCCAGTGAAATACTTGCTCCTCTTTAGAAAGTGCCTTCCGCAGCCGAGGGGTGATAATCCTCAGGGTCGTGATGGTCAGAAAGGATGTACGTATTTGAATAAAATTTCAAGCATTTCTTCCTGCTGCTGAAGACATTCATGGGTGGAAAAACACTGGCCCTCTCCTTTGACTTTCTCTTGGAGGCGGTGCAGGCTTATTCCGGGGATTTGCACGTTGCAAGCATGGTGTCAGTGGAAACTGGAGCTAACTAACATGGGATTTCACCCCAATAAAAAAATCACTGCAATGAAGCGATGGCAGGTGTAACTGTGAGCATTAGGGCCTAATAAGGTAAACTTTGAAACTGTTCTGTCTAAAACAAAGCAAGCTAAAACCCCAAACCCCGACGCACTAAACCAACCCTTTCCCACCCGGGAGAGCTGTGGCGGATTAACAAACCTCCTGCACGGAGGGCAGCCTTTCCCAGCGTTGCCTCTTCCGTAGCGAGTCGGGTTCTGGTTTCACACAACCTGGGGTTAATCCAGATCCAGCTCCTGCTCCGCCCCGTCTTTGGTGCGGAGAGGAAGATGCTGGAGAACATCTGGGGCACCTCCCGCAGCCCCCAGCCCCCAGCCGGGCACGGAGCTCCTTGGGAAGCAGAAAGCAATGCTTCCAGAAGACGCCACTATGACTCTGGCACTCAGACCAGTGTGATAAAAGCTGTGGGAAATGCTTTGCATAATAAAGACTGCCTCACCAGCATGAAACAGTTAATTAAAATCTATGCATTCAAAACGTCTTTTTCACTGGAAGTAATAGGGCAAGAGTCTATTTTTGTCTTTCTAAGGGAACGTCTCTGCCACAAGAAGGAATACACTTTATAAAAGATTTTGCTTAGTGTTGGTCTTATTTTTTATTCCACCTATTGGAAAATTCTTATGTCTTTATTGAAATAGACAGCTTCCATCAGGTCGGTGTCCGTCAGCCCTCGGTGTGCTGTGGATGGCGTGTGGGGAGAGTCTTCCTGGGGGAACGGCTCCCATTCCTGCTGCTTTTGCCTGCATCGTGGCTACTCTACTTTATCACAAGGTCTTTCATTAAACAACTCTGAATTACTCTGATCGGATTCCAGTGGGAAAGTAAAGCTTGAGTGAGCACTGAGTACTGAAATGCTGCTAATTCTAAGTGCCCTTTGGGGGCAGAGAGGAGGAGGGATCGCACGGAGCTCAGGGTCTGAGCTGGTGATGGGATGCCCTGAGGAAGAGCACGCCGGCCTGGGAAGGGGCAGACTGGGAACCCATGAAGCACAGGGGAACCCGAAGGGACATTCAGCAGGTAGAAACAAGGGTCTGTTTTCTTTTTTAGTCCCTTCTAAAGGGATTGTTTTATTTTTTAGTAGGATTTTGCTCCAGGCCCCAGGCAGAGCGAAGTCTAATGCACATGCTATATGGGAAAAGACCATTAACAAGTGTCGGGGTGGTTGAGACTCGGGGACAGCGCATAATTTGCCGTTCTTGCAAGGCCTGGCAGGCAGCTGGCTGCTTCCAGCAGCACAAGGCTCTCTTGTTCCATGCCGGGGAAGTTTGTTCTAAGCAGGTAATTGATATTCCGTTCACTTCCCAGAGCCCCGTGGGCTGGCCGGGCCCGAGGGGGTGGGATTGTGGGGAGACAGAGGCTCCGCTGTGTTCCCTGGTTTACGGCTGGCGATGCAAGGACAAGATATTCCTCAGGCTGTTTGTGGGGGTTGTGTTTTGGGCTTATTTTTTAAAAAACCTACACTTCCTTAACTACTCCAAGTCACGCCAAGTACATACTCATAACAGGAAGCCAGCAAAGAGTGCTGTCATCTTGAAAACCCATCTAATCTTGAGGACTAGGAATACAGATGGCACAAAACTAGTCCCGACGCTTTTTCCAGCAGGGAAGGAGGAAGCAGATCCCGGCCCCCAGGCCGGCAGACGGTGGCTGGTGGGATGCCCTTTGGCGGAAGAAAACCCCCCAAAGCCTCAGAATAGGACAAGAGACCTCACAACCTAAGCTGTCCTCTGGTATCTAGTGCGTTCTGCGACCCGGAGAACTTCTCTTCTGTAGAAGGAGGTGCCCTTAATGAGGCACGGAACACAGTTAACAGCCACTACTTTTAACAAGCAGCTGAAATCCTCTGGAAGCTCTCTGTACTGACAGAAGTGACACTTGGTGATTAACCTGAAGAAAAACCACGTGGTAATTTTTACCTTAAAGTAAAACCCCAGCCGTAGGTAAATCTCAACAGCAGTTCTTCGTAACGGAAGCAGGAAGATCTGTATGAAACGGGGAAAAGCTAAGGATGAAGCTTACCAAGTATAGTTAAACACAAAGTAAGATCATTTAGAAAGTTCCAAAAACAGCAGCAAAATGTCCCTTATTCCTTGTTGGTATCAGGTTAATCTCTCAGGTCCAAGTCAAAGTTGTCTTCTATTTAAATAAAAGTTACCAACAGCCTGCACAACAGCCGATCCCCCCGAGACGTGCTACCACGTGTGTGCCATGTCAAAGGTTACCAATACAGACCAAACCGTACACAGCGAATAATGCACTGGTTTGTGCCACTGGTGTCACACTGTGGAGACTGCACAAAGCAGCGCCGCAGTTTATCTCTCTCGTGTATCAAAGCTGTGGGAAATTCGAAACAAGCCTCTTTGAAGCTTCCTTAGTTTGATCGTTCTAGAAAGGAAGTGAAGAACTGTGCAGCTGCAGAACGTACCCCACAGCAAGCGCTGTCCTGTACCCCCGGTGTGGGGAGAGGCTGCCCACGCAGCGTGCGCCTGTTCCACCTCTACAAGGGCGATGAAGAGGCACTGACCTGCTCCTGCTGCTGGGAAAGGACAGGCCTTGCTTAACGCTGTCTGGTTCTGCAGGAAGAGTGAAAACACATCGGTTGGTAGTTGAAAGGAACGCTCATGTATCTGTTCGACAATGTAAAAGGACCGATTTTTTGTTGTTCAGATGTGCTTTTCTGTTCCCTACTCTAATCCGTTTCAAGTCAGAGCAGCAGCACCGTGGTGCTGCAGACTGCGGAGTCGGAACTTGCTTCCCGAGCGTGCAACCACAGCGCTGGACGGTAACACGGAGGTGCTGGTGGCTGTTATGGCAGAGGTCCTCTCAGACGAGCCCCGAGGTAGGCGCAATTCAAGAAGACGGGATGACTGTGCATCCCGGAGCCCGCCGCACCGCGCGGCTTACACAGAGCTACACGGGGACAAAACTGAACTAGAGACTTAAAGGCAGGTTTTAGCACGCAGCTAGACGGGACCGGAGACACAACACAGGGCAGGGACACAAAGCATTCCGGCTGATCTTTCTGGGCAGGTTTTTTACATAAATAATAATTAGTTATTTATGCTTTATGGAAGAAAAAAAATGTATCGCAAGTAATTTAAAAAAAAAATAATTTATTTTAACAGGATTTAAGAAACCAAATGCCCTTAGTGCAAATGTCAACATTCCTTGGTCTCATTCTCTGGTGTAATTTTCAACATTTCTTCTTGTTACCATGTCCTTTCTGCGCACCAATGCTCAAGTTCATTCTTGCAGAAAGGTACAGACTGAGAGAGGTGCTTTATCCTACAGCAAATGGGCAGCAGGAAACAAGAGAAAAAACCCCAGCCCTGGGTTAGTAACTGATTTTGGAACATCTCAAAGCTCCAGTGCTCCCTCGTATCGTACCATCCACCTGGAAAACGATGTTGCATGAAGTTATTCTCAAAATCTTGTCTGCTAGCTGTTCCTCAAAACCACATGTGCTTCCTCGGTGGAATACACAATCAGTTTTACTTAACTGCATTTAACTACAAGGGAAAATGACATTTTTTAGGTATGCTCAGGGACTGAGATGCAACGGAGAGCTTCCTGAAAAAGCGTCTGGTGTGGAAAAGAGGGAGCTGTCCCACGGTAAGAAGGAAGCACACGTGCGGGAACCACAGTAACAAGGTTTTCTCAATCTGTTACCTTCCTCTGAAGATTTTTGTTCTCTGTTAGTTAGTGGTAAATTATGGAATCTCCCAGAATAATCATAGGAAAGTTCCTCTCCAGCAGAAATATCAGTGGCTGCAAAAAGTGCCAGTTTAGGCACCATCGAGTCAACTCGAACTGGCACCATAAATAAATTTGGTTCACAGGAATGATTTAGGAATCTGCCTACGTTACCGATGTGCGTGGGGTCAACAAACGTCTCCATTATCCCCCCGCTGTGGAGGTGCTCCCTCACCGCTATAATATAGTTGGAATCCTTTGACGTCTGGCCCTGAATTCTTCTACATGCCTCATGAAAGCCTAAAACTTCACCGGCGTATTCACAGACAAATCTTCCTTTAGCTATGAATTCCAGAGTGCGAACGCCCCACCCTTTCTTCTCAGTCTTGAACACCTCGAGCCTGAATTGCAAACCCCTCTGCACAACCCTGTTTGGACAGGATTCACCACACCGGCACATGGAATTGCATTCAAATACAGGCCTGGCGTATTCCTCCTCTTTGTCCGCAGGCCTGAGGCACAAACTGTCGTAATTTTCACCACGGCACAGACAGGAGCAGGCGTGCACGACGCAAGAGCTGGTAAGACACGAACATCCTGGAAAGGTGATTTCAGTGGGGTCAACGTGTCCATCTGCTCCAGCCACGTTGTCTGGGCTGTACTGCGGAGAGAACGAGAGTCAAATCCTTGTCACTCTCAGTGCCGCTTTGCACAGAGGCTATCCGATTTTTAAGAAGCTCACGTCTGGCAACAACTGATCTCTGAACTGAACTGACATCACAAACACTTCACTTTCCTGTAAACTTCTAACTATGAGCCTAACACTTCTAAAACATTGTAAAGAATACAAATCAGATATTCCATATACACCAAAGAAGGCTCAATAGCTTCTTAGTGACTGAATTCCTCAAAATAGTCTAACTGCCAGAAAAATAAATTCTTAGCTGAAAAATATCAGCTAGTTTACTAGATACTATTTTTATTTATAGATATAGCAAAGCATCTTTAAACTAATTTTCTCCCCCTTAAAAATGCTCAATAAGGCACTTAGAAGATTAGTCCGTGGCTATTTTAACTCACAGAATTTCCAATGTCCATTTTTGTTAAAAATGAAGATACTTTCAATTTATCTCTTCACAATGTTGCACTCAAACTTGCTCCTGCTAATTCTGTGTTGCGCTAGCACACCTCTACATAGTTAATAAAAGATGCAGTGACTACTCTATCGTCAGGGTAGAATGTGAGATGGCATTTGCTTCACCCTAAATTCTGTCTGCGGGAACAGATGTGGTTCAGTTTAAGCAATCCAAGCTGAAAACCAGGTTCTCAAAATTACACTAATGCCCCCAGCAGGTGAATGATTACAAAACCACGGACTGCTGCAAAATAAAAGCTGACAGAAACTTTGCTGCATGTGAGAATCAAAATATAAAGACAGCTGCATGTATATTTTTACTTTCTTCTCAGCATTCAGCTTGCAAAGCTTTATTTAGAAACCTGGAGTATATGTGCTATTACTAAATATTACACTTCATAGTAGCTTATGTCTGGTAGCTTCTGGGTGTTGGGAAACATGCCAGTTCATTCAGGAAGTTCTTTTTTCATAAACATCAGCTTTCTCAGTCATATGGCTTTACTCAAAACCAAGTTTAATAGTCCCTTATCTGTTCCCATCTTCTCCCATTCACTGACTACAAGCTTTCCTATTTCTGTTAAACACGAGCACACTATGCAATTTAGGAAGATTGGGGTCTGCTTGGATGAGGTCTTTCCTTTATTCCCCCAGGCTTATTAGAAACTACGTCATTCTGATTTGTGAAGGCTCTTAACATCGCTGAAGCGAGAGCTCCTGGGCAATAAGGTGTACTTCCAGGAAACAAGTCTGGAATTTACTACAAGTACTACAGAAGACAGCAGAGACTGGGCTGTGCCTGACAAAGTATGACAAAAGTTAAGAGTTTAAAGTGTTGTCCTATATTTCTAGATTGTACCTTTTCTTGTAAACTGCTTCAGATGGTTGTGCATCGGGAAGCGTCTGCCAAGCCTGTCAGATTTTTAATCCCAGTCTAGTTTCAGGCCGTGGCCGAGCCTATAGCGCAAGCACTTTATTCCTCCTGAAAGGTGACATCTTAACTGCGTGATTAAGCCCTACAAAATGCCATACATTTGAGGGAAAAAATCGCATATATATGTAACTAAAGCGGACTGCGAAGAAAGAGACCATAACGAGACCACCGAGGGGCCGGTCGCGGAGGTCTAAGGAGCCCCACAACCCTCCCTGGCGCCCCCGCCTTGGGGGTGTCCGGAACGGGCTGGCTGAGGGGCCGCCGCCGGCAGACGGGTTCCCCGAGGTGTCGCTGGCCGCTTCTCCCTCCCTTCTCCTCCCCCTGGTCCCCCTCCCTGCCCCGGTCTGTTTCGCGGGGCGACCGTGGCCCTCACCCGTACCTGAAAGGCCGGCGGGGCCTCCCCGGGCGGCCATAGCCCCACCGCCACCGGCTCCTGCCCGCCGCTCAGGTCCGCCATGGCCCCGGCCGCCACAGCCATGGCCCCGCCCCTCAGCCGCGCGGGGATTGGCTCTCAGGGGGCAAAGCCTCTCTTTGATTGGTCAGAGGGAGGGACGCACGGCGTGCCGGCGCGCAGGCGTTGTGGCGGCGCGGGAGCGTGCCCTCGCGCGGCGCGGACAGGGAGACGCCATCTTGTGGCCCTCCCGCCCTCNCCTTGGGTAACTCCCTGCGACGGGGCTGCCCCTCTGGAAACCGGTGCGGTTTTGTGTGATATGTGTGAAAGTACTCAAACCCGAGAAATTTTAAGTGTTATTTACAAACTACTGAGTTATTTTAATTCTCCACGTGGCTGTAAATCCTTACCTATTTTGAAAGTATTTGAGATTGGGGTTTTGGGGGGGGGGTTGTGAGGTTTTGGTGTGGTTGGTTGGCTTTGGTTTTAATTTTATTCTTCTTGGCTGGTTCAGGCTTTCAATAACCTTTTATTTTTTTGGTGTTTTTAGTATAAGTTAACACAGTTTGTAATGTGAGTGGGAAGCCTTGTGTTCAGATCTTAGGAGGCCTGGAAACAGCCAGCGGTAGCTGGGCAGTGGAGACAGTGGCCACCTCCATCTGTCTGGGGATGGAAAAAGATTTGGTAGGTCTTGTACCTACAGAAATGCGGAGCAGGGCTGTAATCCTCCCTGTGGCTACTTCGTCAGGAGTTAACTAATTTGTTTTGTGGATGAAGGGAGATAGGGACCCATAGAATCAAGCTCTGGCTTGATCTGGGAGGCCTTTCCAGTGCTATATATGATGTTCTGAAGCAATCATGACAACGTTGCTTCTGTGCAGTGTGGTAAGAGTAGAGTAGTCACAATTGGTCTTGTTTCTTTTCTCTGTGAACAGCAAACAGCTGTACCTGGGAAAAAGGGGTCAGACTTGGGTTCTTTGGATGCTGGTGCTTCCATCAGCTTTTGTATTTACCCTTTGTGTCAGTTGTTCTGGGACCTGAGGTTGAGGAAGCTCTTACTGTCTCCTCACCTGCTCTTCCCCTTTGCGTGAACCATATGTTTTCCTTCTGAAATCAATTATCACATCCAGAAACTATCTCTTCAGACTTAGGTGACGGAATTCCCTGGAGCACGCTCTGTGCCCTTCCAACAGGCTATTTGTGTGTCTCTTTCCCTGTGGTGGTTTCTGACATGATTTTTCTGATCCCTCATCCAGGAAATGGGAAGAGCCTTCACGAATTGTGTCCCCGTCCTCCTGCCTGTGAAGAGCTGAGCAGCACCAGGAGAGGTGAAGGTGAGATCGGATGGTGAAGTTTGTGGGTTGGACAGCTAATGGGGATAGCAGCATTGATGGGAAGGTAACTGATAGGAAGGTACAGGAGAGCAACTTCGAGAGGTCAGTGCCTCCCAGTATCTGGCCAATATCATTTTGAGGAAGAATTTTATCAGTTTAAACCTTGGATCGGTGTGTGCTGCTGTGAACGTAAAGGAAATGTACCTATAGCAGCAGTGCTTTATAACTGAACGGAATGAAAATGGTGGAAGGCTTTAAACCCTCGCAGCCTGTCCCTCGTGGTTTGTCCACCCCAGCAGCCGTACAGTTTCTTCCCGTGGGTGCCTCTGAGCCCTGCCTTCTTGGGCCTGATTCTTTCCTCCTGAGAGCGCTTCTCATTGTGGGGATGGTGGTAGATCCATTCTGAGATCGATGCTGAAATGTTGAGTGATTGCAGAAATTTAAAATAGACTTTGGTTTTGTAGTTGAAGGCTTTCTGTTATTACCAAATTGACCTTTATCTCAAGACACACATAATTTGGCTGCTAATCTTTAGTGCCAGATGGAATTCATTTCCATTTTCAAATGACAGAAGTAATGAGTCATTACTCTGTAGTAAAAGAAACAGATTGCTTACATGTACAGGAGACAGGGTTTTGGAAATCAGCAAAAGGTCATGGAGAATCCAGTGTTTTTCTCCTCCTCCTTCTCCCACCCAGGGTTTAAACTATGAATGGGTTGAACTGTTGAGGTGTCCAGGTTGGGTGAAAGATTGATGAAAGCTCATTTTAACTTTTTACGTAAAATTGTTGATGAAACAAAGCTTAAAATGGAGCTCAGAGTGAACTGTGTGTGAACTTTGTGATGCTGAACTCAGGCACCTGGTGCAGCTGTTAATTTCTTTTGCAACACACTATGCAGTATCTAGGATGAGGCTATATGAATCATTTTTCTGTGATATGTTGCGTGCATTTAGCTGTTGGTTTTTCTCCCTGTACAAATAATGCTTTCTGCTCATTAATCATTTTTATGACTGTTCTCTTCAGTTTCTCAGATTCCTTAATATCCATCTCATAATTGGAGTTGGGAAGGTTAACGGTGCCTGGAACAGGGAGTGCATTTGAGAGCGGTCTTCATCTGCCATCATCACTGAGTTTTTGTGGCTGATACTGTGTGTTGTAACGAGGTGATGGAGCTCAGGGGGGTGTGAACTGGACTCCTCAGGCTGCAAATTAAGGGAGCGTTGCTCAGGAAACTAGGCATAATCCTAGTCTAGAATAAATCAGATGTAAAGTTTCTTGTCTTTTCTGGTAGGCAGAAGGTCCTGGCATCAAGGAAGCTTTTTCTAAGAGATTTCTTTCTAATGTCGGTGTGGTGAAAGCTAAGAAATCTCAAGTGATTAATACATAATACAGTGATTTTGTGTATTCATAGTGTCATCATCAGTACTGTTGGTTGTAAGGGAGCTCTGGTGATCTGATGCAGCCCTTTCTCCAGCTGGGAGCGTTGCCAATACTCAGTCAGTTCAGCTGTGGTTTTTTCAGCTGACTTCTGGAAAACTCTCAAGGCCTGAGATTTCACAGCCTCTCTGGGTACCGGTTTCAGGGCTGTACCAGCTTCACAGTGAGTGTTTTTTCAAAATGTCGAACCTGAACTTCCCTAGCTGCATTTTTTTGCCTTTGTGCCTTATTTATTACTACTGAGAGGAGTGTGGCTCAGTTATCTTCTTAATTGCTCTTCATAGCCTTCATTTAGATGACCCCATAGTGTCCTCCTTGCTGGAATAAACAAGCATATGCCCCTCAAAGTGTTCTTATTGGTCATATGCTTAGTCTCCTGACTATCTTTGTAGCCTTTTGCTGGATCATCTCCAATTTTTCTACATATCTTTGCTATTTTACTTTAAAGGAAGCACATCTCCTGTGTGATGTACGTGACATAACTTCCTGCAGGAGACCTTGAGTGCTTCTTAAATTGTGGCATTGAGTGCAGACAGTCCAAAGGGACTTCAGTCTGTCGTTCCCAGGTTGAGTGTTTCTTAGCTGCCTTATCCGTGCTCTCTTTAGGTTGTGTGTTCTTCCTTCTCTAGTTAATCTGAGATAGTTTTGTTTGGGTTTGGTTTTTTTTTTTAATTCCCAAAGGTACAGACTCTTCTCTTTGTGCTACTCTTCTCATGTCAGGTTTAAATTTTCCTTTGATTTCATATTCATTTCTGGATAATCATCTGCAGCAGGTTAGTGGGCATGTGCTCCCTATCCTTCTGCCAGTCTATTGTGGATCTATTAGAATATTGATTTACAGAGAGTGAAGTATAAAAAATCAATATCCCATTAAGTGGAGTAGAGTGACAATGTTCTAAGGCTGGGCAAGTTCAAAGACTACTGTCTAGACACCGAGGTGGTAGGTTTTCCCCAAAATGGTCTTGTCTAGGCAGGTAGGATAAAATGTGCAAATCCCGTTGGGGTTTTGTTCACATGTGTTCATGGCTGGAAAATCCGTTACAAACAACCACATTTTTTAAAGGTGTTGGAAATGCAAAAAGGTACTTCGATTTATTGTGACACTTGGCAGTTTATTGCTTTTTAGTAGTAAAACAATAGAATATAAATGTTCTCTGGTGTATTTAGGTAGGATATATAGACAAGAGCAATCTGATAGTGCATGCCAGGGTCTGCTCTTCAGTGCTTAGACAGTTGTGGAGAGACCAGGTGTAAAGATTTTCTTTTCTTTTTTTTGTCAGTATGAGATGCCTCCCACATGCAGGTGATGAATGCAGCTCCCTTGCCTTGCTCCTTGCTCTCTGCACAGTAATCTGCCATTTGAAGATGTGGAATCAAAACACACATATTTTTCTATTTCCTGCTTTTGAACCATTCTTAGACCAGTCCGCAGTTATTTTAAGATGTGATGCTTGTACTTCAGTGCTATTCATAAACATCTGACTGAGCACAGGCACGATTCCCCTCCACACACTGGTTTGCTCTTACTGTCTTTTCAAAAAATAACAAATATGTTAATACTCTCAACTAGTTGCTTAGCTAGGAAACTAGGTTTTGTCCATTTACAGCTCCATTTATTTATGCTTTATAGCTCATAAAGTACATTGAAGTGCTTTATGGGTTGCAAATTTGAAATGATGAGAGTGCAGTCTCAGCAGCGTGTGTGCTGTGGCATGTGGCTGGCACGTTGCCTGCTCTCTTCAGCGCCCAGCTCGTTACCTGCAAGTCACACCTGGCCCTAACGAAGTTTGGATGCTGGACTTCTGAGGGTCCCCCTGAGCCTGGGGCTCCTGCCTGGTGAAAGTGTCCCCTGCTGTGTGCTAATGAGCTGGCTACATTTGCCAGAAGTGGATGGACACTGGAGTGAAATGCCTGGTGATTGTGTTTGTAAATCCAAAGAAGGAGAGGTTGAAGATGAGTTTATTTAAGTATGCCGTGGCTGTGCAGAGAAGCCTGACCTTGGAAAATGCTGTGTTTGAATAACATAGTTTATCAAAATATCTCCAAGTGCTTTGCAGAGATAGATGAACTTTGTTTCCTTTCTTGTAGAGATAAGAAAACTGACGCAGGAGCACATGAAATGAGTTACCCAGTGGTTGAGCTATTGTTCTTGGTTATCGCAGGGCTCTGCGTTTCATTGATCATCGGAGGCTGCTCTTGCAGCATCGATTAGGTGATAGGAGACATAAATCACTGCCAATACACAAAGTCTTGACTTTCATATGAGTAAAAAAGTTATATAACTTCATGTTTTGTCACATCCTCAGTTGTTAAAAAAAAAAAAGTCTAGAACAATGGGAACAATTCAGGTCTCACCGCGCAAATGATTAATAGCAATGTATTTCAGTGAAAATTAGTTTCAGGATGTATTTCAGTTAAATAAATTAGCATCTGTAAACTATTTTGGCCTGACAGCAGTAGGTGAGCCACTTGCAAAGGCTAGATGGACCACCCATCTACTGGCTAAAATTCTAATAATATTTTGCAGGAAATCTGTCCTGAGTGTATTGTTCTACTTTTGTTAATAGAGAACACTGTATAGCAGCATTCCAGTTAAATAGATTTCTGTGTAACAATAGTTCTTCAAAAGAAACTCATTACTAAGTGAGACACAGAGATGCCCTCTCAGACTGAAGGAATCTCTTCCCTTTGAAGTGCACATCACATTTCTTCTGTGCTCCCCGTCTGCCTTGTATGAAAAAAAACTTCATTTGACATCAGTGACCTCTGGCAAGCCCTGGGTAGATAAGGAAAATGTATTTGCACACCATTCAGGGCTTTTATGGTCTACATACGGAATGGACGGTTTCAAGGGGCAGAGCCAGTGTTTCACATTGATGTATTAATACTATAGCATGCTTAGCAAAGTTCTGCTGCAGTAATTGGTGTGTAGTTTCACTTACTATGCTGTTTCTTTTCAGCAGCTTGCCAGAGCAAGAGCTGCCAGACTGAGGGCAGGCTTCTGTCTCCTCTTACAGCTGACAGTGACAACAGCACCTTGTCCCTGTGGCTGCAGCTTGTAGGAGGCTCCCTGGTTTGGTGGCACAGAGCAGTCACCATGATGGTGGGGATCGATGGCCTCATGGGTACAGAGATGTGTGGCTGGTGCTGAGTGTGTATCTCAGTATTCTGGTTGGTACCTTTGTATACAAACGCATTCTGGGTGTGTGTATATACACATTTAATACAGTCTTTCCATCTTTGCTTAAATTTCTAACTTAATTTGTTCCAAAGGACTATTGGTTGAAGTCATCTTCTAGAGTTGAGAATCTAGATGGCTCTGTTTTTTTTTCCAGGCTACTTCAGGCTGTTCTGTTGAGTAAAGATCCCAGATGAAGCATGAGATTGTACAGTTGCTTTCCCTTCTGCTCCCTTCCCTCAGAATTGCTGTCACTTTGGAAACCTTCATGACTTTGACTGTCTCATCTCTATACCCCATAAAATAACAGTGTAATGAAAATTTCTTATGATCAAGTCTCTGGGGTTTTTTTTGGCTTCCTTTGTTAAATAAATAATTTAGGTTCTTGCTCTTGTTTTCTCATTGCTAGTGTGACCTAGTGCATATGAATATTCTTGTGGGACTTTTTCTTTTCAGTGGCTTACTGTCAAGTCTGTTGTGTGTTGTACTGATTCAGGGTGTCTTCAGGCACACGTGGTGTACATCAGCCATATTTCTAGTCAGTGTGCGTCCAAAATCGATGTAGACGTAGAGGGAAATGTACATTTTTGTCTTGGCAAATACTGGGGTGATCTGAGCCATAAAAGAGGAAACACTCAAAGGCTGTGGCACTGAATGTGAAATGAATTCCAAACGCTCTGATGCTGTAGTGTTAACCAGGTGTCATCTTGCTGGTTAACATCTCCCTAGAATTACTGGAGTGCAACTCATCTAAAAACGCACATCAGCTGAGGTTGATGGAAAACTTTACTGCTCTGTGAATAAAGTAGGAGTCTGAGTGAGGAATAGTGATTTCATCTTCAGCGAATGTTGGGTCAGGCATGATGGATTGTGGAACAACTCCTTCCAGTTCTTGTCACACGTAGCGCTGTGGTCTCAGCCTTTCTTGCCTTTATGAAATGATATGACAGTAATAAAAATGGGTTGAGAGGGTTTTTTAGGTTGTTTGTGTTTTTTTCCCCAAGCGATATTTGCTTAATATATTACAAAGTTTTCAATCTGATGATTCTGAGCTATTTATACTTTCAAAAAGCTTGTATTTTGCATTTTTTAAGTTTGCATTGTTGAGAAAGGTGTGTCACAAGAGAATGAAAAAGTCCCTTATCTGTGTGCTCCATAACTGTACTTTGGTTTAAATGAAATTCATAACTTTTCTATGTTGGGTTGACAACAGAAAACATAAAGGTGAAATTAGAGTAAGAATATAGATGGATGTTAACTCTGTGTGCTGTAGCAGTTAAATAAATCACTTAATGATTACAGAATAATAATTCAGTATGGCATGCAGTCAAACAGAATGCTTTTAAGAGGGGAGGAACCGTGTAAAGAAAGAATTATGTGTGTTTAATATAGTATTTCAATGTGACAGTAAATCAATACCCCTCGTCAAATTATATGAAGAAATTTATGACTATGTGCGTATGTAGAGCAATTAATAAACCATCTTGTATAAGACTAGGATATCTGGTTTTGCACTGTAATCTTTAAATACAATTTATCTCAAAGGCATAATGCTTAAAACTTTCTAAAATGTTCCTTCCAGAAGAAAATTTGGGAAGGAAAAAAAGAGAATGTCTTACTAAAAAAAAAAGTTTGTGTAGCATTCCAGTTGCTTAGAGTTTAATTACCTTTCAAAGCTGTTAATTTTGATGTAATATCTCAGTTTTTATCGTAATATTCTCTGCAACACTATTTCTGCACATTTTATGAAATTTTCAAGTACCCGTCAGTCTTTTCTGAACGCTTTACAGTCGAGTGCACTCCAAGTAACTGGAGCCATGAGAAGTGCTCTAGTTCTCTAGTGCTCTAGCCACGGGCAGGTCCCACATAGGTGACAACACTGTGTGTGCAGAACCCAGGCAGAGGAGGCCAGACGTGGGTTCCCAGGGAGTGAGTCCACAAGTGTGGTCTCTGTTCATCCCTTGGCCACTGGTTTCTCCTCAAAAGCCCTTGTAGCTTCTCTCTGAGTTCTTCAGACCTGGGACCATGAATGTGCACTGTGTGGTGCTGCTCTCAAATGATGCCTGCAGGCCCTAAAGCAGAAAAAAAGGGAATAAAAAAAAAAAAAAAAGTTGGAACTGAGCTTTACCTGAGCAAGTAAACATCTATTTTCTGTACAGAACTTTGAAGATGTGAAGAATGTGTCTAGATGTCATCCTGCTCTTGGTGGCTACATCTGTAACATTGCTTTCCCCTTCGCAGACCTTCCTGAAACTGGTAACTGGATTGATAGAGGGATCAGAAATGACTTGCCTAGTGAGGGTCTAGCTAGAGAAACTATTCTCCATGAAATTCTGGGGGCATGTACACAGATGAATTAGTTGCTCTTTTTCTGGGAAGAAGCTGAAATCACCAGCATCACCAAACTGTTGAACACCATTAGCTGTTCTCTGCTCTGTGGCTGGGTACTTACCCTTTCCTGCTCCTGGGGAGTAGGGCCGGCAGCTGCCCGTGTGGGAGGGGAAGAGGAGGCTTCATTTGATAAGGTCAGCAATGTTGGTCTTAACCATCTGCAGTGCTCTGGAAAAAGGACATGTTTTGAATATGTTTCTAAGTCATCTCCAGCCTGCTGTCATCCTTGTTTGTTGTAATGCTGACGACTTGGGAGTGCCCATCCGTATGAAATGAGCAGACGACGATGGGGCTGTGTGCGGTACAAGTCAGGTACATGTGTACCCGTGGCTCTGTGGTCGGTGCCGGCGTGGGTAAGGGTGTTGAGAGCAGAATCCCGAGGCTTTGCGTAAGGCGGCTCGGGGAGGTGAAGCCCTTCCATTCTGCGGGGTTTGTTTTCGGCAGAGGGCAGCAGTTTGCACAATCTAACAGTCAGTATGGGGGGAGGAAAAAATATCCATGGTTACCTGCTTCAGGTAGCAACCAGCAGATCTTATTTTGTGTTTCCTTTGAAGAAGGAAATAGCCCTCAGGAGCTGAAGAGCTAGACCAACTGGTGCACCAGCGCATCGATACTGGTAAACCATTCCTTCCCTCGCACCAGGCTACCTATGGCCTCTTCTCTGCCAGGGCCTGCTTCCTCAGGGATGGGATGGTGCTTTCCCCGCTAATTAGCTCGTCAAGCTCAGTGACGAGAAAAACTAGGCACCCTTCTTGTCTTAAGAAAGTCCTTGGCTTAGTTGTGCTGTGTGGTCACAGGGTTTTTGTTATCGGTCTTCAGCAGCAGCTTGAATCTGTGCCCTGGGGAGAGCTTTACTGGGGTAAGTGTGTGTTAGAAGAAACTCTTCAGGTTAGGCGGAAAGCACAATTTTGATAGAGATCAGGATATTTCCAGAATCAGTTTAGGTATGGTTTAAAACAACCCAAACAAACCCAGAGAAGCTTCCATCTGTATGGGAGTTTATAACCCTCTGTAGGGGAAGCAAAGACTGACTGTCCTGTCCCAACCTTTACGTAGACCACCAGTTCCTCTGCTTGTTGTATCAGAGTGCAAATATGGATATAAATATTGTAATCTGGATTCAAAAATTATTTGTTTGTACCAACAT
This sequence comes from Arenaria interpres, assembly GCA_013399435.1. Classification (NCBI taxonomy): domain Eukaryota; kingdom Metazoa; phylum Chordata; class Aves; order Charadriiformes; family Scolopacidae; genus Arenaria; species Arenaria interpres. The sequence goes on from VXAK01026687.1 coordinate 256,893, forward strand.
TCTTATCATACTGATTCATTCTTGCTGATAATTTCAGCATGCCTGATAAGTTGATAAATACTGAAGGGGAGGCTGAAGTTCTTGGCCAGGCAACTGTGTGGTATTGCTGGTGTGGACTAGTCAGCCCTGACATTGTATGAAATGTGGAAAAAGTGAAGAGCAATCTTGCTTTCAAAGGATTGTTGGTGACCTTTAAATTAGGGCTGGGAGTCTCATCATAAACTGCAACCGCAGGATACATGACTCGCTTCCCTTTCCTTCTGAACTGAAAGGTTGTTCTCACTGAAATTACCACTTATTACAGAAAGGTCAGATTCGTATAACTGCATCTCAAGTAAGTGGACAGTGACCTTGTTCGGCTCAGCACAGTGTTCGCAACTTCGTAACTCTGTGTTTCGGCTTTTTTGTAAAGATCATGCTGTTGTCATTCTTTTATAACACGTTGCAGATAGACACATTTGATGGGTAGACTTTTAACTGCTGCAAATTGTTTCTGTTCACTCAAATGGAATAATGGTAAATTACCCTGGTGCGAAGTCTGATGCTGTGTAAGAGTTGTTATTGTTATTCACCTGCTCTTTGTCCGCTGTCTCCCTGGAAAGCAGTGCTTGAAGGCGGTGTTTGATGGGTGCTACTCGGCATTTGCCATTGGGCTTATCAGGGCTTTCTGTGTCATACACTGCAGAGTCACGTCTGAATTGTACTTTGTAGTTGATGACTTAGGCATAGTTATGGAAGTTATGGATAGTGTTTGTAAGAGCACCCTAAGTACCACTGGATTTCGGTGTGACCAAATTCTCAGATTGTTTCAGGACTTGCTCTTAGACTAGATTTTACAGCTCTGAGTTAGATACGTGAAGAGCCTCTTTTCCCAAGGCTTGATAAAGGTCTTTAGAAAGGTGATATCTCTGTTCAAACACTTACTGATGTTGAGAGAGACTTGTGTTTCAATCCTTTTTTGTGTAGACCAGAGAATTTCAGCCCTGGAATGTGTACGTGTAGAGGAGGAAGGTGTCTGCAGCAGTGGGTGCGATATCTTGGGTACCAGACCCCCCTGCCACGGATGTGGAACTGGAGTTGGGAACATGTGGATGTTTGTATGGACAGTGCTTCTGCCAGTGGGTGGTGATGTCTCTTTGTGCTGAATTGTTTCTTGAACTGGTAGCTGTTTAAATTCATATCCTGATGATGTTTCTGGAGCTGGTACTTGCAATATTTTGGTGACGCTTAGATCTCCAAGACCTCATATGATAGGACTGTAAACATTGTACATCAGAAACTGTTAGTAACTACTTTCTCCTGCCTCTGCATTTCCAGTATACACAGGTGGCATCATCATGCTGTACTTCTGTCTCTGTCTTTGCTGTATGTTTTAAATAATGTTATTTATGATTTTCTATACTTGAAAGGACCAAGAACTTTAAGCCATGTTTTTGCCCACAGCTCTGCTAGCTTTTTGATGCTGTTTTAATCAAGTGAATTAAAACAGGAAGTTTTAATAAGTTCAGGGCTCATAACCAGAGTGGTTATCTTCTACTTGTATAATGTGACCATAAAAATCAGTTGATCTCATTTGTGGAAAAAATTTAAAAAGGATTTTAGACCATAGTTAAACTCTTGACAGTTTTTTTTTTTTTAGGTGTGTGTCTGACACAAAATACAGATCTTGTGAGTCGGGGAAATAGAGTGGATATAAACTAGACTCTTCATCTGGAGTTTTAATTTGTTTTTATTTGGCTAGTAAGAGAAACACGTCTCTCTACATATTTATCTTTTAATGTCTTTTTAATGTCAATTTATTCCTGTACTTGTCTAGAACTTAAATTGTTATCTAAATATCTGCCGAGAGATGGCAGCGCAGTGCTGCTCAATACGCTGGATGAGATCACAGGGAAATCTAGAGGCTACAGCAATACAGAGCCTTCTTCCCTGAGGTTTTTGGTGCCATCTCCTAGAAAAGACCGACACATTTATCAGCTTACTTCCTATATGCTATAGTATAGTTTTAAAATAATTTCCTGCTTTGCAGTACTGTCTTCATCTCAGGAAGTGTTACCCTTCCATCCTGCATGCAGAGTTGATTTCTAAAGTGTGCCTTGGCTTCTCAGGCTCTCTCCCAAGAGAAATGCAAAGGCAGCTCCAAGGGCAGCATCCTCTCCAGAGCGTGTACAGCTGATGCAGATCCGCTGACAGTTGTGGTGCAGCACTGATTTCTGTTCGCTGTGGAGTATTAAAAAAAGATAAATCCTAAACCCTCAAATATGAATCGCCTTGTATTTCTACTAGGTGCTGTATATATTCAGGCGAGACAAGGCTTGTAGGAAGAGGTTATTTCTCCTATTTGTCTGAGTTACAAGAACAGACGAGCTTTCTGGTACAAAAGAACTTCCTCAAGCCGTCATTGGGCATTCAGACATTCTAGGCAGACTAGAGCACAGAGCTGTTAACGCTGAAAAACTTCTTTCTTTGTTTCCGAATACCAAAGCCTTGCTTGGAAAGGGTGGGTAGGAGGTCAGAGGGATAGCTGTAGAGTGCTCCATTTCAGTGCTAGTATCAAGTGGGCTTGAGATGATGTCTGAAAGAGGCTTCTCTGTTCCGTTTTGGTGGGTTGTGCTTGCGTTTGACAGATGCATTTGAGGGCTGTAATAGTGTGTCAGTGCCTGTACCTCCCTCTACCTCTAAGTGTAATTTAGTTGCTGATGTCAGTCAGAGGCAGTCTGTCGGTGCTGGTGTTGATAGAGTTCTGATTTAGAAGAGAAGCCCGTGAGGAGCGAGTGAAGCCTTGGTGTTCATCTTCAGGGTAAACACCATCGCCTGACCTGAGCCAACCCGCCGTCAGACATCGTACTGCAGGGATCACCATGTCTGGTTTTGCATTGGGTTCTGTATCAGGGACACTGGGGTTTGTGCTGCCCTGTAATCCTGTTGCATTTGCTCCCTTGTCATTGCATATGGCAGGCTTAAATTCTTTGAGAATGTCCCCTTTAAAAGAAATATTTGTACAGAAGACTCATCAGTTGGGTACCGTTCATTGCTAAAGTCTGAGACTGCTTCCCTGACAGGAGCACTAGACTGTGAAGTAGCCAAAACTAATCACTGTGTTTCTTCTTGTCTCTGTAAAAATATGTTTGGGTACCTCTGAAGAAAGGTACAGTAATAGCTTTATTTAAAAAAAACCCAACCCGTTACTGTACTGACGCTGCAGTTGGCCGCAGCGTTCCTTTAGCTTTTCTGCTTAAGGATGCCATTCTAACCCCACACATTCTCAGGCATTTCACGTGCCAGTGAAAATGCAGAGCAGTTGCTGGAAGCTGCTGCTGCACGTGTCACAGTGATCCTGCCTTGGCTGAGGTGACACGGGAGGGGTGTGAGTGTGCAGCTCCGTCCATTGACTCGTCTGAAGACTGGTGGTCCTCAGGGGTGCAGATGGCGCTGATGTAAACCAGAGCGGTCTCCAGGTGCTCCGGCGCACAGTGGGGTCAGGAGAGCGATGGAGTTCAATCACCCGAGACAGAATGGAGGTTTTGAAGTCTTTCTCAAGAGCTTTCCACTGTTCCACATGAATGACCTGAAAGTCACCAGTAATGGGCACAGGGCAGAAGAACCTGGTAACGAGTTTAATTTCTTTCCTCTCCAGATATCAGTGTATCTGGACCTGCGACACTGGCTCACCTTGGGTGAGAAACTGGTCTTCACCTGACCCGCTTGTGCCTTTTATTTGTAATGCAGTGGCTCTTTTCCAAGCTTCTGAGGCTGACGATAATGAACCCAAGGCTGTAACAAAACATTAATAAAACATGGTGAGGTGTGAGATTGGTTTCTTTTCATCTGAACGTGGAGAAAGACTGTATTTGGAGTAGGTTTATATGGAGAATTTGCCACATTTGGCTGCGTGTGCGAGATGTTAAATGTCGTGTTCCTGGTTTCATCAGCCAGCTTCTACGGCTAGGGTCCTACCTCAGATTAACTTCCTAATGTTTCCAAAACGTGTAGTTTTTTGGAAGGGAGGGGAAGAGAACCCAGGTACCATATGGGGCAGGCACTGCTGCTTTCTGTGGGCAGAAACAACCAGCTTCTTACTGAATTATTCCCCCTTGTACATTTACTGGGCTTTTTTTCAGTCTGAAATTATTTTATTTGTCAGCTGAAGAGGCTCCCTCCATTCACATAGGATGTTACATCTCTAATCAATAGCACTTTGTCAGGACACTTTCCTAATATTCAGTCTAAATTTTCTGTTTCTTAATGCAATCCAATACTGCTAGCTAATGGCTCCCTTACTGCAGTAAATATTTTATATGCTTACTCCAATTTCATAGCTTTTTATAATTTGTACTTCTGAGTGCATGTGGTTTCTTACCGAATGCACATCTTGTCTGTTTTTCATTTACTCTTGAATTTTAGTGGTCTAAAAGCTTTAATAAATGCTCTGGTAATTCTGAAGACATGATTCAGTTGAAGAAAATGAAGGACTAAGGTTTGTAAATGAGTGAATAAAATTTATAACCATTTGAAAAAATCAACCTAAACTCAGCTGTCCTTCATGGTGCTGGCATTGATGTTACTGTTACAAAGTCATGATCGCAGCCATGATCTCAGTGGTTATGTGTCTCTGGGCTGTATTGCAGATGCTTGGCAGGGAAACCAAGTTGGGTCTTAGCCAACAAGGTAGAAAAGTTCGAAGTTAAATTCTGAACAGAAGTCCAGAGAGGACTGGGCTTTGATTTGTGTCAGCAGAGGCCAGAGAGACTTCAGTGTGCTGGGCTTTTTGGCTTTTTTTAACCACATCAGGAGATCTTGGAGAACTTTCCAGCAGAGGTGAGTGAAGGACTGGAGAAGTGAGGTCCAGAGGACAAATGACTCATCACAGATCGCCTGGCAGGATGTTGCATGGGCCTCGGGTCTTCTGAGTCCATCCCGCTCTTCTGGCCAAGCTGCCACAGCTAGAGCAGAGCAATCACTGCCTGCTGCCGTGGTTCTCCTTACCCCTGGGCTCCAGAAATGCTCTTTGTCCCCTCTATGTTCTTGCCAAAGACCAGTGAAGGCAATGGGAGCCCTTCCATCGACATCAGCAGGCATTTGGTTAGGCCTGGTTTTGCAGAGGAGGGAACATAATCTTCAGCATTAAGCATCTTTGTTATTCTTGTGGCGTTCAGGGCCTTTTAGATCAAATATTGACTAAATTCTTGCTTCTTGGAACTGATGGGCTGTGTCCTCTGCCAAAAGCACGCTGAGGCTGTTGTGCGTTATCACTTGGAGACTTGTGTACAGTGGCCAATCTGTGTTCCCACTCAGAAGAAACTGTTGCTTCGCGTTGGGAATCAGTATGCCAGTATTGCAGGCTCTGAGCCTGCAGGGTGGGACAGGGAGAGAAGGCCTTTTGTTGATAATTTCTGTACAGTGTGGGCTGAAATGGTTTGCTTCATTTAGTAGTTTAGATTTTGCGTGCTTATCTGAACAACCCCTTTGTTTGCTCCTGAGTTTTTGCTTGATACATTCACAAACCTGTGGTCGTGGAATGCTAATGAATAAAGTGTGTTATTATTAATATCACAAATTTGTTTTGATAGCAGGGTATTGAGAGACTTCTACGATTAAGGGGGGAGTTGTAATTCCTGTTGATAAGAAAATGGAACACAATTACCAAGGGTTCTTGCTGTCTGTCAGCATAAATCCCGCCCTCCCCAACTTCCCCCGTCATTCTGAGAAGTACTTGATATTTTATCCCCTTCCAAATATTCTCATGCATTGCACTGTTCTGTAAACTGGTTAAATTTTACGGTACAAACCGATCGGTTTACATTGCTGGAAGTAACTGTGTCTGCGCTGCACTTCCTTGTTTAAAGGGCTTCCAACATGCTTCATCCATATCCTTATTTTCCATATACGCTCCGAATATTTTCGGGGGTTCTTGGGGATCCATCCTCACTTCAGAACTTTTTACTGCAGATGGCAGTTAAGGGGTAAAAAAAAATAATCACTTGACCTCGTTATGGAAATAAAGACTGCGAAATGTACGCTGTCAGAGATCCTCCTTGCTGGGACTCTGTATTTTGATTCCTGATTGGCTTTGTCTTTCCATCTGTTCATCTCATCTGCAGCTCTTCCACTGTCTCTCACCGAAGTGTGCTCAGAAGCTGGTAATTACTGGTAGGTTTGATTTTGTGCCAGGCTGTTTTGGGACTGGCTGCTGACTTGTTCCTACTGTACTGATCTGCTTTTGTTCCCCTGACTCAGATCTGCTTCTCTCTGTTCCTCTGTCTCTCTCTGACATACAGACACTTTCCTTCCAGTGAAAAGACTCTGACAAGATTTTTTATAGAATGTAGCAAAACCAAAATCTTTTTTTTTTTTTTCCATAGGACCTACTTCTTTATGTGACTTTTTATCTGAGTTTGCTCTTCTATTCTGCCTTCATTGTGTCATTTCCAAACTTTGTGTTTCCTGTAGTTCTGTCACATAATCTTTGTGTGATTTTAGGTTCTTTTCTGGTAGGGTTGAAATAGCTTTTTCTTTCATCCCTGAGAATAATTAGTTGAGCAGTCCTTTGAGCTGTGTGAAATATTCCCCCCCCTTCCTTGCTGGGTTTCTTCCCCCTCTCTTTATTATGGGAGTCAATGTGGTTGAATTTCCTGCTGGTATAAATGCTATACTTCCTCGGGTTACGCAGGATAACTCGCGATAACAGAGATGGGAATCTGACTGCTGGCTTTCTTTTACTAACTGCATCCCAGGCTTTAGAAATAGCAAACTGATAGTATTGATTAGAGGCAGGTGCCCTTCGGTTCTGTTCTCACAGTGCTTTGTAATTTGGGTTTTTGAGTGAAGATGCTGGTGTTCCAGGCTTTTGGCCTGTTTTGAGCAGGTATTTTCAGATTCACTCCAGGATATAAACAAATACACAAGCCTGTGATCATGAAATGAACTTCAGCTTGTTTCTGGTGGCTTGAATTTTAATTCCAGTCACCTGTGAAGGATGTACACTGTGTTAAAGGAATTTGACTAAGTAGTTCATGTCCAAGATTCAGATTTTTCTTTTCTTTTTAAAGAACTGGAAAAGAGCTTCAAACTTCATATGATGAGGATGTTTCCCTCCCTCTTCTCACGTGCCCACTTTCCATTGTTTTCCCGGTGGCTTTGGAAACTTAATTAATTTCTAAATAAATTTTTATATCACACTTGGCACACAGTACCACTGACAATATAAACAAAGCAGACAAATTGTTTAATGCATGAGAAAGAGATAACAAAAAGGGGAAATGAACACTGGCTTTCTTGCAGTGGCTGCAATGAGGACTTACTTTTTGCATTTCTAATATCATACATAGCAAAACCCAGCAGTTTCGACCTAACATATAGTAGCTAAATTTTCAGAAGAGATTGTGTTTGCCTTTAATCCTGGGGCCACAGTTTGAGACTCCTTGGGGGAAATGGTAATGCCTGGCCCTTTGCAATCAAGCTGCTGTACCGGCTTTTGTTGTATTTACAGTGTCTGCATATGTTTTGTATACAAGGGTGAAAAGAGCCATATTTCATAAAATATATATATTCCTGTTTTTGTCCCAAGCAGTCAGACACTTTAGAAATGACAAAATAGTTGTTGGACCAGTTTAAATGATTGTTTATGATTTGCCCCTATAAAAGCAGTGAGAAATGGATCCTAGGCCATACAAATATTCCTGCCTTCATTGAGGCCCAGAGAATTGTGCCAGTTGGCACCTGCTGAGGATCTGCCACTAAGGGACATCAGGTTGGTGGTTGTTTGGTTACAGAAATGAAAGTATTTTCATATAAGCTTAAGATAAGCTTCTATATGACTGACTTACCACGTCTAATTGGTTTTGGTTCACCTAATTTTGAGTGAAGTAAAGTACTATAGAAGGTATTATGGTAACTTAGAAAGTATTATGGTATTTAGTGGACTGAAGGAATGATTTGAAGTGTTGGGGTTGAGTTAGAATCTCTTTGGTTGGTTGGTGTTGGGTTGGGTTTTGTTCTAATGTTAGCTTTGCCACCATGCACTTTGCCGCTGCCATTTCCAGATTTCTTTTCAGAGAAGTGACTGAGTTCAGGAGTCTGACACAGTCTCTGAGGGTCACAAATTAGTGTTTTGATATATACTTCTGGTACATGCTGATTTGATTTTGTCAGCTTGAGGAAATTTGATAAGCTGGGCCATCCTTTTCCCCACCTCTACGTATTGTATAGGTCCTTAGTTACTCACTTGAGATTTTGTAGACTAGCGCTAAGTAGAATAATGAGTACTTTTAAGCATTTAAACAAAATAGGAATTGATTACTGAGACACTGGGCATTAGGAAAGGAATTGCTCTGTGTGTGAGGCATCTACTCCTCCATGAAGATGTCCTAGATTTCTGCTTACTCTGCATGTTTGGTGGAGTAAAATGATTTTAAGCATATTATTTTTGAAATATGTCAACTCCCATTGGTAGGGTAGAATATAATGACATTTTCCATGACACAGTCTGCAGACTGACATTCCTTTAGTAATTGTTGCCCTAATGGTGAAGAAGCAATTGTCGTTCAGCGTTTTTTTTTAATCCTTGTAGTAAGGGATGCTTTTGTATGTGGAATCGTTTTTCTGTGGTGTCAGTGGTTGTTGGCTGAGATGTGTATGTATCAGTACTGAATACCAGAGACTTCCTGGACTTTCTAAGAAAAAGCTCTTTTTTCTACAGTTGTGCATAAGTTCAGTTTGCTCAGGCTGGTGAAGGCGACTTAAATGGAGCAAAATGGTGAGGTCTGCAGGTGAGGGCTAAATAATTTGCTTTTCTTTTACAATGGGAGGGGCAATGACCTCAATCTCTGCTGTTTCTCCAGTCCATGTATAGTGTTGCTTCAAAGCCTGTGACACAGCCCTTCCTCTGGTATTTTCCCTCCCTTACACCTTTAAGAGTAGAGGGAAAATCAGAAGCTGGAAACCTGCTGAGCAGAACATTCTCTAAATTGCCATTCCAGTGGCTAGAAAGGAAAAAAAAGACCCCAAGGTGACCTACTGTTGTTTGCTTCCTGCTTGTACAACTTATTGAAGCTGTCACTTGTATTGTGTGGTGTTTGTGTAGCGGTAACAGCAACATCCCATGCTTTTCATGGAAAAGCAGAGTAAGAACAAGGGAGTGAGTATTTAACAATAAAGTCAGGTCTTTCAAAATGTGACCTAAGCTGTTTTTAAAAATATATAATGGACTTAAATTCTAAAGATGTTTTTCCTGACAAGTTGTACAGGTGTGTTCGAGGGTAGAGGTTTGCATAATAGATGTTTGCATAGGTGTCAGTTACCAAAACAACTGAAAAGCGTTCAAAGCAAACTTTAAAGTTTGAGGATACTTCAAAAAGAAACCTAGAGTTGAGGGGGGAAAATATAACTGACTTTCTTTGTGATAAGGTCTCTGAGATTTTTCTCAAATAATTAGTAAGGATATAAATACATCCGTTCCAAGAAATGTGCAAATCTCTTCTGACAAACACTGATGTCTGGAGGCATTCTTTTTATCTGCAGGCATTGTTTCTCGTGCATCCATGGTTACTTACTCTCCCAGAAGGGTAAAAATAAATACCATTACCAGGTACCGTGTTTTACCTCTGGCTAAAACCTTGCTATGGGTGAAATAGTTGTTTCTGCATAGTCTATCCTGGGAAATGGTCAGTAACTAAACCGGAGTAGAAGTTAATTACCAACCAGTCGGTAATGCCATTAAAAGCGTGCCCAGGGGTAAGAAGAGGCACACCAGAGGTGGAGGAGGCGAGAAGAGAACCCTTTTCAGTAGGATTGTGTGTGTGAAAGGGAAGATTTTATCTACTTAAATAAGAGAAGGCAAACGATTGTGACATGGTAATTAAATCTGATATGCTTGAAGCCTTATTTAGAAAAAAAACAAATAAAAATTAGTTTATTTCAGATAGGCTGCTATGCACAGAAGTTGAGAAGCGTGATGGTGCTCTGAGTACATTTACTTCTGAGATTTCTTTACATGCACACCTCAGCAAAGAGAACAGCATGAAATAAGGTGTCAGGAGGGCTCTGACAGCCTTTCTGACCTCCCTTGTGGCCAGCTAAAATTTTAACAAGTAGATTCATTTGTGTTTTTAACAGCTGTCTGTGTCCCACGTCACAGTCTGTGGCCGGTTGAGACTGCATAGTCTGAAGGGTAAGAGCAAAGCCCCCAAGCCCAGCAGTTCCTCCTCTTCTGTAGCATTTGACTCATGGAAAGTGCCATCACCTGGGTATGACAACAGCCAGTCTTTTCACTGCTGAGATGCTCCCCAGCAGAGATTCACAGGAGGAGTCCTGGCTAAAATGCTATCAAGGCAGGCTGTGAGTGAATATATTGCTGTCCCAAGGAACACCGTCATAACCAGACAACTTGTCTATACAGTTTTATCACTGCAGTTCTTGTGTGTGCAGTTCTTATCGGTCTGTTGATACCTGATAATGGGCAGGCTGAAAACACATACTTGTTCTTGCTTTTTATATTCATATCTGGCTTATTGCAAAAGGCAAAGATTATATAATATTGGTTTCAATGTATTCCAGGCAATGTCTGTTTTAAGAACAGCAGTTCTTCATCTTGCTGAAGGAAGGAGGTTGGGATATCAGTGACCATTCCCTCTTCCACCATTTACATTCTTGATAAAGGGCAGAATTGATTTATTAGTTGTCTAGTGTGTGGTGAGTTGTTAATTTTTTCAAGCATTGGTGGTTGTCCACACAAAGATGCCTTGTAGCATGTTTATATTTTTTGCTTGAACAACTGCTGGGAGTGTCTGAGAAAATCCTAATTCCTAGTGAAGCATTTTTCCAAATTTCTTTTGCAAGGAGCCACTGCAGCACAGGAAGGCAGCGAGCGACACCTTGTCTTTAAGGGGGTGCCCGTGTTACGTGGGTTTGTCACCCATGGGGACACAGATGAGCTGGCTTTCGGCTGGCCGGCGCCGGTCCTGCTGCAGTGCGGCCATGGTAACAGGGAGCTCAGGGCAGGCTCCCTGCCTGTATCTCAGCCAGCTTCGGCTCTGTAGCGTTTTGGTGGCTTCTTGGTGGCTCTTGGCATTTTAGTTTTCACCACGTCTAGCAGCAGAAACAAGAGAAAGGTGGGGATATGGGCAAAAACTGGTCTCTGAGATGCTTTGCTTGGTTTAAGTTCCTTCCTAATGTGCTTTTTAGTGTGAGTTTGATTTAACTGCTTGAGGAAGATGCCTGGATATTGTTCAGCTTAGGTAAAAATAGCCCCATTCTGTCAGATAGTCTGTATTTTAATAAGCCTTGTGCTAAGAGTATGTGTGTTTCACAGCATAGCAGAGGTGACCTGAGAGACTTGTGGGTAATAATTCATGTTCTATAATAATGAGTTTTCTCTAACCCTCCTTGCTGCTTTCCATCTGCCTTAGGTTTCTCACTAAGGAAGAATTAAGGGCTTTGTCGCAGCAGGTGGGACACAAAGCACCGGAGATGGGTGCTGGGACAGGCTCTCACTGGGCGCAGCTTTTCCTGAGCTCTTGTGGAAAGGCTGAGCCTTGTCGGGGCCTAAAGGAGACAAGGACCTTGGGAAAAGGGTTTGGGAATGCTGGTTGGCTCAGGTAGGAGTTTGCAGGAGACCTGGAAAGTGAGTTCACGTTAGGAAGGACTCAGAGAGACAGCAGAGTCCTGGCCTGCAGAGCAGCAGTGGGCAACTGTGGGACTTCAGGGAATAAACAAGAGAACTCATTTCAGTGTGTGCATGGAAACTGCTGTGGTTGTTTACTTTTACTAATATTTGATTAATTTAAAATATTTTGCAAGAATCCAATTTCTCTCAGCTGGTTTATAATTTGGACTCTAGCTTTCTAGACAAGACAAAAAGAAAAATTGAGTATGAAAGACAACAGGAGTTTCACAGTGAAGGGAACTGCCCTCAAATGGCCTAAAATAATACGTAGCAAGATCCAAATGTAGCTGAGACTCAGCATTAGGAAACATATTTCATGTTTTTAACCTGTCAGTAAAGCATTCTCATCCATCCCTCCTGTCTAATACAAATTAGTCAAAAGTCATTTTAGTTGCAAGAGACTAATTAAACTTCCTGATATGAACAGTAATACACAGAAAAGTAAATGAGGACGTTATGGTACGGAGAAGTACATTTGCCCAAGAGAGCTTCATCTTTCACTGGCTCCAGAGAGAAGAACTGATAGCTAACGCGGAGCCCTGGAACAGGGTGCTGTCAGCTTGGGAGTCTCACTTGCTTGGACTTCCCTTCATTCTGCGTTGCAAGCAGTGCCTCAGATCCTGATAATCAACTAAGTGCTACCCAAAGTTTGATGAGGACTATATAGAAACTATTTTTAAGTAACTCTGTCAACAAGGATAAGAAAACCAAGCAGCTTTTGGGTGTATAGGTCCAGCTTTAGGTGTTTCTTCAGGGTTTGGGTACTTCAAAGTTTATGCTTTTGGGTTTTTTTCCCCCTTAAGTTATATCAGTTGATCTATTAAAAGATAGCCTTGATGTTCAGAGACCATAACAGAGGTGAGATTTGTAGAAAAAGGTTATATCATCATCAGTGCAGAATGTGGAATGTGTTGAAGCTTTTTTCCTCTGCTTCCTTTGATGCCACGAGCTGCGCTACGTGACTGGGGCCACGGTGGTTTCATTGCAGCGGAACATGGGCGACTGGTCACGTAAAGGCGGTCCTTTGGGATTGAAGGTCTGTTTTTTCGTTGTGATCCATTGCTGGTAGATCAGTCTTTGAGTCATAAAGTCCCTTCTTTTAAGGAAAAATATTTTTTTTTCTTCTTTTTAATTGAAGGTCGTAGCAAGTTTAATCCTCCAAACCTGAGTAGAGCTTGGGTGAAGCTGTGTGCTGGGGCCCAGCTGGCCTCGCAGCACATCCAGTGGAGGATGTTCTGATGCGTTTGATTGTAGCTGGCTGTTTACTTCAGTGTTTTTATGACAAACACAAAAGTAGATGCTGGAAGCAATTCAAACAACAAATTGTTGAGCTCTTTGTGGGTAACAGTGTCGACCTGGGTGGGAGTCAGCAGATTCATTATTGAGAGAATCATGTTTTATGCCGTGACGATGGGTAGGTCCTATTGTTAGGTTTCCAGAGCTAAAATGCATCATCTTGAGAGTCCTTGTAATGTTCTTTTGGGGGGTTATGGGATCCTGTTCTATGTTTGTTAAATTATTTTAGTGAGGTTAGTCCACAGCTAAGCTCCGGTTCATCCTCTCCTCCCTGGGGAGGAAAATCATAATATATGACTGAATAGTCTTTTTCAGTCTTTGTTTCCTAGTCCTCAGTTTTTCTGTGTCTTATATGGAAACTCATGTTGTGGAATATACAATAAAAATGAATTTCATTTCTGATAATACATTCCTAGCACTCCCAGTACCAAGGGAGGGATTATTAAGTTTGCTTTTCTTCACTGTTAATGATTCTAAAAAGGTGATGAGATTAGTTATCTTAGGAGCATGAGGTAACTGTTGTTTTTATGAGTTACTGGCAGATGGTGACTGTGTAATGAGTGTGGAGGTAGTGACAATTCACAATCCCAGTAGTTCAAGGGAGAATTTTCGGTCTCCAGAGGGTGAGAAAGGGCCTGCTCAGCATCTGTGAGAGAAGTTACGGATAAGCCAGGAAACCGTTGGGTGGTGAAAATTATGACTGTGTTCTTCTGTATTAGATATTGTAAATATGGGGTGGTTCTTGTGATCTGTGGTGTTGAATGCACTGAAGACCAGAAAGGGAAGAAAACTATTATAATCCTTTGTGTTAGTGAAATGTTTAAGTTTGCAGAAAAGCACATAAATCTGAATGTTTTGTCTCTAGCTCTGTTTCCTTTCTGTGAAGATTAGTGTTGATTCATGTGTGTTCGTGCTTCTGTATGACTGTTTTTCCTTTGAATTCTGAGTCAAGATCTTTTAGTGTGTAATGTCCTGCTTTTCCAGAAGACTTCACAAGTTCAAGCTCTTTTCACACACGCGTGTAACCCTAATATTGGGGAGGCTACCATCATTTGGAGGAGTGGCCTTGCCGACAGCCGCTCCTTGCTTTGATAGGCTGTTAATTGGCGGTTTTTTCTGATCTCTGAATTATTTTTAATGCCTTTTTGTGGCCTTGTTCTTCAGAACAGGATTTTGTACCAAACAAATTCCATGTGGTAATGAAAGAATTGGACTAAGTGGATCCCAGACCCGTTTCTGGCTAAGAAATCTCTCTCAATAATGGAGTTATTGGTGATATTCTTCTGTGGCTTGTGTTTACGAACAAAGAAATGGTTGAGGCTCCATTTAAACAGTATTTAGATACCCATGAAATTTGCTCTGATTTTTCTTACTAGCTATTTTCCAAAGACTATTCTTTTTCTGGTAGTAGAAGACTCTAGTTTACCACTTATTTTCTATAACTTGAAGTCATGTATTAGACCTCCCGTGCGGTCTTTCTCACTTCAGTTGGAGGAGAGAAATTAGGATGGAGGTGATCATTTCTCTTTCCAGCTTCTCTGTTCTTCACAAAAATGATGTGTTCTTTCTTGAGAAGGGAAAAATCTTATTTATCAAACATAAAGATCAGTGTAAGCTTCCTTCAGAGTTATAACTGAGGGGCTGCTCTGTACGTTGTCCTGAGCGATAAGCAACAGTGTGTTTTTTCTCAGTATAATATTGATTTGCAGAAACTCTTCTGCACGTGTTCTGGGAGTCAAATATCTGAACTCCTTCTGTATGAATAGGGAAAAATAATTTACCTTTTCCTTCCTCAACCTGTAATAACGTGTTTCTTACGTGGAGGCACAACGAGGGTTGGGCTGTGTAACCTGTCATTCCGTGGTCTTGTCTGTATCGCTTTTCTTCCATGTCTTCTTCTACCTATCACCCACAAAAAAAGAAGAACGTGCTTTTTAATTGTCCAGATTAGCTCCACTTCTTCAGAGCTTTCCTCCTCAACCCATCGTGTCCTTCTCCCCTTCTCCCCTCTTCCTCCATCTCAGCTTTGTTTTTTCTCCCTGGGCTGAGGAGCACTCTGCAGCTGTACTTCATATGAGTTACGGCCACATGACTTTTTTCCAATCACTTGCTGTAATAAGGGAGAACACTCCATTTCCTTGAAGAATGGAAAGCACAAATCCATTTTCAAAAGGTATTTTTTTTTTTAATGCTCAATAATAACAGTGTTGTTTATGGGGCAGCATTATGTTGTGGTTTGGGAGAGTTGTGGTAACCGATGCCAATTCCACTTTTTCCAGGGATTTTCTCTGTGTTGCTGGACGGGTCACTGTATAGAGGGGTTTTGTCTCTAAAAAAGGTGATGCAGATTTGCACTGATAGAGTGCAGGAAGGAACTTGTAGAAGAGCAATGTGTTTTGCAAGGCAGCATTATGACGATTAAAGAAGAAAGATGATAATCTTGAAAATACTCAGCTAGAAATATAATTGAAAATAAAACGTTAGTATGTAGATTCAGAGAAGAGAATTTTTGCTTAGTCTGGTGACTCCATTAGTTTAAAGACCATTTCCATGTACGCAGCGAAGATTATGCCCCCAGAGCAGATGTAGAGTTTGGAGTCCTGCTGAGGTGAATCATCTCTTCAGAGCTTGAGTTTGCTGGCAACAAAAAGAAGGAAACAGCTGGAGAAAGCTGTGAGAGGCTTTTGGGGGTAGGCTTCCTATAGATTATTCTCCTAATTGCTACAGCTGAGCACACAAGAAGAAAGGCAGAGCCAGGGGGAGGTATATTTGTGAAAAATGTGTCCTTTCTGTTAGCTGATTGTTGGCCTTCTGACTATTGTGCTGCTGGGGTTGAAGCTTTGCTTCTGAATTTTATCATTTAACAGAAATAGGAACATTAATTCGTAATAGCAATCTCTCCTTGTAACATTTCACTCTCTCAAGGTGTGTGGTGTTCTAATTGTTACCAGGTAAGGAAAAAAAAAAAAGATAATGCAAACGCAGGCTATAAGGGACTGGTTAAAGATTTATCAGCTTCCATCTCCGTCAGTGGGATTTGGCAGCAGTTCATTGTCAAATGGGCCAGAGAGCCCTTGCTTTGACTGCTTTGTGCTTGGTGCCCGTAACTCCCAAAAGGAAGGAGGGTTAATCAGATCTGGCTTGTTATCACTGAACACTTAGGAAATACTAAAAGGCAGAGACTGTCTCGCTGCAGTTGTTCACAGTACTTGTGGCAAGTAACAGCACGTAACAATAATTCTCCAGGATGGAACTCGTGTGAGTTATTACTATTGCGTTAATGTCTGATACACAGTTTTCTGCTCTAGGCTTAGCTCTATTTTGTGGATTACTGCTTCCTCGGCTTTAAAGTCCTCCATATAATCAACTAACTGCATTCCAGCAGGTTTACTGTGGGAAACTGGACTCTTGCTAGAGACAAAAAAATAGCTCCCAATGAAGTCATAAGCCGTGGGTACCTGCCTATATTTGACATGTCGTGCTGGCAGTCAGTGGTGGTGATGGGGAATGTGTAAGTGATATTTTCATTTCCTTCCTTATCCTCAGTTATGCCCTGACCCTTTCCATGTGTGCAGAATTGCCCCCCGCTGACAGTATGAAGCTGCCGAGTGCCTCAGTGGGGTTTGGCATCCTGGGATCCCCCAACCACGGTAGTCAGAGCGGATGCACCCTCTTGGAATTGCCACTAAAAGGAGAACCCATTGCTCATTTCCAAGCCAGGACCTTTCCTGGAGCTGCCCAGCCCTTCCTTGAGGGCTGAGTTTGTCCTGACACTTCAGCATGTCTCCTGGCTGCTTCCCTCGTTCATTAGTGCGGCGTGTACCTGGCAGCCCATGTGTTGAGGTCATGCCCACTGCCTGCTGGAAAGGAGAAAAGAGAGAGAAAACAAAGTACTCACACGGGGTAGTTGTTTTGATGACCTTATTTTCATGGAACTTTAGAAAATGAGTACCCAGCTGGAATAAACACGAGTGACTGTTGGCCTTGTTCTTTGATATAGATGAATCAAGTCCATGTGTTCCTTTAGCATTGTTTTGGGCTGTTTCCACTCATAAATCCAGGCTCCTCAAGAGGCACTTCAGTGAAGATCTAATACAGATTTCTAGAAATGGTTATTGCCCTCAGATGCAGGGAAAGTTAAGCACTATACCAAGAAATGCAGTTATAAACCTGAGCACATTGGGTTTTTTTCCTTTCTCTTTGCTTTTAAATAATGAAATCATGTAAGTGACTTTATGCTTTTTTAGTGTAAGAACCTACATAAACTGTTGCAAAAAATGAGTAGTATTTTGGGAACCTCTGAGCATCAGCTGTTCCTCTTTTTACTCCTTATTGAAATTGTATTACCAGAATGGCCTGAAGAACATAGTGACCTCTTTTTTTTTTAATGTGTTCTGGAAAAGGTATTTCACACATAATTTTGATGCTGCTGTCTTTACAGGAAACCTGCCTTTAATTCTTTGTCTTCCCTGAGAAAAGATTTCCGTTAAAGCAGCTGTTGTGATATAATATCCCAGTAGAGGCAATATCTAGGTGTGGTTTGGTTTTGGTGCTTATGTTTAAGGCTGGCATAGCCCCTTCCAGGGGTTAAGTCCTGTTGCATCCCTGGAGTTGAAATTTGCCTGTGAGAGAGCCTGAGCCGTGATGTAGCAAAGCTGCATTGCACCCTCTATTGCTTTTGGGGACTGGAGAGAGCTCTGGCCTCTGTCCCGGTCAATCTGTGCCCAAGACTTGTTAGCACAGTTATGTGTTAATAAAAGCAAACTAATACATTTTCACATTGAAGACACTTTGCTTGCGTTCTGGCATTGGAGTTGTGTCCGCTGTCTGCCTTCTGATCAGCGGGCGCTTCCCGCTCTGCGCTCCCGCCCAAAGTGGATGGAAACCCAACCGTTTCACTGCAGAGAGGAGCTGGGCTGAGCTGGATCCCATCAGCTCTTCAGAGCTGAGATCCTTCTGGTGGCAAATTCTCAGGAGGTCTAAAACCCTGTAGAAAACCTGGTTGCATCCGTGCTCTGTCGGGTCGTAGGCAACTTTGGGTTGCCCACAGACACGCTGCTGCTGGCAAGGAATTGGTCTTATTTCCCCTGTGCTTCCCTGCTGTTTTCATTAGGTTTGTAATGTCATTTTCTTCAGCTAGATGATTAGCGTCTGACTGTTTTTATGTTAATGCTTGAGTTCAATTCATTTAAAAAACTGATAAGGAACCGTATTTCACTTTTTGAAATTGTGGAGGTATTCAGAGAGCCTTCTGTGCTCATAACGGATTTAATAAGCGTGTCTAGTTGGGAGAATGCTTGAAAAACTAAGACCTTTAAAAATGCATAGGCCAAAGTGAAATGGCAGCACCGTTACATGTCAGGAGAGACCATCCTAAACATGAACTGAAGGAAGATGGCAAAAGGTGCAAAAGCATAAAGCACTCCATGGCCATTAGAAAATCAGCCCCCGTGTTCTCAGCCACGATGCTCTCGGCCAGGTTGGCAGCACAATATCCCAGGGAGGACTCGGAAGCTTTTTAGCTGGAACTATGGATCAAAAAAGGAGGCCAAAGATGGCAGAAGAGAATTGCAGGTCGATCTGTATATAGAACCCATTTTTCTGAGGAAAAAAATCGATCTATCCATCTGCTAAGACCTTTGAAACAGTGAAGTGGAGGGAGTACATAAATCTTCAAGATAGTTTGGTGGGTGATAGTGCACTTCATCAGTGGTGATGGGGCCACTGCTCTGGGAAGCTCCTGATGTTTTTAGAGGTACGGGTTGTTCAGTAAGGTGCTGTTGCCTGGAAGCTCCTTCAGGCATTATTATTAGTTCTTAATAAGGCACTTTTAGATGATTAAAATACGTTGGGGTAGCTGGTAGTGTTGATAGAAGCTCCCAGAAAGGAAAGCGTGTGTGGAGGGAGGATGGGGTTGAATCTCAGAGCTTCTTCCCCGTAATCGATACCCCACTGCAGAGGTGCCTTTTGCTGGTTCTGTTGGTATTTCTTGGGGTAAGTGGTGGGACTTGGGCTGGGGATTTGGGAGATGCTGGAATGGGCCCCATCTCTCAGCAGTGCCTCCCTGCCTGGATTCAATAATTTGGGGAAGGGTTCAGCCTCCCATGCAAATTCATCTCGTGGGGATGATCTGGTTTGCTGGAAAATCTGTTTTGGAGAACAGGACATGCAGTGAATTTCATTTTTCTGTTTGTCCCTGTATTGTAGCCATTCTGGGTACAAATCCCTCTTCCCCACTCTTCATGGCACATTTCTGTGTATCTTTGGGATTGCTTTGTACAAATAGTTTACTCAGTGCTAAGAGTCCTGTATACACATCATTAATTTCTTCTAGTATGGGATTTGTGCTCAATTCTTTATTTTCCTATAATGTCCAATGAATATTCTAAGCACTGTGCTAAAGAGTATTCTACAGAATGAATTTCTCAGTCTTTTTCTACTGAAGTTGTTCCGCTTATTAGGGAAAACTTAGTCTTTTGAGAGAGCAGTGATGGAAAAGAGTGATTATAGCCAGTGGGGGAGAGGACTCCTGGGATGGACAGGGTGATACAGAGTCTGGATTCTAATTCTGTCTCACCTGAATATTTATTTATGCAAAAAAAGAAGAGGCTCTGTAGGAAAAACAGAAAAAAAGTCTTCCTCTCGACAGTGCAGGAGCTGAGCTGGGCAGGCTTTGGGCTGCTGTGGGGGCTGGCTGGGGGGCAAGGAGAGGGGAAGGGGGTGAGCAGGGCAGGGCAGCAGCACTGGTGGCTGTGGTGGCTCCCTGAGGAGCAGCGTCCCTGATGCAGGTGAAGGGAGGAGTGAGGGTTCTTCTACGATGGCGATGCTGAAGAAGGGGAACTGCCCCTGGGCAGCATCTTCCGTCAGGCTGGGGCTTGGCTGAGGGACGGACCGAGATCTGCAGTATTTTAGCTTTCGTAAGAACGTGGTTAAAAGGTGCCCTGGAAAAAAATGTTATTTTGGCACAATAACAATTCTTGTTCGATTTCAACAAGAATTTCAGTTGACTGCAAGTAGCTTCTTTTGTTTGCTGGTACACATTTGTATTTAAGTTTTTAAAACATTCGGCAAACCAAAATAACCCTGTTCTGCATCTGACCTCTGCTCAGAGATTGCATTCGTAAGGGAGCGAGATGCACCCGAGTGTTTCTCCGGGTGTCCTCTGCTCCCTCCCGAAGCTGTGTGTCCGCAGGAAGCCCCGCGGGCAGAGGTGCCCGTACCTGTGTGTGCCCTAAATCCGCTCCTCGCGGGCGTGCAGGAGTGCTGGCACCAGCATAGTGCATATATGTGCATTTCTGTGCCGAGACAGAAATATGGCAGCCTCAGCCATAAACAACAACATTTTCTTTTTGATCCCAAACCCTATTTAGAAGAGCCTGTAAGTATTCTCGGTTCATCTGAAACCCTAAATCTGTCTCTCATTTAGCTCCGGCCCCCAGTGGGGGAATGGAGACGATTTTCTCATCCATTTATGTAAGCTTTTGTCACCGAAAAATTAGATTTATGCAACGTAGTTAAGTCAGATTTATGGGACACCGTTAACTCTGAGAGAATGACCCAGGGGATAGAAAGAAACTTCAGCTGAGGAAATATTTTATTTTTGTATCTGGAGGAGTTTTACACCAAGCAGACACTTGCACCCTCACGCTGGTAAGAGTTACAGCAGCATGTTTCTGGCTGGAGGGTTAATGAGGTTGCTTGAGTGCAGTTTAAATTCTCTGTCTATAATTGGCTGAAAGTTGTCTGCAAACATCCAGGGTGGCACTTCCCCATCGGAGCTGGGTCTCTGGTGCCAGTTTGGGTCTGGAACTGGTGTGACTCGTTCTGGGGGCCGGGCCAGGGTGTGCTTGGCGTCCTGCTCCCAGAGGAGGTGATGGAGCTCCGTCACGGGCCACGCGAAGCTTCAGCCCCAGTTTCAGAGCAGCAGGTTGGTTTTGAAAGCAGCCTTTTCATCTACAGATACCAAAGAGTTTCACAATATCCACAGTCCCTGTGTCTCTTTATGTAACCAAGGGAACTTGGTCCACTTTAAGAGTTGAATATTTGCAAGCTGCAAGGGAGGAAAAGGTCCTTGCCTGGTTTCCTGGTCTCCTGGTCTGTATGTGGACCATATCCACATCAGCGGGGCTGAATTCCATCATCTTCCCTTCTCCCAGCACCCCAAGCTGAGGGGGTTCAGCAGAAAGGGTTTGATTTGTGAGGAGAAAAATCAATTAAGTCTCCTGTCTCAAGTGCGGGTAAAGGTGTGAGCACTTGTGAGCCATCTCAACAAAAGCTCCTTGATGTTGATAAATCATATAACCGAAGCTCAGTTACGGTGCTGCCCGAGGAGCCCGGGAGGCGTCGGGGGGTGCTCGGGGGGAGAAGGGGCGAGTGCGCTTGTCCTTGGGGCGACCTCAGGAAGAACTGAGGGAAGTCACTTGTGCTGGATGTCTCGGGGGCATTCAGCTCTACTTACTGATCAGGGATGATGAAAGCTGTGATTATTTAAAAAAAATCTGTCAGGAAAGGAGCTTTCTTCTTCTTTTCTCTCGTGGACCAGAGAGATGACAGGTATTCCCTTGTGACAGCCCGGACTGCAAGCTCTGTCTGTGCACAGAGGATGTGTAAGTGAAATAAAAGATAAGATCACAGCCTCAGCAAGAATGGTGAAGGTTTTGGTGTGATTCTTCAATCCTCTTGGAGAAAACAGCTGAAATGTTTGCAGGGATTGGGTGTTACATGGATTTAACTTTCTCCCATCAGTAGTAGGTTTTGGCACCTCGTGCCGAGAGGAATACAGACCCGGCTTTCTGAGCCTCGGAGAGTGTTCATTTAGGAGAACACTGAAATGAAGTCCATATCTGTTTATTTTCCCCCTTCTGCTGGGTATCTCTGTGAATTTTGATGTTAATCTTTTATGCTTGGATCCAGATGGCATTTCACGTGGCTTAATGCGCTGGTGGATGGGGACTCCAGCGCGGTGCTGGTGGGGACACGCGGGGCTGTCCCCGCTCTGCTCCCCGGGCTCCTCCTGTGGAACTGCTTTCTCTGGCTCCCCTTCTCACATGGGTGCGATTTCTCGCTTCTGTCAAAGCTTGGTATGGTTTTTTCCACTCTGTGCGCTAAATCGTGTTATTGATTCTCTTTCAATCCAGCCGTAGGTATACAGGTATTATTTTCATCAGTACAATAAAGGAACCAGAGAGACCAAAACCTTTTTTCAAAGTCTGTCTACCCTCATCTCCATGGATTCTCAGGTCTGAAGTGTTACGCGCATGATAAGCCTGAATTAAATTCTCACATATCATGCAATTGCCTGTTTAGGCAGGCATCATATACTTTTATTTATTCTCTGAATAAAAGGGAAGTTACTTAGAGAGATGGTCTTTTTCCAGGGTAAAAATTATATAGGATTGGTAGAGCAGGACGTGCTGCGGAGGAATTGTGCTATATATTCAAGACAGCTTAGAGTCAAATACGGTAAGCTAATAAATGGAATCAAAAGGAGCTGTGAAATTTTATGAACTAAAAAAAAAAAATAAATCATATCTGTGTGGAAAGATCTTGAGACAGTGACATAAACTATCATCACAGTCTGCTGATAATATCCATGAAGGGCTAAGTGAGATTAGAAAAGCAGCAAAAGAAGAAGTTAGACTGTAATTATGGGTGTATTGGCTGGGTCTGAGGGTGAAGGTTAGAGACTAAAGATTTTTAATCTTACAAACCTCTGATTTTTTGAGCAAAATAAATAACCTAATCTGAAAAAGTGGAGCAAATCTCAATTAATCCTACATAGCGAACAGGACCTGATTCAAGATACTGCTATGAAGTTGGACATCATGTTATTCAAATTTGATCTCCTTGTAGAAGCATTAAATCTGGCACAGTAAAGTATTTAACTTCAAAAATCACACCTATTTAAGAGGCTCTTTAAAAACAATTTTAAAGGAACAGCTGAGAGTATAATGCTTTCGGGCAGGATGACTTGGAAAGGACACCAAAAGCTGGCAGGATTACAAATTGAAGCAAGAGAGACTCTTCAAAAGTGGGTGTCGTAGCAAAAGAAGGAAAATTTAAAGACCATACATTCTGACGAATTTAAATTTAAAACCACAAGAAAAGCTAAAAAGATTCAGATGAATTGACAGTCATGATTGAAAAATACACAAACCCAAGCACTCTGAAACCAAGCCTTCAACAATCTGTTACACGTCCTGCTTTTTGCAGTTAATAGATAATCAATAGTAAAGTAATAAACAATAATACAAGTCACATTCCAGGAGAGAAATGTGATGCTGGAAGAGCTAAATACATGATTTGCCTTGGCGTGCGCGAGAGCACTTCGGGAGGCTCCCTATCGGCTCCTTTTCGTGTGGGAATACTCTAAGGAACTGTCACAAATTGATGTGTCAGTAGAAGATGGTCAAAACAATCAATAAAGTAACAGAATGTCAGGAACAGGTGGCAGCATCTTGGGAGAAAAAGGAACTTAAATATGGGCTATTAGCTGGAGAGTAACCTGTCATTTAAATCAGCCTCGGCGTTACGGAGACAAAAAGGACATAGTTCTTGATGTGAGAGAGTAGGAGAGATGATGTAGGGAACTACTGGTAAGTAGGAAGTGTGGCTTCTGTGCCGGCACAGGAATAGTTAATAAAGATTATTGGACACGTGCATAAATACCGTATAATAGGAAAATACAACTTTTCAAGGGAGTCATGCCTGACAAGTCAATCAGATTTGTCTGAAGGAGTTAATGGATATTTGGATAAGGGTGATCTGGTCAATGTCGTGTACGTTAATATTTTCAGGGCACTTCCTTCAAGGTCACTTTGGGGGGAAAGAAACCATTTTACTTATAGTGTCAACCGGATTAGTAACTTACTAGCATATACAAAACACAAGGTAAGAATAAAGTGGGTTTTATTTGAATTGAGAGAGACTTCCATTAGTCAAACAGATAATTACTGGATTTGTGCTTGTCGTTGTATTTGTAGCTGGTGAGGAAAGGGAAGGAATAGTGAAGGGCTAACTGTGACCATACATACTGCTCTGTCAACAGCATGGGGAGAGAAGGCTCCTCAGGAATGAGTGTGCAGCACGTCGTACAAAACGCAGTGACTACATAGTGAAATTATTAGGCAGTAGATCTAAGTCAACCCAAAGGAAGCAGTCCTTCTCCCCACAGCAGGTGATTACAGCGTGGAGCTCATCAGCACAGGGCGTTGGAGAGATTTGAACCACAACAGTAGTCAAAAAGAAATTAAACAGATTTGTTGGGAAACTGAGTCCACTGGTGAATGTTAACCAAAACCATCTCAGTGCAGGTCTCTGGCTGAGGAGCTCCCCAGCCCAGGGATGATGCCACCTTTGCCAGAAATCCCTCCGGCTGGCTGTTGTCAGAGAGCTCTGTGTGATCCGCCTTTCCCTTCCCTGTGGCATCGGGTCTTGGGCATTCATTTTAAGACCTGGTAATGATACTCGGCAAGATCTTTGGGCAAGATGATGTTAATTTTGAAGCGTATTTTCTGTCGGAATGACTTGGCAACTTAAAGATATTTTGAAATTGGTTTTGTGTTTGCGAGCAGAGGGCAGCATGAACTGCTTCCCACCATTTTCAGAGAATGAGCATCTCTGAGGTTTTTATGTTGAGCACTCTTGTCCTGCACTCATCAGGTGTCCTTCTTTGTGCTGTAGACAGACATAGTACTTTCTGTGGTGTCACTGACCTGCAGATACGTCTCTGGAAAGGTTTTGCTATTTGAGCAGAAAGTAACAGCCAAACCACTCCGAGCATTTTCCCCTGTGCTGGGAGAAACCACAAAATGAGAGGTTTGGTTCTGTTAAATCATGCACTTTGCGTTAGCAAAGCACGTCGCTGCTTCTCCTCGTTCCTTGTGGCTTTCTCCACCGCCTTGAAATGACACCTCACGGGCCGCGCAAGGGGCTCAGTCACCGGCTCGGCACCAGAGCTGATGCGATGGGGTAGATGCCTCATGGTTCTGGCTGTGCCGGGTGACTGCTTTCCCGGTCCCTACACGTGGGGAGGTGGCAGTGGGGCACCGGCCGGGGATGGGTGCTGTGGGTCTGGGACCTGGCGTGCTGTTGGTGCCTTGGTGATAGCAAAAAATATCACCTGGGCTGCGGCTGGGATCTGAGACTCAACTTGTTTTCCCTTCCCTCCAAAATTTTGCGCCAGAAGAGACATTTATATTTATTGACTGCACATCTAATGCTGGGGGGATGTAAGAGCAGCAGAGCTTGGCAGTAAAATAGGGGAAGTAATGCAAACCAGCAGTGAAGGCCTCGTTACAGCTCGTTAGACTGGTCTACTCGCGCTAATGAGTGGACTGTGTAACTACTGCAAAGTCAGCAGTATCGCTGTCTGCTGCAGCCTCCTGGCACTAGAAATGGGAATGTTGGTGACAAACTGTGTGTTTAATGTGTGAGAAAAGTATTTTTAGATTTCTGCTTGGAATAAAGAGTCTAGTTCGACTCTAGCGGCTTAAATATTTTCTCACCGAGCAATTAGCAGCCTTGTTGACAGAGGGATTATGTTGCTATTCATAGAGAAGTATCTCTTTTTGGTGAATTTTAGCCACCTTTCTTTTGAGCTGTGAGAATTCATATTGTAGCTAATGTGAGTCACGCCAACGGAGATTGCTGAGGTGCGTGAGGATGGATGAGTTGCAGGTTTAGATGTTGAAAGGAAACTATAGCCATCCAGACAGAAAATTATGTGAGGGAATCAAAATAGTGAAATAACAGTCGCTATGTTTTAACAAAAAGTGAAGAATTTTTTTTCAACTGAAGGCACATGTCCAGCCTTTGGAAGTTACCCAGCCTGGTGGGTTCCCGGGAAAAGAGATGCTGGGAGAAAGAGAACCTGCTGTGTTGAATTCTACATCATGTAACTGGTCTGCACTGGGGAATGTCTCCAGCTTTAATGACAGGTTAATTCTGCAGGAATTTACCTGTCACCCTCCGTGCCTCCCCATTTGCTGCCAAACTCATCTCAGTCGCTTCTCCTTTTCATCAGCTCCTGCTTCCCTCTGTCCCTCTCCTCACGAGGGAGAAGGTAACGGGAGGGAAAATAACCCAGGCAGGAGGGGTTCCCTTCCTGAAGGTGTGTTGGCACAAACTACCTTCAGGTTTTCATAGTCTGAACCTTTATGTAAATAACTGACCTTGGAGAATGATTCATAATAACGCACTTGTGGAAATTTTTCTCAGTGTTCAGATCCACTTTATATTAAAAAAAAAAAGTTGATGGTTGATCCTGTAGTATTTTTTTGATTTAAGAGAGTCCTTGCTCTGACCAGTGTAGCTGTTGTACATACATACAGTTTGGAATTGGGGAAATTTGGTGTCAGTTGAAGGAGACTTAAGCATTTTAAAACCAAAGGAAGTGTTCTCCAGTGACGCACGTTGTAAACAAACACTGGGGATAAGCTCTTGCCTTTTCTATTCTAGTTCCTTACTAAAATTGTCTCTTGCTTGCTTCAGGCTAAATCTGAATATCACTAGTTTATGGTAACACACTTCCAATTCCATCTAAGCAGGAAAAAAAAAAAACAACCTAAGAATTTGATATTAAACCATATGACTAATTTTAGTTTTAGAATATTCTTTTCTCTCTTTTTTGCCCTAAGAGGCTTCTGTTTTACCCTGACTTCCCCCCCAAAGCTAAGTGAGCTTTACCTGGCGCAGTGTGGAACAGCTGCTGGTAGGGTGGAAAAAGTCATTAGCTGCCTCCTGCTGAGAACTTGTATTGAGAAAGCTAAATTATAAGCCACTGAAGTTTAGCATGAAGGAGAGGTAAATTACTGTTTATTATTTTACTGTTTCCTGCTTGGAGCTCTCAGGCTTGTTAGTTGAACACGTTACATGACCTTTTTGATGCGTTTGGGGATGGGGCAGGAATCAAACTGAAAGAAGAAAATGTTAGAACACTTCAATAAACCACTAATTTCTCGTTGCACAGGTTGATAGGAAAACTGCACCCCCGTCTCTCCAATCCTCTCGCTACCACTGCCTGCTGCGGGCTCTGGAGAAGCAGTAAAAAGCAACATGTTGATATTGCTGCTTTAGCTTGGGCTTTTTATTTTTCTTTTAAATGTCCTTGAACTGAACATCCTCAGCAGAGCTGTCTTGCGGCCAGTTTTAGGCTGAGCAATACAAAATGCAAAAGAAAAAAGGGTCTCTGAAAGGCGGGGTGTCTGCCTGAGCAGAGATGTCCCGTGGGACCCGAGGATCCATTGGTCACTATTCAGTTTCAAGGATCATATCCCATACAATTAGTGGTTCTTTATTGTTTTTTACAAGCCCTGTCTAGTTATAAATGTTTCAGGGCTTTTGGGAATATTTCATAGCAATAGTTTCTGCAGATTTTATTAGGTTAAACATATATTTGTCCAGCACAACAGAAGTAGTTATATTGAAAAGGATGTTTTAAAAAAGGACTTACTACTCTTGAAAAGTTTTCACCTAAGAAGGAAGATTTTATTCACAGGAGCTGGGGTGCTTGTTGGTGTTAAATAGACTGGATCTCGACAGTTTTGAAAACTTCACGTTATTTTTCTTGTCCTGTGGAGGGCTGTAAGATGGGTGAGGGTGTACCTCTCTCGTCATGTCACTTTGGGAGAAGTAGCAGGAACACGGCGGCTGTTTTTCATGCTCTTCATCTGTCCTCAGAAGCCTTTGGTTTAGTTCTGAACTGACCGCTGGCCTGGGGAAAGATGCCCAGTGATACAGTACAGTTTTAAAAAACGGAAAGATGGAGAAGGCTATGACTGCATGTTCTTCCAGGGTATGGTGTCCTGCGCCGCAGTGCGGGACTCTGCTGCTGTAAAGGTCAAGAGAGAAAATAAGAATAATTGAAACAATTTTCAGGATTTAAGATGGAGACAGAGACGTACAGTCCCTGTTGATACACTGATTATTTCAAGGTCAGGCTTGCAATAGTGACTTGTTCCACTGTTGCTCATTACTTTAATAATTCTATCTTTAAGTAAGCATTCCTCACTCCTCTTGGAGCAGAATTTAAAATTCACTTATTTATCCTCCAGAGCCTCTGTATTTGTTCTGTGAGGCTCCAGGGAAATGTGGAAGTCCTGGACTGGTTTCATAGAAAAGCAAAGGAAGGGGATTTCCTTCTTATGTGAGACTGGAAGGAGGTGGTTGGGAGGATACATCTGTGGTGAGAATTTGGGCACCTGTTTCCTAATGGCAGCCGTTGGAAACCAAGGTACGAATACAGATAGACATGGCATTGAAAATCTATTTTTGAAATTATATTAAATTCAACTCCGTGAACTTACTGCTGGGAGAATAAGGTAGAAGTGCTGTCGGGATTTCATTCATTAAAGTAAGACATCTGAATATCAAGTTAGGAAAACAGCACAGCATCATTTTATGTAGAATTACCGCTTTTTATTTAAACAGAAGCCTGCTTGTCTTCAGAAGGGTTTTTTGCCAAGACTTTGTGCCTTGTACAAGAGGAGACTATAACAAGGAAATTGTAATGTACAATAAATATATTTTCACAAACTAAATGCTTGGCTTCTGCAACTGTAACCTTAGTTTGTACAGTGTATAATTACAATGCCTTGTAAGCATTTCTTAACAAGACTTTTTTCTTGAGCAGTCACTAAAAAGCCATAATCAATAATAAAAATGAGGGCACTAGCACTCAGACCACAATAAAAGCATCATTAAAATGTAAGTTGGAAGGTATAGTACTTTAAATTTGCCTCATTACGTGTGCAATTAGGGAATAAACAATAAAATGGTGATAATTTTTCTACAATTTCCTATCCTAACTGCCTTTTAAAAGTTTAATTAATGTTAAAAAAAAAAAGAAAAAGAAAAAAGAGAAAGTGGTGGGATAAGCCAAAGTTTAAGAAGCAGAACCATCCTTTAGAGTGATGGATGATCCCTGCCTGCTCGTGGCTCTGTGAGCTGCTGTTTGCTGTGGCAGTAAAAAATGTGCTGCTGCCTGGGGTTTGTCCCCCTCGCTCGGAGGAGGAACAGGCTCGGGGGCTAATGAGGGGGCGATCGGGCTCGGGGGGTAACGAGGGAACCATCCTGCCCTCGCCCCAATGACCAGCGGCGTTCCTGCTCCTCTGGGGAAACAGGAGGAAACCTCTAGAGTTGGCTCTATGCGTTTTTTTTTTTTTCTACTAAGATAAGATGTTAATTGAGATAGCAGTCACTGAAGGTCTGGTTTTAATATATATATGCTGTTATTTGTGTGTAATTTTTGTAATCCATCATTTTGGTTTCATCTGGACAGATACGTTAGCTGTGGGTTTGGCACTAACAAAAATCAGCAGGAAGACGTGCCAACACTGTTCTAGCAAAAATAAATGGTACAAGTATCTTCTTTTTCTTTCATATCTGCTAAACATCATCAATATTCATTTGGAATACCGTTGTAAATGGAGATATTCTGATGTTATTTATTGCTGGCAACTAATGTTTGAAGGGATATTGGATATTAAATAGACCACACTCTTGGCTTGGAGAATTTGCCTTCTCAGCTGAAAGAACTGAGCTGTCACCTGACTGGTGAGAGACCCAGGAGGGACCAGTTTGGGGCAGAAGCTGTGGTAGCTGGAGCTGGCTGGGGCTGGTACCTCTGCTGCGGCCGTGCTTTGCTGGCAGTTGCATTATTTAAGCTTGAGGGCACAAAACATAGATCTCTTGAAAATGTTGTTTGTGATCCACATCTTAACACTTTACCTGACAGATACCCACAGTGAGGGTGCACTGCAGACTTTGAAGCTGGATTTTCTGAACTCATTCTAATGAAAAATAAGCTTCTGGTGAGGTGTTACTTAACGAACCTCATCATTCAGTGTATTTAGGAGGCTTGAGGAGGGTGAGTTCCTTGTTGACAGGAAAGTTCTTTGCTCTTTACTGGTGTTTAATAAGAAACACAGGAAAGAAGGATCTGTATTTATTCATTTTGCACATACTGTGTTACTGGGGTTTGCATTGGTTGAGAAGCATCTGGGAAAGAAAAGGACAACTGGGTGGCATCTAATAAGTGTTTTGAGGCAATATCTGCTTGGGAAGGGGCACATTACATAAAAGCTTTACCAGAAAAGCGTGAGCTGTGAAGATCAATGAAAGTATAGCATGAAATGAGACTGGTTTTTGACATTGTGGTGTTAGGTAAGCAGTTGTTTTGGGCCTAAGAGATCTTGTAAATACTGAAGATGAACCTTACAGATCACATGCAGGAAATCGTACAAACCTGTGCTGTGGGCCGGGCCAGGAAGCAAATGACACGGTGTTAATTGGAACTGCAGTTTCAAGTGGAGGACAAATAATTGCCAAAGCTAAAATTGGGCCATGAGACGGTTAACGGTGCTGATAGAAAAGGCCACTGGAATATGGCATGGTTGGAAATACTTGGAGAAGTGTTCTCTGTGTAATTAAAAAGAGGAGCTACCTACATTATTTTGAAGTGATGGAGAAACTTCAGTGATTTCTTTGCAGGTAACGAGGTAAATTTATTTTTCCAGCTAGTCATGTTTCTGGGAGATTTTTATCTAGTAATTGTGTTTGTCTGCAGTGTACAGATTGATGGGGAACTGATCCCGCTTGGCTCCTGGGGTCTGTCGGGATCAGGGAATTAGGAGGTATGACTGACATGCTGATTCTTCAGGTATTACCTTCAGGAATCCCAGCACCTTGAAACGAGGAAATAAGAGCTATTGAACAGATGTGTGGGTTTGCAAATACAGCGTGAATGTCAGCTTGGGAGTATCGAGCAGCCGCGCAGCGAGGATATTGTGAGATATGTTTCTGTAGCTTGGTTAAGTATCCAGATACATCTAAATCTTCACCAACTAATATATTAAGCTTCCTTCCTAACCCCTAAAGTACAGAATGAGGACAGTGAAAAAGGAGCGATTAAAGTAGAGCCAAAAATACCTACTTGTCACAGAAAGGGTTCAATAATTTTGATTCTTTGCTAAAGGGAAAGGGAAAAAAGAAAAGGGTGTAAGCTCAGGTAGTAACTTTAAATTAGCTTAACTTGCTGCTGCCTTAAGACTGGGGATTAGTGAATTTAATTATGGGAGCCAGGAAGCACATTAAGATAACGTTGGGCCTTAAACTAAAGCCCACAAAGCATTGAAATTAAAGTTGGTGACTATTCTTAGTGCACTGCATCCTGCTCCACTCGCCTCTCGGTGTGTGCTCTTAAGTACTTTTGGGTTGGTTTTCTTTATGCCCAATGAATGAGTGAGCTTTATGAGCTTTTCATGATGTAGGGAATGGTTCTGCTTGATTCTCGGAGCTGTATGTGGCCTAAAATCTGTTTTACCCAGTGGTGACGCAGCGGGGTCGGGTAGGTCGGGTCACCTTGTCCTTCTGCTTCGGCTTCTCTGCCCTGACAGCAAAGTACCGACCGGCGTCCCATCGCGAGGGCTGCGCTGAAGAATTGTTGGCTTTCTGGTGACAACACGTTGTTATTAGTATAATGCTGACACGGTCTGGGAGGAAAATAGGATTTTATTCCTGCTTTGCTTTTACCTTCCCGTTCAACCCGGTCTACTGTTCTTATTGGGGTTTGTATCTGGAGTTTGTACTTACTTTTTATTTTTTAAGAGAGAGACTCAAGATTAAACACTTTTAAGACCACTTTTATGAAGAATTCCGAATCTATCTGCTGACAAATTATGTAATATTGACCTTTCTGTTGCCTGTATGGGACAATGATTTTTTTTCTTTCACATGCTGGTGTGGAAGTTGCACACCCCTTACTGTACCTTTTTAACTCAAAAGTGATAGAGTTTTTGGTGACATATAAGATTGCTTTAAGGAAGGAAACCAGTTTACCTCTCCTGGTTTCTGTCATCCTTTCCTCTGCTTTCTGTTACTTCATGTGACTTTTTGGGTATTTACTAGTGTTTATCTGATGAAAATGCAGTAGCCTTCAGAAAAGACTGCACTTTACAAGTGCTGTGCTCTCCTGCTTCAAACCAAAGGATCTGGGAATGTTACATCAGAGAATCTGGAAAGGTTTTAAGGAAAAGAAAAGGTTTGAGTCTCCTTGAAAGACTTAAATCAAAGAGCTTTAGTGTCAGAGAAATGTTATCCATAGATAAATGCGTGAGACACATAGCAAAGGCAAAAAGCCTGCACAGGCTGGTGAGTGTTGGCACCAAATCTCAGGACGTCTTGGTTTTGTCTTCATTATTAGTTATTAGTCCTTAAGCACTTCCATGAAACTTCACAATTCACATTATTTCACAATTTCTCGGTGTTCTGCAAGAAGTAAGAGAGAAACAAACCACTGCTCGGATTTGAGCCTTCTTTCCCCACGTTGTTTGCTAAAGCCATCCTCTTTTTATTCTTTGCTTAGCATCCATTTGTTCTTCTGTCTCTATTTTGAAGAACTTCTGATTCCAATAAACATTTCATTCCCTTTCCAGTTGTGTCTTCTCAAGGACCTCGTGGTCACTACATGGTAGGCAACTTCAATCTCTTGCTGCAAATTTAGTTCTCTATTTTAACTGCATATTTCAGAGTAATTCTCTTGGGTTTTGTTCTATTTTGCTCCAGATAACTGTTAAGCTATTCTGTACTTCTAATTAGGGTTGTTGTGACAAAAACACTTGGGTCATTCAAACCACTAATTAGTCAGCCTGGCAGGGAGCATGGGATAGGGAGGGGATCGTCCTGTGCTGGGCCAAATGGCTTTCATTCTCCCTAGAACCCCTCTGGATTTTCACTCTTGAGTATTAAACAGTGCAGTTAGAGACTGAGATTTTTGTGTTTCAAGGTTGTTTTGAGATGCTCCTATTTCCTGGAGAGTGTAGTTCAAGAATGAAGAGGTACCTCATGCAGTGTACACTAGAAAGCAGTACAAGTAACTTTTCCTGAAAATAGCATATACAGCATCTCACCTCATGAAAAAAATTTACTCCCTAGTTAAAACCACAGTTAAAAATAAAAATGAACATTCAAAGCTTAGAAGCTTATGTTTTTAATTACTATATTTTTAAGATTCAAATGTCCTAGCAGCATAGCCGATGGCCAGCAGAGCAGCTCTGGTGTATCCGACACCAGACAGGCTGTTCGCAGATAGCCAGTCTCCATCGACACAGCACCTCGTGCCCTTCCTCGCTGGTGGATTCACAGAATACCTGGGATTGCCATGTCCCCGGTGCAGGACCCCCCACTCAGCTTGGGTGAACTTCATGAGGTTTGCATGGACCCACCTCTCAAGCTCTCGTCACATCCCCTTGGCATCTTTTTGAGTCTTGAGTGTTTTTTTCAACGTTTGGATGAGTTGGTGTCGCATTTTGACGCCATAGACATCCCCTTGTCACTGCCATCACGGCCATTTCAGGGTTTTATTGTTCGCTCTGTGTCTTGGAAGTCTGCTAGTTAAAAGCCTGGAAAATTAAGTCTATTTTAATGTCATGTAATTACAGAGAAGATGAAAATTATTTGAGATTCTCCTTACTCAGCATTTCCTTCAGGAGTCCTTGTTAATTGTTCTGTAAATACCAATTCTGATTAACAACAGGAATTTGCCTCCTGAATGCAGAAGAACACGTGTTGCCCGTGATCATCCATCCTGTTCCTCTGTCACCGCGAGGCAGCCCGCCATGGCAGGCTCATTTTCTCCTGTTTTTGTATGACCAGGGGCGCAGTGTCAGTACAGTGGAGATGCTCCGTCTCTCCCCAGTGAGTTCCACCGGTGCTGGCTCCTTTTCCTGCTTCCCAGCCCCTCACCGGTGTCCCCTGCCCCCATCACTGCTGTCCCCTGCAGCCCAGCCAGCACATCCCGCTCAGGCTTCCAGTGTTGGAAACCAGTGACTTAAGGCTCTGGAGATGATCTGGGTGCAGGGAGCAGAGCCCCTGGTTCCAAGTTCCACAACAAGCAGCGAGTGACCTTGCCCAGCACACTGGCTCGTCTGCCTGTCCTCGTGCCGAGTTTGCACACATACTAAGTAGCTTCTCTATGAAAAATCCTTGAATTCTAAATATACTCTTCACAGTAATTGCGCTTTAAGAAGAAAAAAAAAAAGTATTGCAGGTTTGCTATTTGCAGTTCTCTGCACAGCATCTTTTACACCACATACACAAAGCTCAACCACTTACGTTAATCCTTGGCAGTGCTTTTTCCTGTTACTTTTTTTTTTTCTAAAGAAAGGTGTCACTCATGGTCCTCAGTCTCCACGGACTTTTAAATCTGTGAAAAGTTCTGTATAAAGTGATTAAAAGCAAAGATGATGAGAGATAGAAAAAGGTGACATTTTTAACAAAGGACTTTTTAATCTGAAAAAAAGCCCAGATGGCAAAGCTTTTGGGTAGAGGAGAAAAAATACCACTAATCGATAAATCAGTTGTTTCTCTATCACTTCTCTGTGGGTGAGATGAGTTGCCCAACTCTTTCCTGTCCTATTTATTTGGGGTCGTTCACCTAATGATTGTTAGACCTTTACTTGATCCTGTTTTTAAAATACCCAAGGGAGAAGCAGTTTCTCTTTGAGGGTGATAAATGGCTGGAAGGAGCAAGTGGCAGAGCAAGGTGAGGTGCTGGCAGCGGCGTCCCGAGGTGAGAACGACTCGCAGGGGCTGTTGGCTGTTACAAATAACTTCTGGGCTTGACCTTCTGTTTATTGCATTGTAAAACAATGTAGAAAAACCCACCTAAAGAAAAGAGAGCAGTGGTGTCAGCGATGGGACAGTGCAAGGCCCAGTGCAGTCAGGTGATCTCTTGGAGACAAGGTGATGGTATTTGAAGCACAGGACAGTTCTTAGAGGTTTTTGAGTGGAACGATTGCAGTGCAACAAGTCACAATTTTGTGATTGACTTTCGAGCTGATACAAAATTAATGTGGCACTGATTTAGTGGTGCTAGGTGTTTTCTGAAATTCACTGTGGATAGGCAAAAATCTGTCACAATCCTGTGTGGTTAGCAATTGGTCCTGCATTAAACAGGCACAAACACATCTCCTACTGTTTATTCTGTAGATATTGATGAGCCCTGTGTTGAAGTCCTCAGTGTTTTATTGGGGCAAGATGCTGAACCGTGGGTGCGTGTGCCTGATGCTGTGGTGGATGTCTTAGGGATCAACTTGTGCTTCAGAAATCCTTCAAAACTGCTTCCTTAAATTAGGCTTAGCATATATGTCTCCTCTAGTATGGGCTGTTCTACAGCAGAAAAAACTTCTGCGTTTTCCTGTATAAATTCTGTGCTCTCGGGCATTGGAAGCTGTTGCTATTTTTGCCCCATATGTGAGGCTTAAGGTTAACTTCTGACAATTTTGTACCACTTGATTTTGTACCATGTCCAGTACAATTTCATACCATGATTTCCTGACTGTTGCAGCGCTCTCCGGCTAATCCTGATGTCAGCGGGGGGTCCCTCTGCGATGCCGAACCCCAGGCTCCTCCAGCCCAGCAGCACGTCTCCTGTGACAAACGCCCGAGGAATTGAGACCAGAGCAGGCACCTCTGGCTGTTCCCCAAAGCCTCCCAGCCTTCAGCAGCTTGTGGCTTCCATCTCCCTGTGACAGCGGCGCTCCAGGAGGCCAGGTGGGTACCTGCTTGTCATCTCCACTGGCAGCAAAAGACACTGCTGTACAGAAAATCCACATTTTCCCACTGCAACAGCAACATCTGCGTAGCACATGATACCCCTCGTGTCCTTCTCCTGGATGGCAGGTTACTGATAACGCACTGCTAAGCCTTTTTGCTTTTGGTTCAAGATGGTTATTTATTGATCTGCTTTTGGCAGTTGGTAAAATGCCAGCTTTTAGTGTTAGCTACTGGCCTTGTTTTATGTAAACCTTATAAAATTTTATGTTTCTCTTCAATGCTGAGAATGTGCAAATGTTTCTCCTAGAATGGCTTAGAACAAGGCTTTTGGTATTTTTCTACCTTAACCCTTAAAACTCTCATTGTGCAGATTTCAGGAAGGGCACACGAATGGATTCCCTCACCCATCCTTCTTGCAGCGTTTGAAAAGAAAGTGTTTTAAAGCCAGTGCCCTGTCTGTAACAGCGCTGGGAGGGAGGGAGGGAGGCAGGGGAGAAGAGGCGGGATGACAGTCAAATTCCTGCAGATAGAAATCG
Source organism: Arenaria interpres (assembly GCA_013399435.1). NCBI lineage: Eukaryota > Metazoa > Chordata > Aves > Charadriiformes > Scolopacidae > Arenaria > Arenaria interpres. The sequence continues at coordinate 292,941 of VXAK01026687.1, forward strand.
ATATTAAACCAGTAACAGCCCAAACAAAATTCTTAGCCAACTCTAGTTTTTTAAAATATTGCAACAAAACATAATATTGCAGAATATAAAGTAGAAATGCAAAGGGTTTTTCATATGAATGTTTGGATACTAATTGATCTTGTAGTGTGGACAAAGAGGCAGGAGAACATCTGGGCTGGGGATTGTTCTGCTGCCACGGAGGTGTTGGAGATGTACAGGTCTCTCCTACCAACTGGAGAGAGGGAGACAGCTGGGGTGAGACTCACAGAACCAATTAGCAATCAATCTTCCTGTGTTATTAATATGCAGTTGCCACATGCAGGTGTCTGTGTATTGATAAAGGGAGCATGTATGGAATGTTTTAATAAAATATGCTGAGCCTTATTACTGTAAACAGGTTTGAAATGCTTCTCTTGGAAGATACGTGACCCAACAGTTCTTCTAGATGAGAACTTTTGAGAATATTTTGCGGTTAGTTAAATACGCTGTCATTTTAAGTTGTCCAGCTATTCTTTATCTCTTTTCCTAGTAGTTAGTCCCCATTATCTTTATCATGAAATTATTTAATTTTTTTGTGGTCTCCTTGTTACCCGCTTAGATTGATGAATCCCTATTCTAGTGAGAACACTCCCAGCAGAGCTACGCAGAATTTATCCTGTTGTAGCCTAGACATATTGCTGATGATTCCTCCCTATTTAGCCTGACCTGTTCCTTGACGAAATAGAAGATTTATAATTTTAAGACCGGAGGAAGCAGCCGTGGTAATGGTGTCTGACCTTCTGTGTCACAAAAGCCATTACCTTTTACTGGGTGAAATAATTGCTTTGCTTGTGTCCTGTTAGAAAACTGCCATATTGTACGGATCAAAATTTACTAGTGAAGAAATGGAAAACAAAGGGTTTGAAAACAGTTATTTGGATCATGTGAGCTGTTGTTCATTATGTCAACTTTGGGGTTGAGTTCTCTGTAATTATATATGGAATAGTTGACTTCCATAATCCCAGATTGGGTAATAAAAAATTAATCAGTTGGCAAGAACATAAATTATGGGAAACAAAAGTAGGTTGTGACAATGTTGGGAGGAAACAATGTACTCGAATCCTGGTATTTCTAATAGTGATTGACAACATCTTGTATGTGGTTATAAGTTTATGATGTAAGTTTAACTTACAGAGAGCTGGTTTTGTGTAGCCCCGTGTGGGTAACCCAGGGAGACCTGGCTGCGATATCCAGCGGGTTCAGAAATTTTACGTACTCCCAGAGAGTTAAAGAACTAATAGAATGCACTCATCCATATTCTTTCTGCACTTGTAATAGAGATGATATCGATGACTTTCATTTTAATAAATCATCCAGCAGGTATTTGCAGTGAGTTGCTTATATAATTAAAATTCCAGTCTAATTCAACTTCCGTGTATGAGAGATCGGAGTAAACCAGCAGCCTCTGTGCCCATTCCTCTGTCTTTTGAGGCTTCATCTTTCTCTTGGTGAAGTTAAATGCAGATTTTATTTGGGTTTTAGTGCTGAAGGATGTCACCACCGTGATAGCATGTAACAGCCTTAGAAAAAACAAGGTTTTTTCTGCTTTATTTTTATTTTAGTTTTGCTAGGCATTTCATTCATCTCCAAACCCTGCAGTAGGGCAAAAATGGCCCTGTAATTCCTTGTGTCGAAAATCCTGGCACCAGATCTAACGTTGGCCTTTTCATTACTCACCTTTTATGGGAACAGTCAGAGATACCCAGAGAAAAGGGGTTGTATAATGTACAGCACCAGATTTCAACTGGGCCCAAACAGATGGGAGCAGGAAATGAGAAGTAGTGACAAACGTTTCATGCCTTGTATTCTTTGTAATAAGTTCATCTGGATGCCGAGCTGCTGTGTGTATGTGCAAAATCAGTCCTCATCGAATTTTAGGAGCACGATTTGTTTTATGTTTGTCATCTCTATAGCCTTTGGCTCGTCCCCTGTGGTAGCAAGCACATAATAATATATTTTTATAGAGCTCTGTTTGCTTTTGTGTATTTTCTTGCAGTAATTAAGTGTTTTAATTTCTTATCTCCTAAGAATTTGTTTCTGGTCTTAGTTCTTTCTTATCTAATCCATGCTTCTGTACTGCAAATGTTGTCACTGCTATTCATAGGCAAGAAAGGAGTTCTGCTGGTGCTGTGATAGAAAGGGTGAGAGATCAAATTAATCCACTTGGTCTTACGTCTTGTTACACCAGTATCAGGTAAAACTCCAGTTTTATGGCTGACAAATACTACAGGCTCTGCAGGGGTCACAGCCCTAAAGTTTGGTTTGATTCCCAAGGCTGCAACACAAGGATCTACAAAATTCTTGTGGCTTCCAGAACTCCTTGTTAGAGATGTAACAATTGAAATTCAGGAGTGCTAATCAAGGTCAAGAGGAAAGTACTTCTCATTCTGTATATTGTGAGCAGCAAAAGAGGAGAATGATAAAGAAAAGCCATGGCCATAGAAGAAAAGCAAAAATAACATGAATTAAAGGTAGTGCCTGCTGCCAGCTGTGCACAATTATTCAAAAGAAGTATTTGCCCAAATTCAGCTAATTAGACAAAGCAGCCCATCTGAGTTGTGACCCCCCAGAATTGACATGGGCGCTTATTTGAGGCAAACTAAGGAACTCTGACAATAAGGCAGTAGCACAACGTGGATCTGAGTAGGGATGGAGATGCTTTTTGAAGAAAGCTGCATCAGCTGAGTGTGGTAACGTGGCCCTCCAGGATTTTCACACAAGACGTTTCCCATTCAGTCAGTTATCATGGCTGAAGAACCCAGTGATGAGAAGGAGGGAGATCAGCTCCAGCAAATGAGGAGATCTGGAGGCACCAGCTTGGAGGACTGGTGGTGGAGTTACCTGAGAGGCTCCACACCGGTGCTGCCTCAGCTTCTTCCCACGGAAGTTCACATAATCCCAGGGTGCTTGTGCTGATGGGGCATCTCTACAAATGTGCGTTCTGGGAGTTCTTTAAACGCCCTCAGGTGGGGCTGGAAAGCCCCTGATCTAACCCGGGGATGGAGGCACACGCAGCCTTCTGCTTCAGGGTGTTGGGAAGGAGTCAGTGGTTTGATGTGACAGGGTATTTTGAATGTCAGCGTGGGTGTGCTGTGCTGTCTGCAGCGTGCAAGAGGGTGGATGTGTAGCAGGAAATTTGACTGATAAAACAGCACAATTTATTCAGAATCAGTTAATTCTACATTTTGTTGGTACAAAGCGAAGAATATTACAGAACAGGACCATGTATTCATACCAATAAGATCTTAAATTACTTTTCTCCTTATGCCACCTGTTCTAGCAGCTAAAAATAATATGGAATTTTATATTGTATTATTACTTGAAAATGGAAACAAATGAAACAAAGCTGCATAGCAGTCGTTTTCATTCTGTGCTATCCATTCCCGTGTCAGGTCTCCATTAGTCACCATCAGTGGCTGCCGCTGCTTGTGGGCAAGCGTTTGCATTGTAGCTCATTGATTCTGGGAAATGATAATAGAGCTGAGACTGTGCTTACTCCTCTAACTATTTGCTTACCTTCAGTTGGCAGGGGCTGATTGAATCTGGAGATAAACAGTGTCGTGTTTCCAGTAGAAGGATTGGATTCATAAATCTTCAGTTCATCCCTCTCTTAATTTAATATTCTATAAGGAAAAGCTTGCGGGTGGGATAACCAAAACGGGGAACAACTTGCTCAGTCATCCCTTCCACTACTTCCCTGGTACTGAATTACCCTTTCTTACCGTACTCTATGTGACTCCGTTGGACGTGTCTCCCACTGACAACCTGGAGGTGTTACCATGAGGGTACAAAATTACTGTTAGTATAATTTTTGGTAGAAATAAGACACTCCCCTTTGCAAAAATCAACACAGTTCCTTGCACCGAGGGGTTATTGGAGGTTTTCAGTGTGGATTTGATGACAAACACGACAACTCTCATGCCACTTGTTGACTTGCTGTTACGTTCCTGACTCAGCACATTGGCAGTTGACGGGTTTTACTGGGTGCACAGTTAGACAAAGTTATTTAAAGGTTAATGTTAGCATAATGGGGGAAAAAAACCCCTAAACGTACAACTGTGTCTAATTCCTGAGTACCGAAGCATAACATTTTATGCACCTGTGTCACTGCCTGTTACCAGACAACCTTACCCAAAGTTGGGTAGTTAGGTGTGAACTCACAGCTGAGACTGGTGGCTGTAACAGGCAGCAATTAATGCATGTAGCACAGGGAAATGGTGAGAAGAGAAAGATCAGCATCTCACACAAAACTCATTCCTGAAGTCAGGTCATGATTTCAGGCAAATGGTGTGTAGGGAACTTGTAAGAAGAACCAGGCTGGGTTAGAAATCCCCAGACTGGTGTAGAGCGAGGTTTGAGTTGCTGAACTGGCTTTTATAAGTAGGAAGAACAATAAACCTACAGTATTAACAGAAGGATGTGACAAGAAGCTGTATCATTCCGCCTTCTGAAAGGGAACTAGACTAACAGTCTTCAAAAATGATTACTTTAATCATAGAATGGTTAGAGTTGAAAAGGACCTTAAAGGTCATCAAGTTCCACCCCCCTGCCCTGGGCAGGGACACCTCCCACCAGCCCAGGTTGCTCCAAGCCCCCTCCAACCTGGCCTTGAACCCCTCCAGGGATGGGGCAGCCCCAGCTTCTCTGGGCAACCTGGGCCAGGCTCTCACCACCCTCACAGCAAAGAATTCCTTCCTAGTAGCTAATCTAACTCTCCCCTCTTCCAATATAAAACCGTTCCCCCATGTCCTGTCGCTCCCCTCCCTGATCCAGAGTCCCTCCCCATCTCTCCTGTAGGCCCCTTCAATATTAATAATATATCTAGCTTTGTAGTTATTAATGCTGTAATTACTCATGCTGGGAATTATTTTCCTCCAGGTGGGTACAGAAGAAGGACTGATTGTGTATGAATGTTTTGAAGTCAGAGCAGTGGCAGCACGTGCTGTAATGGGGGTTAGAAATGTTTCATGGTTGATGCAATGTTCTTCAGTTAACACAGTGCAGTGCTAGGTGTGAACATGCCATTCTTTTATTAAAAATTCAGTGTGCTGAACATCATTTTTGTACCTTCTTAAATCATTCCAATATCTTGGCAGTGTTTGTGCTGGCTTCTGTGTAACACTAGAGATTTATCAATGCTGTAGGAATACTTAACAGTTCTCCTTCTTGTACCTACTTGGGGTCTTGGTGTGAGAAGTTCCCTTGGAAGAGATGGCAAGACCAAGGCTAATATTTCTTGGAAATATTAATTAGTTTGTTCTTTTAGGCTGTGCTTTTATTGCCCCTTGTTAAGATGATGAAATGGAAATTTTCTGTTGTCTATTTTAGAGACAAAATCTTGTTTAGAAGACCTGCAGCTTGTGAATAATTAATGAATGAACAGGTTAGTGTGATGTTCCACTCAAAGACCATGTGCCTGCAAGAGACAGGAATTTGGAAGGATAAAAACTAAAGGACTTCTATTTCTCTAAAGTTTCTTAGTAAGTTTTAGATTTGAAAGTAAAGTTCTGACTGCAGTAATGCAGGACCCGTGTGCCTCCTGACCGTGCTCGTGGGGGTTCCCCCGTCAATAGCTCTTGCTGTTACATGGGCTTGTATTGGGAGGAAGAGTGGACTTGGGAGACCGTGTCTGGTGTAAGGTCTTCCATCTCGGAGTCTGTCTCTCAAATCTAACACCCCTTTCAGTGATTGAAAAGTTGTCGACATCATGGTAACCTTTGTACCGCCTGCTCTCGTCCTGCCTGAGCCAGCAAATTGGAGACTCGCTTTGGACCAGTTGGCCAGAGAACAGCAGAGCACACACACCTCTCGCAAAAATGCAGCCAGGTAATCTCCTTCAGGTGGTTTTGAAAACACAGAGCTCTTTCTGTAGAAAAATTCTGTGTATAAGCCACATTAGAGACAACATATTGCTTTAAAATATCATCCTTCAAATCTCTTAGAGGGTATTCAGCACCGCAGCACTAGTTCTTCTCTCATCAGGTCATAGCAGACTCTCTGGCACGTGTTGCCCGGGCATTCAGGGTAACGAATCGCTGTGCTGGGCACACAGCGTGTGTGTGCCTGCTGCCGTCGCCTCCCGCCCGGCAAGTGAGGAATAGGAAGGTCAGTTTAGGAGGTGGAGTTTTTCAGAAGTAAGTGTGAGCTTCTGTGGAAGATATTCCACTTAGGTGGAAATATTAATTTTTTTTCTTTTTTTTTTTTTTCCTCTCGTCAAAACAAGGTAGCTCAGCAAAATCCAGAGGGTGCTACAGGAAGTATCTGGCTCGGGTGATTTCTTTAGTCAAAGTTTGATCCATTTAAAAATTCTCCAATGTCTTATTTTCACCTATTTTAACTTTTCCAGTCTGAAAGGCACCTTTTGTTCAAGGTTTAAGCTAACTGTAATAGGGATGTTTTGAAAATGTGTCATGGGAATGAAGCATTTTGACTCGGCTTCGTATCTGTTTTTCGTTGGCTGTATTGTGCCTTTTTTTCCCTGCTGGTTTGTTAAAAATTAGAATATGTATTTCTCAGTTTTCCGTTATTTGTGACAGGGATTCTTCGGGATAGTCCTCCTATAACTGATTTAGTAAAGAAACTCATCTCACTGCAGAGAAGTAAAAGCTTCCTATATTTTCATTGACTAAAGGTCAGGCTTTGGCGCTGATGTTAATGGAAAAGAGAAGGGAATCGTGAAATCCCTTCTGATTCTTGTGGCCAGGCTCCAAAAGGAAAGGTTTAAACTACATACTCTTACTATTTCCAAGAATTCCAAAGTGCTTCTTTCCTCCATTTGTCTGCCTCGAGTTCTCTTCTTTTTCTGTTTATTTCTCTGCGATTGAGCATCCACCAAACCAAAGCTTTCCAGCCTGGTGTTGAGGGTGGGATGGATTTCCCCTTAACAAAGCTGCGATGGCACGAAAACCTGGGGCAAGGGGGATAGTAGAGGAAATAAAATAACTTTGTGTGACTAAATGGCAGAGCAAAAATAATGGTTTTGGGTCTGGAGAAATAAGGCCGTGTCAGAATGTCTGTGTGGCGCCTGGTTAGGGATGACAGTGCAGAAAATGAGAGCAGGGACTCTGCATCGAGCTTCTGTGCCAGTTCTGAAATCCACGCAGGAGGCAGACGTCGAGGCTGCCGCAGTCCTTCTGCCGAGCCCGTGCAGCCCGGCAAGCCTTAAAATAGGGCATTTCGCACCAGGAGCAGAGCCGTGTCAATCACAGCCCGTCAATTGTTAAACTTCCTCAGCTCCCGGGCTCCTGCCATTCGAGGAGTGTGTATCTTGGCAAAAGAACAGGCATTATCTCAAATGCCATCTGGAATAGCTTACAGACCTTTTTATATTGTGCCCAATTCTTATCTGTCAAAGAAAGTAAAAGGAACAATATTTTTTAAGTGATAACCGGAATAATTTGAATTCCGGTGGGCAGAGCGGAGCAATCTTTCACAGAGCGCTGCGTTCAGAGATGTTCGAGATCTGAAGCCAGCAGGAGCCGATGGTAGGATTCAGATGTCGGTGAGCTTCAGAAGAGGCCCTTGGACAAGGGCAGCGGTTGAGAAAGTGGCTTAAATCTACTTTCCAGCTCCCCTAATTTGGAATTTATTTTTTTTTCATGAGCTTTCCTGCGATCTCAGGTGTCTGTGTGAACATTGGCAGCTTAATGAAGGGAGTTGGCAAGAGAGGGTCAGGAAGGTCTGGGCGTTTGAAGGTCCCCAGGCTTTGTTGTTCCGGCGGTCGAGAAGGTTGTGGTGGTGCACCATTGCTCCACGTGTGCTCTTCCAGCACAGGGCGTTCACCCAGACCTGGGAAATAATCAGCATTTATTAGTTGATGGTCTGATACGGAACTGTAAGGGTGGTGTCTGTGCTCTGTCGGTCTCTTTCCCCCTTTCTTTCACAGTCATATTCACAGGCTGGAAAATTTGTGGGTCATGAGAGTCTTAGATTGTAGCTTGGAACTTGAATTATAAACCTTCCTAAAAAGACACCAAGTTAACAGGATTTAATAAAGCACAAAATACTTTTGTTTTGACCTAAATAACATCTTTCATTTGTTTGGAAGCCGCTTCCCTCTGTAGTTCATTGGGGAAAAAAGTGCTTATTTTGAGGTGCGACACCAGTATTTCTTTTTTTGCTGGTTGGCCTTACAGCTGAGAAAATACTTTTTTGTTGTTGTTGTTATAGCAGAACTTGTGCAGCCTTTCCTTGCATGGGTAGTCACAAGGACAACAGTGGAGGAAGTTCTGTGTTTGAGCATAAGCGTAAATCAGAAGCAAGCCCTTGATGACTATACGGTTATTCTAGCAGGAATTCAGTGTCTATTAAACACCGAGCACATGGGACTATCAATATCAATTAAATTGGTAGCTAAGACAGAAGTGGATTTTATTTCGGTTCCGAGCTAATTTAAAATGAAAATATTGATTTTATTCAGTGGCCAGTTGTATTCACAACGTTTTTTTCCTATTTTGCTGAAATCCTTCACCGTAGCTGGTGCTTCCCAGCTACTGCCGTGCTTTATTTTCCGTAGGGTTTACAGCGCGTGTTGAAATGTCAGATGAACTGTTGAAACGGAACATCACAATGACGTAAAATGTACTGTCTTGATTATTTCATGATGAGTGATGCATTTTGAAAAGTACAGTGGGAAATAAGTAGAAAAACAGCGAGACGTTCAGTACTGAGCCATTAAGTACTATTGGCAATTATATTTTAATATGAAAAATAATGAATTTCCAAGAATAATTTCTTAAGGATCTTTAAGAAATGATGCTGGGTGATCAATCAGTAACTGCAAAGTGTAAAATTAGGGAAATATGGATACCATCCTGCCTGTTCACTGGTCTGTGCAGCTTGTCATGCACCAAGCTCAATAGTATGAGGAGGGGAAAAAAATAAATGCTGTGTTTAAGATATTTTGGATACTGCATGTTTGATATGAAGGAATACCTGACGAAAGCCTTCATTCAGTTACTAATTTAAACATAGAATCCAAGCTAGTAATCCAGCAGCACCACAAATACTGGATTTGGAACTAAAGGTTTGCTTAATTAATATTCTTGATCAACCTTTTTCTTAGAAATTAGTCTGATTTTAAGGGGAAAAAAAAAAGGCAGATTCCAAAGTCTCACTTGAGTGCCAGTTTTCTGTTACTGCCTCACTCAGTCTGCTGTTGCTTTAAACAGAAAATTGCTTTGACAGCGTCAAATACCGGGGTTGATACTAAAGTTAAATGGGACTTTAATTCTTCACTTTGCTGAAAGTTAACAGATCTGTTGGTTCGTCAGTCACTTGGTGTATGACCTTGAGCAAGACAGCAGCGAGGGCTAAATTTTTTGAAAAGTGGTCTGTAATTAGAAGAATTTCTCTTCTCAGCTGTGTGCCTCGCGGGTACTTGAATCAGGATGCTGGAAAAAACACATTTGTTGGGTCTCGCTTCTGCGAGGAGGAAAGCTGAAGTCTCATGAATAAAGAAACTCTCCGACCTTGGCCACTCACTTGAAAAGAAGCACAAATACAATTTTCAGCAGCTGAACTGCTGTTTATAGGTTACATCCCGGAGTTTCCATGGAGCCTGCGAAGTGCTGGGAACGTCTTCAGCCAAAGGGTGGAGGAGGCAGAGGGGTGCAGGCTGCTCCTTTTATTAGTTTTTATTAGTATTTAGCAGCTTCTGCTTTTCTCTCTTTCCCCACCCACCACACCTGACAAATACACGGGCTTAAAAACTGGGATTGGGGTTGCTGTTGGGAGCCTGCCGGCTGGTGGGTCTCCTTGTCTCTGTGCGTGTGGAAGTAGCTGTTTCTGAATAACCTTTTGGAAAAGTCTTGGAGAGTTAAATACGGCTGAAAAATCTATAGCCCGGTATTGTAAGGACATAATAGAATATGGCACAAAAGCAAGACCTTTCTCCAGGGCTTTCTAACCTAATTATGTAGCAAATATGTAACTGTATCAGGGGCTGTTGCTGAGCTTTTAAAATTCTATAGAAAAGCTAATATTTTCTGTTCCATTAATAGCAGATTTTGGGGGTATGTGGTTGCTGGTTTTATTGGCAGGTTTATTATCTTCTTTGCTACCATAGTTAGGGCTTAGAAAGAGACCTTATTTTTCTCCTCTTCTGTGTGATTTTTGTTGGTGGTGGTGTTTTGGTTTTTTTTCTAAACCAGCTTTACTTATTTACTTAAAACTGTAATGTCTCAGAATCCCGATGGGGGCCAGCACCCCGTTGCACTTAGTACATTAGAGGAACGATATGTGGTAAATAAACTTGCTTGAGGCATTGATAAAACTGAACCTTTTTTTTTTTGGTGGGGGGGAGGAGCAGAGGGGTCAGTCTGTTTTATATGTATTCTGCAGTCTGTCTGGCGAGGAAACATCAGAACTGATTCATCAGGGTAGTTAAAGACAAGCTTTATTCTAAGTAGGTGAAAAGTCCCACTGATTTCCTCAGGCTACTCATTTGTTAGAGATAGAGAGGTGCTGGTGTACAGTGATAGATTGACTTCCCAGTGTGCAGATCATGCATATGCTGATTTTGCCGGTGAATTTAAAGGCTTTTATACATGTATGATTAATAATCTGAAAAAATTCTTACTTAATCACACCAGTTATCTGTGCCTCTGCAGACACATTGCCAGCAAAATCCCTGCTTACCCAGTGATGCCAGCAGTGTGCTTTGGGATTTCCAGTGTGCTGTCAAAGGGGTTTCAAGAATAGGTATGCTAGCAAGGTGAAATCTGACCAGAAATGGGCAAAATAATTACTTAATTGTTAAGGGGGGGGGAACAACTTAAAGGCTGTTGTAGTAGCTAGGATAGAAATACTCGTAGCATTTTTGATATATCTAAAAGGATAATAATAAATATGTTCCCACTAGAGCCATAGTGTTCAAGGAATTGATTGAGGTGTCAACTTAACAAAAGATTTACCCATTATTGGGAGGTAAAAACAGGTTCAGTTCCTTTAAAATGAGAGAAGAAGAAAGGAGGAGCTGTACGCCAGGCTTCCTGGCCTCCAGAAACCTTGTAGATACTTTGGAAGCAAGTGCAAAGTGTGTTTTGTGGAATGGGAATGGAGGCCTTGCAGCGGGTGAAGGATCTCTTGCAGGAGATGAAGGATAAATGCTGAGAAACGGTGTCCTGCTGTGTCCTCCCCTGCACGGACCTTGGTGACAATCAGTGCTGTTCTCAGCGTATCATCTGCCCGCCTTGGAAAGGGGAGTAGGGTGTGCGACCAAAACGTTAGTTCCCATTACCGAGGGAATGATGACAAAACCCTCTGAGATCATTTCCCTCCTGGTAGTTACTGAAAAAGTTGTAGATTCTAGGTCTGGTGTGCGGGCCCGCGAGTTGTGACAGATTTCAGACTGTTTTTACCAGTTTTGCAGATTGGAGAAATACTCCCCGGGTGGCGTTCCTGTGCCTGCATGGGAGTGTGTACACACGCGTGTGCTCACAGGGACATTACGCACACACGGAAAATAGAAGTCGGTGGAATTCTCCTGGAATACTAGTGGAATCTGAAGTTAATTGATGTGAAATTAATGAATTTCCCTTCCTTCAAGAACGAGCTTGCAAAACGCTGCCTCTGTAACCACCAGGAAGGTCAGTTCTCTGTCTCCTCTCTCCTCCTGTAGCCTGTGGACAGAGCACCTTACGTTTGGCTGGAGCCAAATGCCCTTGTTCCGTACAAATCTTGTGCATTGGAAAAGGGAGCCAGGGCTTTGTGGAATATCTGGAGGGCTCGTTATGACAGGTACTTACAGATCTTGTTGTCGTCTGCCGTGAAGGGCTGAGACCAGCTCTCTGTAGCCGGGTGATGACCCACAAGGTGTGTAGGAGTTCAGGCAGGCTTCCTTCGGCTGAGTTGGTTTCACCGTGTAGTTTTGGATTAGAAGATAAACAGTAGAAGATGCAAAGGTTAAGAAGAGAACCTAGCAGCAGCTGGATTTAGTGTGTCTGGTCTGAAAATAAAATATATTTGGTTTGAAAGAAACATTGTGCTGAGTTTTTTCCCAGGATTAAGAGAAGTTGTTAGTTTAGGCATCCATTTCCATAATGCTGACGTGCCAAGGGCGCAGCGTACTGGCCATACGGTCCCCTTCATACCAGCCCGTGTCATGTTAATCCTCTTGTCAGTGCAATTACTACTTGTGGCCAGGATGTATGATGGTGGTGCAGCTTTTTTCTTCCAGCTGTCCTGAGGAGATGATTAACTCACACACTTGCTTAAAGGAAATGGGGCATGCAGAATTAATGCAAAGATGCTTTATTAATTGCTGTTACCTTCACATAAATGTTTCATTGAGAAGTAAATATCCTAATATTTAGAATGAGGTATCCAAAATGTCCAGGTAACCCAAAATGTTGGGTTGAGTTCTGCGTTCACATTGGTAAGTGACCTTACGCTGACCATTTGCTAATCACAGCTGTATTAGTCTCTGTGAGTAATAACAGCCCAAGGAAACTAAAACTGATGTTCCTGCATGTCAACACTCAGAGCAGCCACAAGAAAACCCCATCACCAGGCTTAGGGTAGCTGTTTGGAATCTCAGAAGTGCTGGGAAACTTAAGTCTTAATGAATAGTCGTGACTGATACCTTAGAGTTTTCAACAGATGCTGCTTTGTCCCTTGTTGCCCCTAGGACCTTGCGGAATGATCTGCCATTAATTTGAATCTGTTTCTGCAAACTCTGGTTGGTTTCCTGTGTCCCACTGTAACACAGATAACGAGTTACTCAGGACGGTGAAGGGTCTGCTCTTGGGCAGACTATATATAAATCTCATTTTCTTTAGCATACAGTTCTGAAATTAATAACGACATTTGATGCTGTGTTTGTGTTTTTCTGTATTACAATGTGGTAATACAGAAACTTGGCAGAGGTGTGGGTGTTAAAAGCAGTTACCACTCGGGCCGAGCCGTATCTCTGCAGCTGCTGCCCGTCTTCCATCCGCAGTGTCGGCTGTGCGGGAGAAGCGCCGTGCGATGAGCTGCCGCTGGCCCCGTGCGATGCAGAGCGGGACGCTGGAGCGGACACCCTGCCTCTCTCCCCTTCCCTCCAGGGCAGCTCTCTGCGCTTTGCTGCCCCGGTGTCTGCACAAGAGCTGCACCAACCCTGCGGTAAAAGAAATGTAGCGTCCTGCCTTCCACAGGAGCGAAGGGGGTTTTTCTTTCCCTCTTTGTTTCCTTTTAGCTCTCCTAAGAACCTTTGTTCTCCTCTATGGAAGGAGGAGAAAGGGAGCAGGGGTGTAGGAGGAGCCGAGGAGGGTCTCCTGCCTGAAGATAAGCGAGATGATGGGCAATCCCAGCCGTGTTAGCAGAGGGACTGTTGGTGTATGCAAATACTGCTCCAGTTAGTAATGGTTTCTGGGATTGGTAACCACTGGAGTCAGTAGTAACTAATTCTTTCCTTCTGAGAAGGATGTATAATCTTTTGTTACCAGTATTATGTGATTGGAGCGTGGAAATTCATCTTTAGACAAGCATGGCAGTGCTTGTAAATATTGCTTGTGTGAGTGGTTGTACATGTACTTGTTGTGCATTATTATTACACAGGCTTTTTTCAGGAGCTTGTAGTGAATTACTGAGATTTGGCAGCAACAGTCACATTTACTTGGCATACCTTTCTTTTAAAAAAAAAATCCGGCGATGTCCTTCAGAGCTTTTGATTTGTCATCTCGTTTTCAGTGGTGTTGCATTTGTAGCTGCTTTTTACAAATGTTGAGGTATGAACTTCGTTCTCTAAATGCAGAGAACAGTAGCAAAAGGGTTGGTTCAGGGTTTTTTTCTGAACTCAGGGTAGAGTAATAGCAATGCAGTGATTTATGCGCCCTTTTCCTGAACTGTTTAGAGGTGTTAATCCGTGCCATATTGCTTGTTAATCCGGCTGCTGGCACAGAGAGACTGTCTGGCAGGGATGGAGGCGGTCGCTTGCCCTTCCTCCCTTGTGTTGTCCTGCTCCTGCTAATTCTTCTGTTTCCATCTCGAAACAAAAGGAGACAATTTCAGATTGGTGATCATCGCCTTTTCTCTTTCATTAACTACTAACGCCCTAGAAAGCAGGCTGGCTGCTGGAACACCTGACCGCAGAGGGGCAGATGAAATAAAATAGATAAGGAGAGCTGGAGTCCATCAAACCAATTTATACAGTAAAGAGCAACAAATTGGATGCTTCAGGAAGCGATGCTGGGCAATTGGGGGGTGGGGTGGGAGTTGGTTATTTAGTAATTTATAAGCCTCATCACTTGAGCCCCTAAAAATGCCTCCCCTAAAGTTCATAATTAGTGAAGGGGTCTTTCATTAGCTTTACACAGACATGTTGTCATATTCTGGAAATCCAAAAACCAACGTGGATTTAACAAGGTTGTGTCAGGAGCAGCCTGGACATCTCTCCCCGATTTGTCTTTGCCTAAATATGGTTTTTGCTCTTAAAATTCCGGAATTCTTTGAAAGAAAATTTCCATACTGAACTCTGATTTTGGATCACCTAGAAGGAAAACACTTGTACAGATGTTGTTTCTGTCCAACTATGTTTTATTTATTTTAGTGGCAAAGTAGTAAGGGAGAGTTTAGCGCTGGAAAACTTCAGTGTCAGCTTTCTGTCAGCTGGGTAATTAATCTCTTTCTGCTCCTTCACCTTCAGGACTGAAACTTCCCTGTCTAGTATGGAAATATCTTTCTAGGGAGCCAAATTACAAGGTCTAACGGGCCCCCTCTGATGCATTTAAGGAACGTTTTCCTTCAGGCTCTCCGGGGAGAGCGCTCTGGGGCGCTGCGTGTGCCATCCTGCCATCTGAGCCTTGTTAAGGATTCCGCCGGGCTTTCTGATCAATGAGCACATTCTTTATGCGCCTCGTTATCTCCCTCCGGGATGTAATGGAGATTGGGAGGGGGGGTGTCAGATAAGCCTTCCCCGAGTGTTACTAGAAAGACGAGGATAAATGTACTCGTGAAACGAGTAATCTCATTTTCTCACAATAACTCAAAATTCATACTAAATAAATGGTCTGTGCCTTTAGAGTGATTTTAATGATAACACATGGTCTAATCAGGACCATCGATAATTAGGATTTTTGCATAAAGGCAAGATATTTGAAGCTGGCAGACTGCTGGGTCCTGCCGTGCCTGGGTTGTGGCAGAGCTGCTGGGGGTTCCTCGCTGCTGTGGGGCCACGCTTTGGGCTCAGGAGCCCCTTCTTTGAAGGCACTGCCTAAACCGCAAACACAAAAGCTTCCCTTCTGAGTGAAAAAAACCCACCCTGAGTGAATGTCTGAGTGTGTCGGCGGGTGCATCGGGGAGGCAGCTGGGCACAGAGGGCTGATTCACGGCCGTGCCAACCCCAGCGCCGCTTTGTTGAAGTCCCCGGAGCCGATGCGGAGGGAGGACAGAGTATTTTCTGTGAGGCTCCGGCTCCTTCCCTTCTCCAGCTGCACCATGGAAAACTTCCTTGCGCACTAACAGAGATAGTCTAGTCACATGGCAGAAAAATGGGGAAAAATCCGCATTTAAATGACCTACAGGCGTATCTTGCAGATTTTTGGCACTTCCCTGAATCTGTTTCTCCCCAAACTCTCCCGTCTCTGTCCAAAATGACATGTCAGCTTTCCAGCCAGGCTCCCTCCTGTCCCAGTCTGGGGGCGGGGGGTGATGGGGATAAACCTGGGGAGCTGAAAGGAGCCCATGGAACTCTTTCGGAATGTGACAGTAAGAGGAGACTTGAACAAAAAATACTGTGTTACTGAAAATAAAATATTTTCAGGTGAAAACAACTGAAGCGATACCATCTTTCTTTGACTTGCATGTTTTATGGAGTAGGTCTGTCTCACTGTTATCTCTCTTCAGCTCTTTATTCTTTTGCCCATAATTTCATGATTCTGCAAAGGCTTGGGTGCATCCCCACTGCCAGGGACCGGCAGTAATTCCTGCCCGCGACCCGGCGTGTGTGCCAGGGCTTTCAGGGTGAGGGCTGGAGGCTTCCCCTGCCTCTCTTAGCCGTGCGCCTGACTCGTGTTTCTGGGTGCAATTGTTGTGTTTGCAATGGGAAAATTGTCTTTACAGTGCATTCTTTTATGCTGTCAGGCTGTTTATCTAAATTCTTTAGGAAAGGATGCACTTGTACATTGTATGTCGGTTGTATGTGAGACAAATTATGCCACTAATCAGTCAGTTATCTTTTTTTTTTTGCTGCCTTTTCACGCAGTCAGGTGGTTGTGCCCATGAATTGGCTATACAGTGGTGTACCTAAGTCTTAAGTTTTGAACATTGTTGAAGTGTTAAATGAAAGCTATTTCCAAGGGCATTCTTCATAACTAGAAATTGAGCCAGGCTTCGGTGCAGGCAAGGACTAGGAGTAGCAGGAGGTCCTTTAACATCATCTTCAAGTTGTCTCTTTCTGATGACTTTAATCCTTCTCCTGTATGAATTTTCCGCGGTTACCAACCAACTGGGCTTCAGCACAGGCCAAGGGCCTGGGCAATGAAAGGCCACAAATTCCCGTTTGGATAGTCCACTCAGAGTGATGCTGTGCAGCCCCAGCACAGGCCGTGTGTCTCAAACCATTCACACTCACTTTTCATAATGGAAGTGCAAAAAAAATCCACTCTAAATTGTGCTGACGTTGGAAGTACGATATAAATTCATGCCTTTCTGTGTAGACATGGTCATGGTATCATTGCGGATGAGTTTTTTTGAACGCTGGTGGCCATAATTATCAGGGCTTTTTGACAAATGTAATTTTAAAAGTATTTCTAGAAGTTTTGTTCTTGTATTTTTGTTTCTGTTCTGTCTTGACAGTTGGTAAACATCACAGAAGAAGATCCAGTAAAGAGACAGATGCTGACTTAGTGGGTACACAGTTTGAATGACAAACCAAGATCAACAGATCATTATTTTTCACAGCAAGCAGAGAAGAGCTGAGAGAAATGGCTGGTTTTAGTGCCAACCTGTGCTGACAGTAGCTCTTGCGTTCCAGAATGCTGCGCACCAGGAGAAGATCTCGCTCGCACTATTTTGGGGTTTTGCTCTGTTTGATTGCAGTTACATTTTTTACATTCAGGCAGTCCGCTGCCAGTTTGCTCCAAGTACTGCCATTGTGGAAAGGAGGCTGAAAACCTCATCTGCTCTAATTCAAGTCAGAAATAATAAGTTGTTGCATGTTGTCAAGTATTTATTATAATTTTCTGCATTTCTGCCAACTTTGGGGCTTCATTCCCAACTTCATTGAGTTGATTAAACTCAGAGCATGTCAATTAAGTGTAGGCAGCATGGTCTTTTCACTCTCTTTTGATGTTCTTCATTGTTGAACCTGCTTAACTCTAGACTAAATCTTGATTGCACATCATCTGATGTCTTCAGAAATCCCACCATGTCCTTGGCTTCTCGTTCAGTGCTTGTGGAGAGCGGCTCTGGGGACTTTTCCCACTGTTCCAGTGGTGCAAGGGTGTATTGGGTGCTTTCTATTTACCATCATGTTGTATGTACCATACAGTGGTAGTGTAGTTCAAAATCCTTTGTGATTGTTAAATGGATTAAGTTAGTAGCATGTGGAAATGCTAGATAATACTTATTTTACATTTCTGTGTTCAGAGGTTTGAGTGGTAATGGGCGAGAGGGAAATGCTTATTTCTAAAAGCACAGCTCACTAGTTTTTATCTTTCACATTAATCGTATGTTCATCGTCATCAAGTATGTTCATATGAGCATTTTTAACATCTCAGTCTGATTTTCTCTTTGCCTATACAGAGCTGATGAAATGCACGCACTCTTTCAGTTTTAAAACCAGTTTTTGACGTAATTCTTCCAGACGGGAACTGAGGAGTTTGCTCCGACTGCAGTTGCTGAGCAGCTGGTAAAGGTGAAAGCACTTTGAAAGCATCGTCACAATCCTCCAGTAACTCACAGCTCAGACCTTGGGTCTGCCTGTAAATCTTTGTACTTCAGGGGCTGCTTTTATTGCTCTCTTGGATAGCAAATGGCTTGCCTGTAAATTTTTTTTCACCCAGTAAGGGCTGTTTTACCTGACCGCGCTTGTGTTCTGCTCATAAATACTCCAGCCGCTCGGGATTGCCGAAGTTTGGGATGTTGCTGTAAAGCGAGACTGTGCCGTGGGGCTTCATAAACTCAGCACGTTTTTCTGGAACTGCTCACCCTCCCCGACACCTTCCCAACAGCACAGCAGCATCGTCCGTGTCTCTGCACCCAACCTGGGGTGTCCAGACCCTTGGGAACACACCGTGCGTTCCCCGACACTATGAGCAGGGCAATTGTACTGCCCAGCCAGTAACTGCCGAATACTTTGCTTTTGATAAGGAAAAGGATTGATGTGTTAAGAGAAAAAATGTGCAGAGGTCTGGTTTTCAAAGAGAGTTGGTGAATTGTATCACTGGCGGGTGATGGTTTTGGGCCTGCAGGTTGCCATGTTGGTCCATCAGGTGATAATTTGATCAATTAAATGGCAAGATAAACATTTGCATGTCGGCGTGTGAAGGCTGCCTCTGGCAAACAGTGCTCCTGGTCCTCGTGGAATAAGGTGTCTCTCCCATCAGTGGCCACGTGCTGCTGGAGGCTGCATCCATCAGAATCCAATTGATGCTGCAAAAGGTCATGGTTTTTCCTCAGTCTTGCCTTGCTTTTATTCTCTGTAAGTAAATTAATTCAAACGCCCTTAATATTTGGAAATAAACCAGTAATTGGGAATTGTGAGCTAGTTAGGTGTGAATGTTTTGCACCAATTCCTCCTGAAGTGAATGAGCAGTCACTCACCCTCTGTCTCCTGACTTTATGCCGTTGGTCCCAGAAGGTAATTTCTTCTAATAAATGGCCTTTTGGGAGAAAAATCTCTGTACTGTGGTCTCGATACTGTCAGAGGCCAGGGAGCGTGCGGTAGGATGGCCAACTGAGATGATTGCAAATCATTGCAGCTGAATCACTGCAGTCGTTTTCAGAAAGATCAGTTAAAACCCGGGAAAATGAATTAAAAAAATGAATTTCTTGTAGTTTGGACGATGAATTGTTGAAGATGTTGTGAAGAGGCCATAAACCTGGTACTGTTAATTGAACCTTTTAATTGAGTGGTAGGGTTACACTGGTATAAATCAGTGGCCAACTGGATACATCATAAACATCAGAAGGCTCAGAACCGAGGGGTTGAAACTTCTGAGCAGCTCATGAACTGGGTGTCCTTTCATCAAATTGTCCTCAAAGCTGGGGACACGCTGTCCCAGGCTGTGCCATCACTCTAGCAGATGCAGCATTCTCTTTCACTATATAAAAAAGTGCTCCCCTGCTGCTGCCCTTCCTCTTTCCCTGGGATCAGCCATCCCCAGTTTGCTGTTTTTCCCCTCACATCTGCTCTTTTTCTCCGTGGCAGCATCTCCAAGCAAAACTGTGTTGGCTGAATGGAGGGAACAAACCAGCATGTCCTCAGTGTTGTAGATACTGTGATTCCCAGTATGTGTGAGAGCAGAGTCACTCTTCTCTCGTTGGACCTGTTTGTGCACCTCCACAGGGAGTTTTCCTGATAGATTGACATCCCGTAAAACTGTGACGTTGGTATCAAACCATGCGTGTGACCTCCGAGCATCCTTCCCGCTCCCCACGGCTCGGATTTTGGCAGGGATGTAGCAGGCAGCGTTTCCGTAGGTGCCAGGCTTGGAAATGACTTTCTACAAGTAATCACAGTTCAAAAATTGCATGATATTCTGAGAGCGTATAGAAAATCTTTTAATAATGAATATTTGTGAGACAACATAGTATTTCAAAAGAGAATTTGTTTTGTCACACCTGGACTACTATAAAGGTGATGAAGAAAACTGACCCTGGCTTTTGAAAGAATTAGATTTTTATTAAATATTGTAGGTTTCAAGATCAGAGGGAAGTCCTAACGCAAAATGAAGCGATGACTCCAGAATGGGGTAGTAGGAAGGAGATGTTTTCAAGTCTTTTAATTATGGTGCTGATCTGAATAGAAACACCCAAATTTATTTTGATGTGGTGGTTGGAAACAAAGCTAACGCAGTTTCCACAAATGTCAATCACACTCGACGAAAATGTATTCCCTTCTGTCATAAGATTGTACCACCCACTGGAATTAAACCTGGTTTTCATTTGGTTTGCTGGTGTATCAGAGAGGAGCGTGCGGTTAGCTGAATTTCAAGCAATCTTTGTCTCTTTCAGTATTCAGTTGGAATTTCTTTACTATTAAGATGCAGTGACAGTTTCGCAGTAAATCCTGGTTATAAATATGCATGTTAAAGAGGCTCAGCATGCACAGCCAGAGCCGCTACTCGCGTAGCCTATTTGTTTTCTATTTTCTAACCTACTCAGATTCAAATGTAACTCTGTTCCTCTTGCTGTTTAACTTGATTTCAGACGGTCGGAACAATATAGCCAAAGGCGGCTCTTCTAACACCGGGCTGAAACCACGTCTGGAATTTGTTAGAGGAAAGCCGAGCTCAGCGCCTCTCCCTTTAACGGCAAAAAGTAGAGTGTATTTAAAAAGTTTGCAAAAGTTTGCTGTAATCTCAAGTTAAGTAAAAAGATGAGTAATTCTGGAACGAGGCAGAGGGTTCCTCTCTGGCAAGATGATGTACCTGTCGGTGTTCCTCAGCCCTGCAAACTTTCCCAGCACTTCTGGGCCATGGTGAGTGACACTGCTGTAGGAAACGTGGACAGAGGCGTAACTGCACGCAGCCAGATTCCAGATAAAACCCTCAGTCAGAAATAACTGGTTCTTGAGATGGGCTTTTGTGGAAGAGGCACAATTATAGTCAAAAAATACAAGATGAAGAGGGTTGGATGTTATTCTGGGTGCTGTCGTGCTGAGCAGTGAGGTTCGTGGGGAAACAGCCCTGGCGGCAGATGGGAGACGTGAATTCTGTCTGCTGTAGTGTTGCTGAGGAGGTGAGGATAATCTTTAAAGGGTTTCCCAAGGTTAGCAGCTAAGAAAAGAATTTTTATATGAAATGGCACCTCCTGCCGTTTCTTAGGAATGATGGAAAAAGTTCTTCATGTCTGAATAGCACGGTATAGAAATCAATGATACGAAATGCTTGATTTTTGCTCCCACCAAGCTGTACACCTTCTACTTCAGTATTGTGCTCTACTAGATGTGCTTTGCTGATGCACACCGTGAAATGCATTTTCCTCGTTCCCCAGCAAGAGATTTTCATTTGGTAGTTTGTGTTTTCTTCTGGCTTTTATTGAAGCTTCTCTTTGTTAAGCATTTTGAATGTATTTGTTCCTTAGCGTCTTCTCCTCCCAGGACAAGACATAGGACTGGTAGGGACCGGCCAGATGACTCAATCCATTTTCCTATAACCAGCAAGGGAAGAGAGAAATGGAAAGAAATCATTCCCCAAGTTGTCCCCATCTTGTGCTGTAAGGGGAGATCTGTTTTTCGGTGTAGGAGGGTGGTCATCAATATTTCCAGTACTGAAGACTTAAGTAACGCTAACAGAAAGCACTGTTTTCTTCTGATTAACTTCTTCATATAGTGCTTTTAATTTTTTTTTTTTTAAAAAGCTCTTTTTCCAGACAGAATCAAACTATAAACTTGTTAGCTGTGCTTTTGTGCAGGTCAGGTGGATGTTGAGATGGCAATGAAATAATCAAATGCTTTAAAAGAAATGACCACAGCTTCCCGTAAGACAGAGCCCAGTGAGGAGGGGAAACTGGTTGGGGAACATCGAGAAAAATCTCAACGTGCAAACAGTTGAATGCAATAATGATCCTAAAGAATTGCTTGGCAGCTTGGTGAGTCCTGGTGGGTTTGTTCGGACAAGTTCTAGGTTGGAGAGGGAAATGGGGACCTTAGGGAGAAGTGAATTGGCAATTCCTGTGACTGTCTTTCTTGTGGTGAGGGGCCCAAAACTGGACGCAGTACTCGAGGTGAGGCCTCACCAGTGCCCAGCACAGGGGGACGATCACCTCTCGGGTCCTACTCCCCACACTGTTCCTGGTACAGGCCAGGATACCATTGGCCTTCTTGGCCACCTGGGCACACTGCTGGCTCATGTTCAGCCCACAGTCCACCAACACCCCCAGGGCCTTTTCTGCCAGGCAGCTCCAGCCACTCTGCCCCCAGCCTGGAGCCCTGCAGGGGGTTGGTGTGACCCAAGGGCAGGACCCGGCCCTTGGCCTTGTTGAACCTCATCCTGTTGGTCTCAGCCCATCCATCCAGCCTGTAATAATTGCAAGGAAGTAAATCTGATGCCACATTCCGAGCAGCCACGAGGCACGGTGGCTCTGTGGGATTCAAGGGCTGCAGCAGCTCTTCTGTTTTTTTTTTGCGGA
Organism: Arenaria interpres; assembly: GCA_013399435.1. Classification (NCBI taxonomy): domain Eukaryota; kingdom Metazoa; phylum Chordata; class Aves; order Charadriiformes; family Scolopacidae; genus Arenaria; species Arenaria interpres. The sequence continues at coordinate 315,255 of VXAK01026687.1, forward strand.
GAGGAACACTGACAAGTTGCTTTAGTCCTCCACGGTACTTCAAGGGTTAATCCTTTTTAAAGTACGACAGTGTTTAATGTTTGCTGACATTTAATTGAAACAAAGCCCATGAAATGAAAAACAAGGTAAGAGGGGATTTCCTAAATCAGAATGGGTCTAGGTTGGGGAGAACTTCATTTCTGTATCAGAAATTGCAACTTTGACCCTAGAGCCGAGTTAAGCTTTGCTGCTTATTTATATTAGAATGAATCTGGTTCAAGATTTTTAAGTCTGACACTGTTCTGGTTTGGTTTTTTTTTTAAACAGAGAAAGAATTATTGGGGAATCTTCCACTATACTTTTTTCATGGCTTGTTCTGCTTCCCTGATGTTACTTTAGATATAGTTTCTGTGCCTTTGTAAATAAACTCATTTTTTCCTGCAGATGTTCCCATTACTGCTCAAATGTCTCAATATAAATTTTGATACGTGCTGCACTCAAGTCGAAAAGCATCACAAATGTATTTTTCTCCCAACAATTACCAAAGGTTACTCAAAGAGCAAAGGCGTTATTTAATTGAATGTTTTAGAACCGTTCAAGAGCAAGTGCACTTGTCGCTTTGGAAATTGTCTGATGCTGCCTTTGCCTCCAGCCACAGAAAAAGGGATTTTGTTTTCCTCGCAGAAGGGTACTCTCATCAACTGTTACCACTTGAGTGTTGACGTTGTACCTTTGTATTACTCTTAGTTCAAGGACCATAAACTTTGTCAGGTTGATTACTCACCAATTAATCTCAAATGGATTTCACTGTCTCATCTGGTTACTTGTATTTCTGTCCCGCGCTGCTGGGTGACTCCTGTGAGGCTCCAGCAGCCCCGGTCCTGGCGGTGCCAGGAGGGTTTGGAGGGTGCTGTGCGTGGCTGGTCTAAATGTCATCACCCAGAGGGGTTGTTTCCACCCAGGGGCTGTGTCCCTGGGGCCGTCCAGGTCAGACTGGTCCTGCTCTGGGTGAGGGCTGGGCTGAGTTCTCACGTGTTACAGGACAATAACATTCTGTGCCATCAGTCTTTAACTCCGGGTGTTACCTAAAGAAGGTGGGGGGGAAAACCCAGCAACCTTTAGCTACCTCTTCCCCTAATGACAGGCTCATGGAATGATGAACCTTCCCAGGCTGCCTCAGTGGAAGATAAAAGCTGTGCAGGTAACAGCACCACAACTGCAAATGTCTATTATTGAAAGGGACGAGAATATTTGGGATACGACTTCAGAACTAAAAGGTGAACAACTAGTATCAAAGCTCAGCAGAAATTAGCTCATTGACAGGGTTCTCTGGTTACTGGGACTGCATGGAAACTGCTCTGGGAAGTTCTCTGCAATTGGGAATCAAGGAGAATTCTCCTATCTGCTTTTTTTTTAATGACAAGTACATTAACCTGTGTTTCCATCTTCATTTAAGTTCTGTTCTGGTTGCTATAGCAAATCTGTAGCTAAGCCATTGGTCAATTTTCTTCAATTAATATCCTTAATTACATTGTCATTTCATCCTTCTCAGTCAGAAGCCTGTCATTCCAGTTGAATTCTCCTTAACAATCCGTATGTCAGGATTTAATTTTCCTTCACATGCCCCAAGGCATTTACGGGGAGGAAAAACCCCACAACTTCTGAAACGCGAACTCCTTTCCCGTGCGGGTGTTTGAGCGTGGTGTGGTTTGAATGGGTCTCTCATGTTGGGTCCTTGGCTGTGTCCAGCTGTGCCTGCGATTACCTGGGGGGAGGGTGTGGGGGTACTGTACTGTCACTATTTTCCTTACAACAAAACTCCTTTGAGTGTGTGAAATCAAAGCTTTTGGTAGTTGGTCACTTGCCAGTCTTGTACGCCAGCAGATACTTGGGGTGGAGTTATTCCATGGCTGAGGTTGGGTTTGGCGTCCTGCAGACTCCAGTGCTCCTCCCTGTGTGGATCCCCTCCAACTCCCAGCATCTACTGGCCCTTCCTGCCCGGCTCTTTGATGGATGGACAGTTAAACTTGGGATGCTTGTCAGAAACAGGCTGTTCCACTGCTGGGCTTGAGAAAGATTGATGTTTCCAGCTGGAGCAGTGAGGGGCTGAAGGACACAAGGACTGTCCAAGAGAGGATGATGCTTCCACCAAGCCCCTTCCCACCCGTGCCCTGGAGTCTGGTACCAAGCCCGGCTGCCTGTAGCACCTAAACGTGCTCTGGGAAGGTTCGTGAGCAGCGAAACGTCAGCTTTGTGAATAATTTAAAAGGCGTCTATTAACAACTATTTGTTTTCAGACCCCTCATATGAGGTTCAAACTCACTCGTCTCCTTGCTACAGTAGCAGTTGGGTGTCTTCATGAATTATTCAGGTCACTTTGTGTAGGGTCTTGATTTTCCTGTGAAGGTTGTCAATACAAATAGCACTGCCGAGTGGTACTGCTGAGCTTAGGAGCTGGGATGAAGGCAAGAGCCTGCAATATAGCTAGAAATTACAGAACTACATTTTCACATGCTGTTGTCATAAAAATATGTTCAGAATTAGGTTAAAAAAGAGCGAGCTGAGATAGTGCTATACTACATGGCAACACAGGCGTTCAGAAAGAATTCCTGGAATGATATTATGCACGTGTGTCACTGCTGTGAGCCGCTGTTTCAGCAATACATCCATTCTTGTCGCTGAAGACATCAAGCCCTTAGTAAAAAATAAGCAACACAACAAAAAAACAAACCAAAAAACCAAAACCAAAGCAAGCAAAAAATGCTGTATGAGCTTTTCCCACAACTACCTCACGCTGTGTGCGCTCCCTCCCTAACCGTTTGGAATTTTATTTAATATTCAGCGAAAGGAAAGGCTTTAAGGCTGCTGCTGGGCTCGGCTGGCAGGAGACGGTTGAGCTCGGCGGCCGTGTGCGAAGCCCTAACAGTGGGGCCGAAGCGTTGGCCATCAGCGGTGCCGTTGGGCGTGAAGAAGGGCTTCCGCTGGGGACAACCCGGTGCAGAAATGTGCTTTGAGGGACAGGGAGCCGTGTGAGAAATCAGCCTGCTCAGTGAGGCTGTTCCTCTGCGCCAGGCTAATAGAATAAGAGAAAGTGGCAGAAAAATAATTGCATTCTCTTTACTAATGAAAGAGCACTTCAAGTCACCGATAGTTTTTCTGGCTTAATTACTGCGCGATGGCAGCCCTCACTGCCTTGGAGTCTTTTGTAATAGCCGTTACATGGACTTATCGGTTCCTGGGTGAACCAGGCAATTTTTTTATACAATTACATTTCAAATGTGTTTAAGTGCATAAGGAAAAATACAGAAAAAAGGAGGAGGTGAAGTAATTAGTGAGCGGGATGCTGGGGAGGTCCCACGGGAGACCGGAGCTGCGGGTTCAGTTCCTGAGGGTTCTTCTCCTGGGTTAGGTCCCATGGTGGTTTCAGCACCTGGAGGTCTTCTGAAAATAGTTATTTATTTAGCATTAAACTTTATGTAGAAATAAAATCCCGCTCGGGTGAATGGAAGAAAATGAAAGAAAAAAGTATAATTTAGCAATGTATTAAAACTTTATTGTTTCACAGCCCTTCTATGTAGTTTGTAAAAGGTGGCCATGGAACTCCTGTTGCTGTTTATTGGCTGAATTCTATGAATTCCAAGCTTTCACACTGAAGGGTGTGAAGCCTTGGGATGGGCTGCCCAGGGAAGGGGTTGAGGCACCATCCCTGGAGGGATTTAAAAGCCGGGTTGACATAGAGCTTAGAGAGATGGGTTATTGATGGGTTTTATCAGAGTGAGGTTGATGGTTGGACTCGATGATCTTAAAGGTCCCTTCCAACCCAGACAGTTCTATGACTCTATGAAAACCCAAGGTGTATATTCAGATTAACAAATAGTTTTGCCTTTGCTAGTCCTACAGTTGTGTGTAGAACAATAATTTTAAATTAAGAGCAGCAATAAAAAAGGCTGTATAGTCTTGGTGGTCAGAAGTTTGTTCCAGTGGGCTAAATTCAGAGTTTCCTTGGGTTAGTACTACTTGAGTCAGGTCCTACGTGTTTCAAAGGCTTGAGTTGATAGAAATAGAATCAATGTTTTGGAATAACATGTTGGTAAGAGCAAAGCAAGTAATAAATAGTTTTCTGAACAGGAATTATATTGATGCTCAACTTCTGAATGCATTTAAAATCGGAGTGCCTCTTTTGTGGCTATATAAAAAGGCCACTGCTTTTCAGCCGAGTTACTTATTGGCCCCCGATCTTAGTGAAGTGTAGAATTCTGATTTTAAATCTAAGTTGGGTTCCCTCCCACCCTTTTAGAGCTGCAAGACTGTGGTGCAGAGCACCTCGAGGTGTTCATTTACCTTCCACAGGGTAAGTTTGTCTGCAAAGAACTGAAATGGTTGCTCTTGTCTTGATGCCCCAAGACGCTGCGTGTCCGTAACCCCTTGCTGGGGGCATGCAGTGGCACCGGTAAAAGCAACTGGGATGATCTGTGTCAGGGCAAACCTGATAATTTTTTATTATTATAGGATCATGTGTTGGTAGTGTGTCTCACCAGGGTCATCTGTACCTTTCTGGCTTGTAATTACATATTGACTCTAAAACTGTTTTCCCATAAAGCAGGAATTCAGCTGAATTTTGTTAAACTGTGTGTAAAACCCAGATATAGCCGTGCTCTGTGCATTTTCAGTTGTTTCTTCCTTCTTTCTGTGAGTCTCAGGGCCTGTTTGAGAGAGCTGTGGTTTGGGATGGTTCGGTGCCAGTAACGAAGCGCCGGGTTCAGAACGAAAGGCAGAGATTCCAAAACATTTTTATTTTTAGATCCTCCTTTTCTTAGTCTTGGATGCTGTTTCCCTCTGCTCTCCTTCAGCGTTATTGCTTGCCAAGCCGTGTGAGGCAACTTCAAACTGACATCCAACCACAGCTTGAAATGTGCCTTGAAATCTGTTTTAATTAGATATGAGCCATAATAATTTAATTACAGATCCACCCACTAAATTGTCTGTTTTGAATTGTAGCAGCCACATTGTGTACAGAAACAAAAGTGTTTGGAGTAGATACCTCAGTGATTTCTATCAAGGGCATTCAAGCTCGGAATAAAGTACCAGAGTGTTGTGATTGTTTAACCTCTAGCTTGCTAATTACCCACATTAATTGTAAAATCTGCCAGATTTCTCTAGCTGTAAGTCAGCTCTGGGGAAGGACCTGAGTGCGGGATCACGCCTGGTGAGGAGCATACGGCCAGCGAGAGATGCCTGGAGCCTGGGAGATGTCTCAGTGCTTTGTGGACAGACCTTTCCAAGAATTATTTCCCATAAATTTGAATTAAATATGTATCACACGTTTGAGATGGAATTCCATCCTTCAGTGTGGCTACACAGGGACTGTTGTCAGAGAGGAGTCACTGCTGGGGAATGGCGTCTGGTTGCTCTTCAATAACCAGTATGAGTTAGTGCTCTTTAAATTTGCAGTTGACAGACTGATGGAGTAATTATTACATCCTCGTCCATATTTGATATGTAGAGTAGGCTAAATCATTTGGTGCCCTGGGGTCCTTCAGTAACGTGTGTTGTAATACAGCAGGAGGGAGATGAAGGAGCCAAGGCCGTAACTGGAGGGGAGAGATGGTGCCTGCAGGACCAGCCCCTGCAGAGGGAGGAGAAAAGTCATTAATGGGAACTTCTTGGGCAGTTCTGTTGCAAAACACCCCTTGCAACCCTCAGATTGAGTCAATCAGTCTGTCTATCATGGATACAACCAGGGGTTGTTGGAGTTAGGGTGAGAGCAGGGGAGTTGCCTCGGGAGAAAATACCTATGAATACGCCAAAGCTACTGCACGAGCATACCCCAGATACGCATCGCTGCTCAAACTGGAAACATGCATTCCATTTATTCTGACTTGTCTAAAATAAGTTTTAAAGTACATTCTTGAAGAACTTTGTATGCTTTAGTTGGAATATCTAAAGCAATACTGCTGTTGAAAATACTGTGGATGAGAGCGCAAATATTCTTTAGTTATTGTGGCTCCTACCTCTCTTCTTGTTAACATTACGTAGTGAAGTTCCCTTTCACTTTCTACCATGCAGATTAAAGGTAATCTTTAGATTGGGGATGTTTTGTACCTTCATCTTCGCAGATGAATACTTTTCAGTTTGGTGATTTCTACTTACGTCTAAATCCTTGAGTTGTTTGATGGATTATTCCCCCCGCCAATTGCTGAACAGTTATTCTGATGAAACCCTGTTGAAGGAATTTCTCAGCGGTTAGCGGGTAAAGAGGGAAAGCTGTGAGATCTGAATTAATCCTGCTCTTGTTGGCAATGGCATAAACTCCCATTTAAAGGAGCGAAAGGACGCTATAAAACCCTACAGATGGCAGGTCCACGGCTGGGGTGCTGTGATGTGCGCCAGGGTATGAATGACAACGCGGTTGTGTGTTCAGAAAGCTTCAAGGCAAAACGTTGTTGAAATGAAACTTCTCCGTAGAAGAGGGGCTGTGGGACCTGGGGAGCGGGACGTCAGGGGAGCTCACAGTGCTGCGGCTGGGGATGGTTTCCATTGTTTCAAATGGTAGTTATCAAGGAATAAGTTGGCAATTTTATCATTACTTTTATGAATGCTTCTTTGTAAGCCAGCAGGCACCCTTGGGATTGAAGCATCAAGAATTCCTTTGGCCACCGCCTGGTGCAGGATTGCACCGAACAGCTCGTATCAGCCGCCTCCAGAGGAGAAAGCTGAGGGGTGATGCTTGTCAGGTGCTTCTCTGTTTCCTTGGCTACAAGATGATTTTAGTGCCCTGTATTTTATTGGCATTAATGAAAATCTTCTGGGATAAACATCTTTGCATGATAGGCAGTGATTTCGGTTGAATCAGAGGCTGTGTTAAAACACCGGCTGTAGGGTTGTAGTGTTTTGGGAACCGATCCAGTCCCCTCTCCGAAGGGGTGAAAATGGGTTAGGAGGACAGAAATATTAATAATGTGTATTTCTCTCTGTTAAATATCCTGAAATGGCAGATTTTATTGTTTGAATCTTTCCTTCCATGACACTCCTATGGCACCAAGAAATTATTTTCCCTGAAAACTCAAGTATGTGTTTCTTAGCAAACACCCATAATTAGGTCAGAATTTTATAAAAGGCTTTCTATTTGCATAGAGTAGCATTAATTCTGCATTCTTCTATCAAATGGAACACAGAGAAGGAACAAATAATTTATTCATGCAGAATCAACCCACATGAATCATTTATTTACCTCTTCTGGTAATTTCGCAAGCTCACTTTTTATGCATTGAGCTTCGAATTAATCAAAAATTTCTAGGGGTTGATTTTGTCCAGAAAATAAGTAACAATGACATAAACAGCTTCCCCTGTGCGGAAAATCATCTTGTGAACTTGGGCAAAAAGTCCATACAGGGTTTGGTGGTGGGTTTTTTTAAATTAAAAAAAAAAACAAAACAACAGTTTTCCCTGTCTTTAACCTTCAGAAAATATTATTAACAAAGGGTTGAACACAAAATTCTTCTATCAAGTTAATCCATGAATTCAGAGCAACTCCCTTGAGCTCGTTAGAGGTTTCAGTAGTGTAAATAAAACTAAACCTGGTGCGAGGGCTTTAATCTGGAAATACAGGTAGAAGTAGATGAGAGGAAAAAGAAGTCCTGACTTCCCTGAACTGTTGGCCGTTCCCAGCATCAAAATTTAATGGAACAAATTCTCCTCCTGCTGAGCCCGGTGACAAATGACCCCTTGAGTTCTCTGAGTGCAGTCTTTGGTACCAGTTAATACGTCCTCGTCTGGGTCAGGGTGGTTCCGAGTTAGATGCTGTTGACTGAAGCCCCTTTGGAGTTCAGGGTTGCTTTTTGTGTTTTGTTCCCGTTATTGATGTTTTGGTTCGAGCTGAAAGAGGCCGGGGCAGAGCAGGAGCAGACGCTGCTCGGCACTGGCCTGTGTGACAGCCTACAGACTCCCTGGCTGCGCTGATTCCCGCAGTTAGAGAAGTACCAGATTTTGACAAATGGTTTACAGAATTTCACACAGTCTCTGATGGCATTTTGATCTGTGAGATGTGTAAAAAAGGCAGAATTAAGCAAAAAAGTGGTGTACTGTTGCTGTGCTGTGTCAGGGAAGTGTATGGTCATTGATTCCAACAAGTATTCTTTAGAAATACCTTTGATCCAGTGGCAGTTTTTAAAATTAGCTAAAACCCACTTTGTTACCTTTGCAATTTCCAAAATCGTTAAGAGTGTCAGAAAAGCAAGTTATGATTATTATTTTGGGCTTTAAAGGGTTACTGCCAGCTGCTGTACTGCCCATCTCGTTTGCTGATTTTTTTCCTACATGCCTAGATGGGCAGTTGGGTTACATTGACATGTCAATCAGAAATATCACTTTTCCTGATTCAATAATGATTTGTTTAGCACGTCAGTAATTAGTTTGCGTTGTAATTAGGTGTTAACTAAACTTGGATCATAACGTTGCCCTGAGAAGAGAAGGGAAATGAGCTGCAGAGGTGCCAGGGCGCCAGCTCAGCCCTTCTCTGAAATGACTGGTGGCTGGAAGTCTGCGTTTGAAATATGTGCCACGACGAGGAGAAGTTAATCGTTAATAGGGCACTTAATTAAGACCAATTAAGGAGATTTGGTCTTCTATCTGCTAGTAGTTTTTTAAAGTATTTGCTATGAATTAAAGAATGTAAGTAAGCAATTAATGAGCTGGCCTTAAAACTCAGGAAATTTGGGTTCAGTTCTGCCGTGGTTTAACCTGAGCAGTAACTAGGGCCATGCAGCCGCTCGCTCACCGCCCCTTGTGCCCAGAAGGACAGGGAGAAGAAGGGGGAAAGGGGACAAAAAACCCTCAGAGGTTGAGATAAAGACAGTTTAATAGAGCAATAATGGGAAAGGAAAGTAATAATAACAAAGGTAACAGAATATACAAGACACGAGTCACTCACCACCTGGGGAATTGATTGCCCAGCAGGGATCATGGATCCTGTCCCCCGGCCAACCCCCATTTCTATGACATCTATGGTACGGAATATTCCCTTAGCCATTCCATCATTCCGTCTCTGCTCCTTCTCAGCTTCTGTGGGAAGCTGAAAAAAGTCCTGGAGTGGTATAAACTGGTTTAGCAACAGCTAAACCAGTAGGCATTGTTGCCATTCCTTTCCTACCAAATCTGAGACACAGCCACCACTAGAAGGAAAATTAACTGTATCCCAGCTGAAACCAGGACAAGTTCTAAGCTTTGCCAGACATACTGCATGAGTAGGGCAGTTCCTGCGTGGGGCAGAGGTTGGAGTAGATGGTCTCCAGAGGTCATCCTCCCCCAGGGGTGCAATGATGCTCTCAAATAATAAAGTAGAAGTACGCAGTGAAGTGACAGAAAGATGCTAGACTATGCTGTAACTGAGAATTACTCAAGGCTGTCATTTTATCCTCTGCTAAAAGCTTCGCAATTGCAAGATTATCTTAACAAAGATGAAAAGTAATTTATTTGCTGCCATTTTTGGCCACTATAAACAGGGCCCTGTCAGGATCTCCCTTACAACAAACATGGTTACAAAGGCTAATCTAACCTTACGTGACAGTTGTTTGCTTGGAATTCAAATCTGGTAGAGCCACTACAAAGCTGTTTTGTTTTGTATTCTGGTGGGCTTCATTTTATTCCAGTGAATGGATAAGCTCTTGAGCCTTTCATTGATATTTTTATATGAACTTACTTCAGGCCACTTAAACAAAATGCAACCCAGAATGATAGAAACGACAGGAGTTAGTGTTTGATGGATGCTTTGTAGCTCTGTTGGAAATACGTTCTCTTAAAATGGTGTGTATTTATGTCACAAGAGTCACTGCTGTAATTGGAATTACCATACTCAGCGGTCTGGCAGACAAGCTGCATGGTAAATACGCGCAGGGATGGGATACGTTCTTGCTCAGAGGACATTCCTGGTACCGTGTAACTACAGCGGGGTGCGGAGTTTCCTTCTCCAGTCTGTCACTTTAAGTGCCTCAGTATTTAGGAAGTGTTAAAAAAAAAACCAAACCCGGACATTCAAAGTTTACTTTGAAGAAGATAGCTTGTGATCAAAAAAAAAAAAAGTTATTTTTAAAAACCACTCTAGATTTCAGCCCCTCTTGCATCTGGTTCTTTTCCAAATGTGCACAAATTCAAAAATCTCATAGGGATTGGCCTTGTCCTAATGTTTTAAGATTTGACACTCTGCGGAGATCATGAAGATAATACTCTACAATCCATTTTTTTTAAAATACAAACTCACTTTCCTCACCACTGTCAGCTGCGCTGTGAGCTGGAATTTTGGTTCTGGAGGATGCTGAAGGTTGGTGGATCTGGCAGCATTGGTTCTGCTGTCTTGCCCTCCAGTGTTGTAGGGTTCTTTACCTAGTATTGAACCAGTATTTTGGTTCAGCACTTGGGCACGCAGAACAGTAGAGAAGTTTTTATAAATTGTACAGTTTTTCAGGCTTTTCTCATCTCTTTTTAGAGTTGGGTCTGAAAACAGCTTCACTTACAGCATTTGCAACACTTCCCGCTGCTGTTGGGTTCGAGGTGCTGAGCAAAGAGCCTTGGAGTGTGAGAGCATCTCCTGGGAGCTGCAAGGTGACCCCAAGAGAAACAGAAGGGCAGTTGGTTGGATCCCATCTCCATCATCCTGGAGAGGGGGTGCTCCAGGGTGTTCTGGGGAGGGAGCAGCGCTGTGTCTTCTGGAGCGGTGGAACGACTCCCTGGGCAGGGGACAGGACCACAGGGTCCCAGACTGGAGGTTAGAGAAATGGGTTCCTATCTTGGTTTTTGTTATCTTACCTTGTCATGGGGCCTGCGGTGAACAACTTCACACCAGAAATGCTGTGGTTCCACAAGCAAAGAGCTGAAGTTGTGTCATTTTGGTGGGATGTGGAGAAACTTGCAGCGTTTTCCAGGCTTTTTGCATCCTGAAATGAGGCGATGGGTTGGTGTACAATTCCCTGCTGAGGTGACAGCTTCAAAATTCTAGTAAACAGAGATGTTTTCTCCAAAAGACCCTGCAGTCCTTTGGGAACAGCTTCTCCTTGCTTATGGTGGAGCACTATGGCCATCTCCAGCAGGTTCAGCAGAGTTGGATGTGGTGCTGCCAGGCCTACTGGGGACAGTGTCCTCTCTAAAGGGCTTGGTTTCTGGCAGGTAGGGAACAAGAGGAGAAAAAATGAAGTTTCTTTAACATTCTCCATGAGGTTAATGGCAAAATCTTTTCCTTGCTCTGGTGTCCTGACCATTAGAACCTTGTGCATGGGTAACGCAAACATCTGATATTCCTTATGATGATTAATTTGATTGGTAACAAAAGCACTTTAAAGTTTATTGGATATTCACAAGGCCTGGTTTCAAGGGTAATTAAACATCTCATTATATCTGGTAATGTTAATTGCGTTTTTAGTTTTATTTGCACACTGACATTTGCTCTGGCTAAAAATAATCTTTATAAGTGGGACAGAAAGGAGGAACTAGATCTAGATGTGTACAAGCCTGTGATTTATAGGTGAGAGAAGAGTGAGGGGGTATTTGTCTGAGAAACAAAGCTACTTGTAGGGATGGGCCTTTCGTGAAGGCGTTCAAAAAAAAAAAGGTCATTTTAAAATGTGATTAAACTGATCCAAGCTACATTATGTTTATTTAGATTTAAATATGACTAATATCTTGTTTGGGTAGAGGAGCTCAAAAAAACCCCATAAATGCACTGTATTAATACATCGATAGACCTTAAACTGCCATGAGCAGGCTCTTCCTCCTCCTCTGGAAAGGTGGAGTTTGTGCTGTTCAAGGATTTAAAGTTTTAGGTTTTATAAATATGACTAAAGTCTTGGAGATCTTACAGGGGAGAGAAGGATTTCTGTTCCCATCTATATGCTTCTGTAGAAGCTAAAAAAAAGCTGGATTATTGATGCTTGGTACGCTTGAATTTAAAAGGAAGAATTTTTGAAATGTATTTAAAAGCCACAAGGACAACATGAAACAGAAGAAAACGCAAGCTTGAAAATAATTTATTTGCTTTCTGAATAATTAAAAAGTCAGTGTGAAGTACATGATAATGCATGTCAGTCCTTGGCTTGTTGGCTATGCTAATTTATTCAGCATATTAGAGTTGGCAATTAGTGTTCGTCACCTAACAGTGTGCCAGTTAAATATTCTTGCATTTTATTAGTCGTTTCTCTTAGTCAGTTTTCCTTGAGGATAAACATTGTGGTGCAGTTGTCACGAGTACCCAGGCAATCCCTGGGAGGGTCGTATATGAATAGTCACGATTTTCCTGGTGAGCGCTGGTTTGTTCCTGCTTTTGGAGACATTACCCCATCTTTAACGTATCTGTGGAATCACAGAATGCGATGGGGTTGGAGGGGACCTCTGGAGATCATCTAGTCCAACCTCCTGCCAGAGCAGGGTCACCCAGCAACACGTCCAGGCAGGCTTTGAATGTCTCCAGAGGAGACTCCACCACCTCTCTGGGCAGCCTCTGCCAGGGCTCTGCCACCCTCAAAGTGAAGAAGTTCCTCCTCATGTTTAGATGGAACTTCCCATGTTCCAGTTTGTGCCCGTTACCTCTTGTCTTGTCCCTGGGCACCACTGGAAAAAGACTGGCCCCAGATACGGGATATTTTCCAATGGCACAGATACCTCTAACAGATGTTTCATAGGTTGGCATTAAGCTCTTCTAATGTCTAGGGGCAAATTAAAGCCTCTGATAGGTGGGGAAATTTTTGCCCAAAGTCCCAAGCAATTAATTGGAAAATGAGAGCTGAAGCGGCTCTCTTGGTGAGGCAGCCTGGGGAAGGAACGGTGAGGGGTCTGCAAGGGAGTTCTTCTGCCTTGAATTTCAAAGCGATTCATCAATTGCCTAAACTATTCCTGAAGATGTTACCCTTAGATGAAGAGCGTGGCTTGAAGTTGTATCAGCGTACCTGCTCTCAAGCTCTTTCGAAAGAAAATAGCTCAATTTCTGACTCCTGTCGTCATGGGTGACCTTTGGTGGTGGGAGCAGCAGAGCGAGAGGGACGCCGGGCTTCGCTTGGGAACAGCTCAACCTTTTGCATACATCAGGCACCGGGTTTGGTGGCTTTATCTCAGCGCCGGCGTGGAAGTATAATGAAAAATGACTTTTCTCTTGTTGCTGTTTGATGGCTTTGAAGCCTGCGCTTGGAAGCTGCGTTGAAGGTAATAGACTTTTCACTGGATAAACTTTAAGATGGGTCGTTCTTTCTCTGGGAAACGGCATTGTGCTGGGGTGTCCCGGCAGTCAGCGGCTGATGGAGTGAGAGGCGCTTTCATCAGAGCATGGGAGTAATCTTAATTGACATAAATCATTTGAGGTCTGTCAACAGCATATTGCTCCTAATCTGCTTTTTCTGCTTCTTTTAGGGATTTCTATTTCTTTTTAAGGATTAATGCAAATCAAACATAATTGCAGGTTTTGTAGGTGGAGGCTAGTCCTGATACATTAAGCGGTGTCAGATTTACTCTTTCACATAATCCTTAGGCTCCCATCTAGGAAACTATGGGAAACAGGGAATATGGTCAAAATAATTGTCAGAGTTATTGCTCAGCCCATTTCTAAACCACGGTGTATTTCAGTTGTAACTGTGAGCGTGGTTCTCAATGGTAAGACGCACTAATCTGCTTAAATAACCTAATACTTAGTATGATTGTGTTAAAGAGAACCAGGAAAGTGATCGACAATTAAAGAAGCTGAAAAACATAAAATGAGCTTTGTCCATAGAAGTCAATTAAAACGTCACTGGGAGAAAGATGCCATGCTGGGCGATTTATTATTGCAGGAGATCTGGTATTAGAAACAGAAGCAATTGATCTGCTGTCAGACATGTCCAAAATGACACTTAAAATGATGGAAACACAAATGAGTTAAATAAGTTTTAGCTCACTAATGAGCTGTGACTTCTTAACACGAAATGTAAATAACGGAGCTCGTCAAGGGAGTGACAGCGTCACCGGTAGAACCCGGCAGCGCTCCCAGGTTCTGTGGGGTCTGACAGATTTCTGAGGAGCCTGTATGAAAAACAGGACACCTTGGATACTTGGTAATTCACAGTCTCGTGGGCAGGAAAAACTACACCCTTGAATAGCTCCTGGGCACGGCCAGCTCGAACACTCATGTTTATAGCTGTAACTTTAAAGCTGATGTGGACTTTTTTTAAAAAAAAAATAAAAAAATCAGAACTTCTCCAGTTCTGAAAACTGCATTAATATTAAATAGTAATTAAAAACCTTTGTATGTGTGCGGAGGACCATCATGGAGACATTTAAAGAACAAAAACCATCCAAAAGAGGATAGCGTACCTTGTACCGAGAAGCTTGGGGAGTTACGGGGTGAGATCCGTTGGCTTTGTGCCAGGGCGTACGGCGTCATTTATTGCAGTAATTCCACCCAAATCCCAAAAGCTAATTGTGTGGCCAGGGCCTTGGGATTCAGGGTAACCATACCCCTTTTTAGGAGGGTTGTTGTTTTTTTTTCTAAAGACATTCTGTCTGGGGACAAGATCCTTTCACTGTTCCTTAAAGCCACTAATGAAGCGGGGAGCACATCCTCCCCCTTCCTCGGGAGATGTTCCCCATCCCTCTTACGGAAAGTTAGAATATATGTAAGGAAATAAATATGTATGTGCGCCTGATAGCGTAGCCTTTAGGGCTTTGATTCGCAGCTAATTTATGGGGAAACAGTGGAACGATGTGTAACTAAAGGACTGATTGTTTTAATTGCTGTGCAGCGGTGGCGCCTCGGGCTGGAGCCGGATCAGTTCTGTCTCCCTCCAGCGTGTGGGAACCGTAGCAGCCACGGGAGCTGCTTTTCCCTGTTAGTGCAGCAAATGGGGCCTTTATTTCAAGGGAACAGACACAGGCTTAAGCAAGTTACTTCCTAGGGGTCTTACACCCAAACGTGTGAGCTGGGCCTTGCACCCGCCTGCGTTACCTGCTGGACTTTGGGCATCAAATTTATTGCACCTGATGCCTAAAAAAATAATTATTGGTCACTAGAAAAAAAAAGTAGTCATGTTCAGGGAGGATTTTTTGAGGAAATGGGAGAAATTCTGCTGCTTTGGTCCAAATTTGTTGAGCCACAACTCGTAGTGTGAGGGTAACATTTAGGAAAGAAAATGGAGGTGCTCTGTAAAACAGGTTAAGGCTATTCTCTTATTCTGAATTGGAATGACGTACTTAATACCATATAAATATTTCTAACTAAATGAAAGATTTTATACAGCATTAAAAATTTATAGCACATCAACTGCCTTAAAAATGCATTTCCTTTCTTTCTAGTCCCGTGCATTTTACTCAGCTTGTCATCGACTGTGACTGGTTTATTATGGGCCTCTTACTCCTGGGCGGTCGTTCCAGATGCCCTTAAGTTTAAGTGAATGCATTTGTGGCGGTTGCTGCGCAGTGACTGTTTTACTCTGTAAATAGACTATAAATTATGTATGGAGAATTTATGAATTAATCTATAGCATATATCTCATACTCATAAATACTGTAGAGTTCCTCGCAGCCTCTTTATAACTTGCGGGTGGAGATCTTTAAAGCGCGGGGTTTTTCATGCTCTTCTCTTGTATCCGAAAGAAGTCATTTTGATTTTCTGCAGTACTATTTTGGTTCATCTTTCAGCACTGCACTTTGCAATGTGCAGAGCAAAACTGTCAGTCGCGTATAATGGAGCAAGAGATGTGCCTTGCTTCACCTCCCTCTTTCGGAAGGGAGATAAATCATGAATGTCGTACCTGTGGAACTGGTTTTTTTTTTTTCACCCAGGTCCTCTGAATAATACGTGTTTTTCCCAGGCAGCTAATTATGGAGTGAGATTAGTATTGTGGCAGATGGTAACCACAGCTGAAGATCTCAGTAACCAGCTATTAAAACACTCTACCTGCTTTGAGTGCAGCGCTAAAACCTTCTGCTCATTGAAAATAACTCTTAGATGCGGCAGTTTATGTGAAGGAGTGGAGATTACGTGGCTCATGGGGATTTTTTTGAAGCATCACCAACCTACCTGTAATACCCCTTCACGTTAGCTAGCCCCTGCCTTAATTAATTGTCTCTTCAGTTAATTGGGCTGAGATAGTTGTAGACTGTAAACTTTTAGGAAGCAGTTTTTAAGGAAGCCATCTGTCTAGTTGCACAGCCAAGGATGGTGATGGGATGGGTGGTACCATCACCTGCGTTGATGGGATGGGTGGTCCCATCACCTGCTGTGGTGGGATGGGTGGTACCATCACCCGCTGTGATGGGATGGGTGGTACCATCACCCGCTGTGATGGGATGGGTGGTACCAACACCTGTGTTGATGGGATGGGTGGTACCATCACCCGCTGTGATGGGATGGGTGGTGGTACCTCGCGCCCACCACGTTCTGCTGTAGCAGGATAGCCGGGAGGTGGGGAGCTGTAGCAGAAGGGTTGAAAGAGCTTTGTTAAAATTTGTGGAAGAGCCAAGAAAGGAATTTTAGTTTCTTGACACCTTGCCCTGTGCTTTGGCTACAGGGTGAAGCTTCCCCCGGGAATATTGCAGTTCGCAAGCTCTGACATTCCATCATACTAAGAAGACTTCCTTATCATATATCTTTAGTAAGACTGTTTTAATTAAAGGAAAATACTGGATAAATATGTTCATAGAAATACATTCTAGGCAAAACTGAAGGAAAATATTGGAATAATCCACTTTCTTGCCATTTGTGGTGTTCAGCCCCTTTATGAACCATTTTGGTGTCACCTCTTGGAAGTACCTCGTTAGTCCCGTTCTTTTTCATCCTTCTCCCTCTGACAGGTATCGATATTTCTGCTTTCCCTCCCCTTTCCCATGTTCTGTGTCACAGATCACCACAGCACTGCATTCTGTGTTTGTGTCTGACTTCACCCTCTGGTGATGGTGATGCTCAGCTCAGATACCGTGAGCAGTACCGTGATATTGCCCCGAAAAAAGCCCAATTCTGTGACTTCATGCTCATGTCTGAGAGTAAAATCCAAACTATATTTACAAATACATAAAGTAAATTATTTACCCTGTAGGAAGTATTGCGTATTGAGGTATGTCAGAAAAAATAAGTAAATTAGGAAATGTGGAAACAGCCAATATTCGAAATAAAGCTGGAAGGAACCCAGGATAGTCTCTGGCTTTTGCAGGGTGGGCACACTTCATTAGGGCTCATCTCCCAAGATGGACCAAAGGCGTGTGGCTCTGCAAGAACATTTTACTGTGTTGGTATTTTCTCTTGCTCCTCTCAGTAGCGGTACAAAGAGATGAGTGATGTGGTGATGTTCCTGTGATGGATGGTAAGAGCACGTGGGCTGTGTTTCTCACACTCCATCTCCTCCTGACAACCCCTGTTTTCCCATCTATTTCTTTTGTTGGCCGTGTAACCCCCAGCTCGGGGGGGGGCTTTCCTCATTCTTCATCCTCCAGAGTTTGTCGTCAGCCTGACAGTTCTTGGGTGGGAAACATTTCATTTATCCTGTGGAGCAAAAATGCTGGTGACTGAGCCTGTTAGAGGATGTGGTTTGGTGACGGTGTTAGTGATGGCTGTGTATGTGAGTCCATATACTTCCAGTATAGAATATCTAGAACATACAGAAACATGGGGTTTTCTTCCGGTATAATCTTTTGAATTTGGGACTTCTTTTAAATGAAGCTCCTCATTCCGCAGTAATGCCTTGAATAGAGGGATTGTTCTTCGTGCTCTTTCCAATTCCGACTGTAAAATTGATCTTTAAGTAGTGCTTTTCTCAGGGTGGTGAATTAACCATTAGTGCAGAATGGAGGAAAATGCTTCTTGAAATACAGGGATTTTTTTTTTTTTTTTTTTTTTTAATGGCCATTAAGCGAGAAAAGAAAGTGCAAAAGGCAATTTTTGTGCCTTGGGGGTGGATCTTCAGTTCTATTCAAGAAGATGGCTTTTGGTGGGCCCTAAGCCCATTGTCAGGAGACCCTGTTATTCTGCCTCCGCAAATAAAGCGTGATGTGCCTTTGTGAGACTCGCACCAGGACTCGAGTAAACTTTCATATCAACTGAACTGAGGTAAATTTGTCTATTTTGCTTTCAGCTTACTAAACAAATCCTTCGGTTGTTTGCAGAAAGAAGTAATTTTGCTTCCAGCGTGTCTGTTTACTAAGAAATAATAAACACTTCTGGGTAGGTTTATCTTGCCATACAATTCTCCAGGTGCCAATTTTTTCATATAATAGGGATCTTCTGATATCTTTACTTAATTTCTAAAAGCTTTCTGTTTATGTATCCTGAAAAAGAAATGTCTGTCTCCGAGTTCTGCAATGGACAGATTTAATCACCAGTGAAAAGAGGTAAGAAATGGCAAATCAGTGTTTATTTTAACTGGACTCAGGAGGAGGGGCTGGGTGCATCCATGACTGATTTTCCCTGTAAGTCATTCAATCTGTTGGTGCCCAGATTTAATGATGGAGGGACCTGTCCCAGACTCGAGGGAGTGTTGTTAGAAGGTAACAGAGAGCATTCTTCATACTGCAGAACTAACGGGAACAGCAGAGAAGGCCAGAGAGGAGCCAGGCTCTGTTTCCAGCTCCGTGCCTCAAGACTTTTGGGGGGAGGAAGGCTGAATAAATGCATAACCTCAAGCTAAAACATGGTTTTCCATTAGTTCTTTTAATCGAGCTTTAAACTACATTTCCAACCTACAAGATAAAATCCATTTCAGCTTTTTAAAAATTTTAAACATACTCTGAAAATTGAATGTCTCCTTAGAGACCCGTGGAGAATAAAAATCAGCAGTTCATTTTCAAACAATATGTTAGCATCTAGTTTTAAAATCCTTACCGATTCTAATTGAACTGTAGCTATTTTCCGGAGCAGAAGTCAAAACAGCCATCGGCTCCACGTGTTGCTATTAGAGAGAGGTTAAAATGGTGGAGCAGAAGATACAGAGAGCACGAACCTTGATTTCTATCTTGAGGCTAAGAATTTCCAGAAGTTCTTCTGCTGTTAGAAGGCGGCAGGGGATTGGAGGGTCCGTACATACCGCATGGGAATTTATCCCCTGGGATGAGTGTGCGGAACCTTGGACGCCGGCCGATACCGTGTGCTGGGGAATGGGTCTGTTGTAGGGCTATAAGAAAAACGACTGCTCAACCCTGAAACAACCCTCGATGAATCTCAAAGTGTGTTGAGTAAAGAAAACAAGCAAAAAAAAGTTCTTAGTCTAGTATTGATGAAATACTGCATTTTTATCCTTTTTTTTTTTTCCCTAAAACTTACAATCATGGTCCGAAGCGGTGCTGCACCCCACATAGCATCTCTGTGCTCAGAGACACTGCAGGGTGTTACCGGAGCCGCCTGGATCGGGAGGACACTGTCCCATAATAAGCATTTTAGTTCTGCCGTTCCCGTCGTGATTTTGTTGGCGCCTCCAGAAGACAATCCAGGAGGAAAAGCCTTTCGAGAAGCTGCGGTCCAGAAAGGGAGCAACGGGCTGGCTCCCGTTCCACGCCTGCGCCGGCGGCCTCCCCGCTCCCCTGCAGCTGGAGAGAGCTCGAAGTTTGGAATTAAAACCCAGGTGCGTGTTGAGGGAATCTGACTTGGGAAAACAGCAAATAGGATGTTCTCAGGGTCTTTCTTGACCCCAGAGTGAAGCGAAAAAAGCAATAAAACGCAATTAAATCACATATCGATTTGTGTATCAGAGAGGAGTTTTGTCTTGAGCTACAAGCGTGATTTCAGGCTCATTTCTCTTGTAATTCAAGGTAGACTAAGAGAGACAGATGTTTTTATAAAACTGTGGCATTCTTTTTTTAATGCAGTCATATGTTTAAAATGTTATTTGATTAAATGGCACTCTGACTTTTAATAATAATAATGCAATGAATAATTTAAAAAGAGAGTATTTCTCATTTTCAGGGAATATGAAGGAGAGGTTATTCATATCCCAGGCTTTTGTTAAAAGGGAGTGAATTACGGTGTGCTTGACAAATTCCAGACAGCCCAGAAGGCTGAAGGTCTCTCTGTATTTATAGAACAAATGCATCAATGCAGAGGGGTTGGAGCTTCCCCACGAGGTCCCATCGTTGTTCCCAGGGGTGTCACAGAGGAGAGCGGGTCAGTCTTGAAGGTGCCTTTGGGGTGGGGGTGCTCCCCCCATGGGCTGAGCCCGACCTTTAATGTCACAGATGACAAGGGAGATGGAACTGCAGAATTTCATTTAGTCCTAACACAAAGCAATACAGTGCTTCAGCTGTCTCCTTGTCCAATTAACCACCTCTTAGATCATCCATCACCAAGCGCTTGCTTTTAATAGCAGCGGTAGTTGATCAGCTGCCAACCAACTTGGGAAGGAAATGAAGTGCCTGAGCTGCAAGAAGTATTTCTGGAGGTGAAACCTCATACCAAGCTCGGTGCCAACTCAGTGATGAAACGCAAAGATTTCTGCTGGCCTCAGTGTGTTTTGTGTCAGGCTGCAGTACCTGGAGATGTTACAGCAAGGAACAGCTCTAGTGGGTGATTTAAACGGTGTGATCTTCCCCTGCTGCGAGGCCATGGAGAAGCTGGTGTTGGTCTGGTGACTGTCTCTGAGTCACCGTCACCTTTTCTGAAGGCAGTGATGAAGCATCGGTGCAATTCAAGTCACTCCAGCAGAAGATGAGAGAATCTAGTAACAATTAGGAGAAATGTAGGGTGCTGGAATGAGCGTCTGGGACTGGGAGGTCAAAGTCTTCTTGTAATCAGAGGATCTAAAAGAATACAGTTTTGGAGTTGTTTTGTCACGCAGTGTCTGGCCATGTGTACCAGGGAGGAATAAAAGGGGACGTGTGGAGAATGTCGGGCTTTCCAAAGCTCACATACTGTTTGCCAACAGGAATGCTTTCCTCTTGGTGTCTTTCTTACCCAGAGCACATTGATTTAACAAACCTACCCGTCGCCTTCTCTTCTTGAACTTGATGGTTTGAAGAAATTCAGCCCAATCCGTCTTGGGCGTTAGAAGATGAAGTCCCAGATGAGAAAACTGTGGTTCCCTTGGCCTAAGTCCAGGCAGGGACACAGCCAGGTGGTGGGTGGCTCTCCGGGAAGGGAAGACCCTGATGGACCCAGCACAGCGTGCCCTGGGTGACGTCTGAGCTGCAGCACAGCCCCTGCCCGCTCCTGCCCCTCTGCTTGGCAGCCCCAAACCCCAAACATCAGTAATTAAAGCGTGGTTTTCAGCCTGCGTTCAGACCCCCTTTGCTTTGAGGGACATCTGTGTAATGAGGCTTAATGTGTTTACCCTGCGATGGGTTTGTTTAATAATCTTTAAAATGAAGGCTCTTTGAGGTACACTTTTAATCCAGCATTACTGTGCGGAGATAAATCTAACATGATTTTTGCCACCAGACTTCTTGCTATTTAACGTGTACTATTTTCTGCAGCTCAGAGAGTGAAATCTGAAGGTGGCAGACAGAGAGGTTGGAGCATATGGTGCACCAAATAAAGTACTACTTAAGGTTAGTGTGAAACAGATAGGACAGACAGCTGTCCTGGGATTCTAGCAATTCTCCGTGTTGGGAAGTCTATAAAAACTTTCCCTTTTAGAGGAATATAAAATACAAGTTGATGACATAGGTATTTATTCGTGCATATTTTTATAGATCGTTTACACGTGTAAATAACTTCTGTTGAATATAAAAATATGGATTGGTAGGTATTTGCATGTCTTACCCAGCACTGGCCAAGAAATGCTGGTGATCTGCACTGGTCCAGAAAAGGTGTACTGACGGAACGGAAGCACGTGAATTCAAAGTAGTTTTTCTTCTTGAAGACTTTAGTCAGTTTATAATGCCACGTTAAGTGCTATCCGTACTTGTGTTTCTAATCGTTGTTAATGAAACTTTATAGGAGAAAAGTTCTCTATTGTAGCATTACTGAAAGTATTAAAAAAAGACATTGTTCTCTCTTATGTTATGATTTAAAAATAACTCCCGTGTAGCCCACGAGCTTTCTCCTTACTGACTTATGCCGGGATATTTTTGCTGCAGGTGCTACTGGTTTGGGCTTCTGTGCCCGCTGCTTCAGTCTCTTACGTTTCTTAGATAAGTATTAGTGGAGTCGAGTGGTGTCACTGGGAGCAGTAACACCCAAATCTCACCCTGTGTCTCCGAACCCAGCTGCTGCCCGTGCAGGGACGCTGCTGCCAGAAATGCCACGTCCCCAAGTGTTTACCTTATTGTGTGTGATGGAAATTGTTCCACTCGCACAACTGCAGGTGCCTCCAGGGAGTCGCAGTGATAGGATGAGCGGCTGCTCGTAAAGATAATGCTGAAATTATGAAAAATATTAAATGCATGTGATAAAATCTTGGTGCCTACTCTTTGAGATAAAAGCTGCCAGTATAATGACGAGGCTATTCTTTTTCTTCACAACCCGTCTTTATTGTCAAAAAGGAAATGCAATAATGAAACTTAGATTCCATTTGTATTTATTTAGAAATGTTACATTCTCCTTTCTTCTAATGTTTTCTATCTGCTTATTCAAGAACTCTCTTCTGTTGTGATCTAAATAACCTGCTTATATTTCTCAGCTTCATTAGCTGGGTTTCACTGAGGATCTTGTCTAGAAAATCTTATTTTATATTTATATATGAAATACTTTATATTTCAGCTTCTTCCATGCTTTCTCTATATTCACAGAAACTTAGTGTAATCTAAAACATTTGCAGATTGCTTTCTGTGAAAGGTGCCATTCAAAATAACTGTATCTTCCTGCCTCTTTGACTTGCTCCTTTAGGAGCTGAAGTTAAATTCAAGGCCAGGTTGGAGGGGGCTTGGAGCAACCTGAGCTGGTGGGAGGTGTCCCTGCCCAGGGCAGGGGGTGGCACTGGGGGGGGCTTTAAGGTCCCTTCCAACCCAAGCTGTTCCCTGATTCTGTGCTTTATTGTCTGGTTTTGGGTGTGCTTCCCGTCCGGAGGCACAGGAGCCCAGCCCCAGGGATCCAGGCTCTTCACTCCTCTCTGCCTCCACGTATTCATGCGGCACAAGGGCTTTTTCTGGAATGACTGATATTGCTTCATCTCATTGGCTTAACCCACTGCAGAAAAGTCTTATCTCTGAACAGTCATAATTAACTGGAAACCTAATAATCTGTGATCAAGATCTCAATCTGTTTTAATTTGCAAGCATATATTTGGTGCAAAAGTTCTTTTTTCACCCCTTTTTTGATTAAATATACCTCTTTTCCCTTCTTTTGCTGGTGTGCTGTATGCTGGAGGAAGATTAAGCCTCCAGTCTCCATCGTGACATTTAACCTTTACTTATCTCATGCTAATTCCATCTTCTTTAAAAAAATTATCTTATGTTCCCCCATGCTGAGAGACAGTGGAGACTCTTCCAATTATTAAAAATTTAAAAAAAAAAAAAAAAAAGTAGAAACCAGATGACCTTCAATTAACTTTATTCTGCTAAATTTTACATTAAAACAATTCCTGTAGGTCATAGGATTTCACTTGCTATAGATCCGGAAACTGGGCTGCTCTTGAATATATTTCTACATCATCAAACAAAGCAAGTTGAATCGGTCAAATAGCACTGAGGTTCTGGGTGAGCCCCAAGGATGCCATCGTGAAAGCCTGGCTTAGATTTCCTGGTTCCTTGTTTATATGTATAAATACATTAGCAGTTTTGTTGTAAATATACAGGATTATTAAAAGATGGAAATGTTGCTGTTCCACCCAGCAGAGGAATGGTAAATGGGTGAATGTTTTGTATGAGATCAGAGCGGGATGGAATAACGACAGAGAGCAGAACAATGGCATTTTGGTGCGTTTTACCAGTGGAATTGGTGGCTCCGCTGAGATAGGAAGAGAGCACTGGGAATTTGGTCCGTGGGGCTGGTGTACAGGATCCGCTCGTAATGTTGTGCACCATTAGCTTGAACAAAGAAACGACTTTCTGTAAAAACATTGCATTTTGTTAATTAAGCTGCTTTGCACCCCAGGAATGGTGCATCGTTAACTGCTGGTGTTCTCCCAAGGACACAGAGCTATTTGTGATCTCGGGGGATGCTGGAGATAAAGGGCTGTTGGTTTTCCAGGGTTAGATTGAGCCGATTGTTTCAAGTAAAAGGCAAAAGATTAAAAAATGGTGAACAGGCTCTGAAATCAAATAGGAAAGTGAAGCCGTTGTGGTGTCTGTAGTATCCTTCCCTGGTAATGAGGAGCATTAAATTCACCCAGGCCCTTCTCTAGGCTTTTTCATTTTAATGATGGCCAGATGCTCCCGGTGGCAAAAGCTTCGTTATGACCAGCAGAGTCTAAAAGCCCACTGTTATGTATTTCTGGGAATTACGGACCTAGGTTTGATGATTGACTTTCAGCCACTTCTGGAGCTCATTTGCTTGGAGCTCGAGTCAGCCTTCAGCATGTTGTAGACGACGCAGAAAACTTCAGAGCAAAACCCATTACAGCTGTAAACATTTAAATGCTTAGTTTCACAGTTCACTGATCTCAGGCAACCAGCTGCTCCTTCCCAGCTCCCTTTTTCTTTTGTTCTGTATTGGGAGTGACTTTTGTATTGATTCCATCAGATCAGGTAGAATTTTTACTTTAAATTCCAACTAAAAGTTGAAGATGACTTCACTATTTTTTAATAGGATTCCTGTCAATTATACTGAATTATTTATGGAAGAGTTCAGACTGCAGAGAGTTTCCTGTGGGAATTTCTGGTGTTTTCAGCGGTTTCCAATCTGCTGTTTCATTAAGCCATGGATCCAGTGGACAAACAAAAGGTTGTTGCTCCTTTGTTAGGGAACCACGTGTCTAACGGAGCCTTGTCTTCATTTGCTGCCGCCGGTTTTACCCAGGCCCAGACTCCATGACTCAGAGCGTGAAGACTGAGTTGTATATGAATTTTTTCCTAGAGGCCTTTAATTGCTAAAAGTCAATTATTTGAGCATAACTCTTATTTGGTGTGAGAACAGATGTCTTAGGGTCCAGGCCTCCTTCCCAAACAGCCCCAGCCTGTAAGGTCCTGAGCTAAAGAGAAGGTATTGATAGTGTATTATTACCTTTAAGGTAATAAAATGATTAAAGAATGAGGCCTAAAGAACCTGCCAGTATGCGCATCCCTTTAATTAGGAAGTTTTCCCAGCGTCTCTTCCTGGGATGTGCCCGGCCCGACTCCCACACGTTAAACAGCGACGTGAGTGTGGGGTGCCTTTTCCCTGCGGATTCCTGCGTGGAAACAAGCCGTGTATTTCCCTGATCCCCAGCCACGGCAGGGAAACCTGCCTGTTGTCGGATAAACAGAAGGTGAATGCCATTATAAATGAAGTAGTGGTGGTGACACACAAATAAGTGTTTCTTCTGTTGCATACTTTCGGATCTTTATGACACACAAACTGTTGGAAGAGCCAAAATGAGAAGGCACCAAAACCAGGATGGAGATGCGAGACCTCAAAAATCACCACGTAAACATCCTCTGAACGTTTTCACAGCAGAGTTTTGATTTTACTTTGCAGGTAACAGATCTCGTCTGGTCTTGACCCATCCCATTTGGGTTTTGTTATTGGATTGTTATTAATGACAGAGCCGGTTACTGGTCCCTTTGGCTGGCTGGGAAGTATCTATAGACTGGTATCTCTACATCACCATCTTCACCGTCGCCGTCCAAGGCTGTATTCCTTTCATACATCTCTTCTTCCAGCCTCTTTTGAGCTCTTTACCACTTAAATACAATGAGGAGCTTGGCAGTTCTCCGGAGCAGCAAGGGTCAGTCTCTTCCCCCCTTTATGTTTGTTGGGCACTAAAAGAGCTTTTAGCAGGAAAACCCGAGCAACAGTATCTGCTGATCTCCAGCTGGTAACTGGTTAACTGCTAGTTTATTGATCAGATCAAAAGCTCCAACAAGTGTGCAAAAAAAAAAAAGGCTTACAGAAAACAGGATGAAGACAAAAATCCAACTTATTTGCTGCTACATCCGTGGAAAGCAGTTGAATTTTAAGTGAAATTTCTCACTCTCTTACCAAATATCTGCAGCATCCTTTTTTTTTTTTTTTTTGGGAAGGGGATAAATACCAATCCGTTTTGGATGGGACCTAAAACTGCCACAATTAAAACACAAAAGTGCTCTGAGCGCTCAAGTTTTGCCTTTCAGGGCTCCCATTCTGAATAGACCATTTTGATAATTAAAACCAGCTCCGACATGGTTGTATTTGTTGTATTTTAGCGCTGCAGTTCGGAGCAGGAGTGAATCAATCTCAGCCCTGGCTGTTTGGAGGCGTCAGGAACACATGGACTGAGCTCCTTTTCGATGAGCTGAGGAGATCTGTGCCCCGGGAGCGTGGCTCATGTGCTGGAACCACTTATGGCCATTCAGGCAGGTCAAATGCAGCACTATTTTGAAGAAAAAAATCCCTTTGAAATATGCGTTATGGATGGCAGGAGCCCAGCACCTCCGGTACCGCTCTGCACATCTGCTCTGCACTGCTGCCTGATACGGACAAACCCCCGCGGTGTGCAAGGGGGAACTCACTGCTCTTCTCTTTTTTCCCCTTATTTTTGCAAGTGCGAAGCCTGAAGGCAGATGGAGTTCAGATGATCAGGAGTGCTTGGATTGAAAGCCAGCTCTGCCAGGCAGGAGGGCTGTGCTGAGGCTTGGCCCTGCCTCTCCTCTGCCCCCCCACCAGAGGCTGCCTCGCAGGAGAGGAGCTTCACCGGTGTCTCAACACGTGTTCTTATGACTTTTATATTCGGTAAATAGGAACAGAGCTTGATGTTGGGCACAAGGAAATGATTTCAAAGAACTTTCTTGCCTAGTGTCCTCCTTGTGTGCCAATATCCCTCTGCAGCCTCCTCCTTTCCCCTGAGATTCCCAATTACCCGGGCTGTGCCTTGAAATCTTTTTCAGAGATTGTAGTCACGCACAACAAGAAGTTAAGAAGAATACCCTCAGCCTTCGTTTGTTGTCGCTGTAAACTAAGAATAGAGTGATGCAACAAACAGATCGGATCAAAAAAGTTTGTCTCCGTTTTGGATTGGAGTTAATTAAACCAGTGTGAAGAATATAAATCCTCCTAAGAGCTGCGAAGATCCTCAGGAGGCGGCTGTCAGTTCGATAGTAAATCACAGCCGAGTCCTGGTACCACGTGGCACAAAACTCCTGCAAAAATAGCTGATTGCTGGCGCTTGTTTTCACCAGTCCTTTCACATTTACTATCACCAGGATTAAAAATAAACTGGAATATATTATGAATGATATCATCGTTCTTCTCCTAACCAAGAGGAGTTGTTATTTTTCTATTTTGGGAAAAAGGACATAAGGCAGTAGCTGTTTTCTGGGATCCTCATCGTGGTACAGGAGTGCTACTTCCACGTTTTCCAATATGAAACCCATTTAGGTATGAATATAGGCTGCTACATGTTATACAGGCCTCCTTTATATTTAATAAAGTTAACTTGGAAGCGGTGAGTCTATTTAATCAATGCTCTTTCAGGTAGCTGAAGTGGTGGGTAAAATGTGTATCATTTTAAATTCTTCACTCAAAGTTATACCTTTTTTTTTTTTTTTCCCACTACATAAATATACAAATAACATTTTTTCCAAATATTAAACTTTTAAAAAAGCCCCAAATGTTTAGTAATTGGTTGAAAGGTAGCAGGAAATTAATTAGGCTGCCCCACTTAGCCCCATCATTTGTACTGCCAATGCAAACAGCAGAGGATGATGTGTCTTCCTTTCGTAACGCTCTTTCGTGTATGTTAATTCCTACATTTCTTGGCTGCAGAACTGTGCGTGGAATAATAAATAATAGGATAAGGATATGCAAATGGAACGATGGAAGCGAGAGATGAAG
Organism: Arenaria interpres; assembly: GCA_013399435.1. Lineage (NCBI taxonomy): Eukaryota > Metazoa > Chordata > Aves > Charadriiformes > Scolopacidae > Arenaria > Arenaria interpres. The sequence goes on from VXAK01026687.1 coordinate 343,048, forward strand.
TAAATGGTAGCGTCGTGGTGCAAGGTCGTGTCTCTGAGGTGTGAGGTAATGCGGAAGGATCTGAAATAGAAAAGAATTTGGAGGCTGGAGGAGAGCGAAAGCGTCATCCCTTGTTAATGCGCAGGCTCGCAGCTTGGGACCAAGGGCTCCCGGGGGGATATCTGTCACCTGGAGGCGAGGGGAGGTGGGACACGGGCTCCCCTGGGGAGGTGGAAGGTGGGTGAAAAGTACCCTGTAGAGAAGGTGGTGGGGAATAGGGAGCAGGGCTCAGGGGCCCGAGGGCTGTTGTGCGGTCCCTGGGAGGGGGTATCCCCCCACCGGGTCTGCCAGAGGGATTTAGGGACAACGCTGCGGGTCTGTGGCTGGGGATGGAAAGCAGCATGGGAGGAAGCACAAAGGCGCCTCTGGTAAAGGAAGTCCAGGTGTTCATTTTCTGTAGGAGGTTTGGGATTTGCTTTCCCCCCATTATTCTAAATTCCTCCAGACTCTCAAAAACCAGTAGTCCCAGCAGACGTGCTGGCATCTCTCCAGAACCAGAGCACAAGCTTTCTGCGGGGCTGTGGTATTGAGTACTTGAGATAAGGGTGGCCTGACATCTGGCAGGGCTCCTGCTCAGCTGATCTGAATGATAACTCATGGGCATATCGTTGTAGCTACCTTTTAATGATTTTCATGAAGGTGCAGGCTTAATTTATCTCATACTGGGCTCCTCTGAACTATTACTCTTCCTGCAACTTCTATAAATTACTAATGATATTTTCTTTAGCACTGGAATGTTAATGAACTAATTATTCAAAACAATTTGATTAGGAACAGGGTTTTGGGTAAAATATGTATTCTGCAAGGCTACAAGAATTACCAGGTCTTGGTTTGATGGGCTCCGTGGAACCGATGAATAATAACAATTTTTTTGTTAATTTGGATATTAAATGTTGCAGGAATCTGACACGGAAGTGACGCTGTGTATCGTCAGAATCAAGATGTGGGTGGATGTATTGGGGCTTCTAGAGATTTTGCTAAAAATGTGGCTGGGCTGTATCTTCAAAATAAACAAGTGAAATCTTGGATGCCTGAGCGTTTTGATTTTGTTCTTCCCTTTCCCATGCAGTAGGCTCTAAAGGGTGCGTTGTGTCAGCTTTTTCTGTAGGTTATGAACTGTGAATCCTTGGTTTTCCTTGCAGAACGGGTGTGACATGGGAAGATTTCCCTCTTGTTGCAGGTTAATTAAAGGACCGAGCTTCTTGCTGTGACACAAACCCGCACGTGTGTCTGTGAGCTCTCCGGGCTGTCCCCATCCCAGCGGGAAGGACAGTGGCCATCGGCGTGGGCTGCCTCCAGAAAACCCCTTGGGATGCGGTGAGTGGTGCGGTGGCTTATTGCAGAGGGTTCAGGGAGTAAAATAAAACAAAAACCTGAAGCTTGTTAAGGATAAAGAAATTGGGGTAGGCTCTGCCTGCTCCAGGCGTCCCTGCAGGCGGATGCCCTGGGAACCGCTTCCTAATACTCCTCCTTCAATAGTGGTTTAGTTGTGTCAAGGTCTTCTGTTGTTTTTCCAGCTCTTGCTATAATCCTGTAGTAGATTAAGCCCTTTCAGGAGTGGTATATTTTGTATTTATGAATATTTGTAAGAGCCCCCAGCTCCGACGGGCTGTTTTTCTTACGCAGATGATCTGCTGCTGGGATAGGTCTGAATGATTTCTGTGATGTTATTCCTGACTTTAAAACATCTGATAAAATTGAGGCCAACATGTGCTGGGATTTTCACTTTTTTTTTCATACTTGGATTATTACTTTGCTAGACTAAGAAATTAATATCTATAAATCCTTTTCTTTCATGGAGAGCGATGCGCGGAGTAGCTCTGGTACAGATGGGGAATGAAGGAGATGGGGAAACATTGAACTCCTGATAGATTTTGCTGTTGTATTTATCTTTTTTACAAAACAATTTAACAAAAATCCTGTTTCTCCGGGATTAATCTCTGCTCATCTTCATATGGGGCTTGAAAGGGAGATAATCCGGTTCTAGCCCCAAGGCAATAATACTGTGGACCCTAAAAGGCAAAATGTAATGGGACTTTCAAAAATACATTTTTAGTGATTGACTTGCATGAGCACGATGCGCTTCTTAGTCTGGAAAAGAATTTGTCTGGTCACTGGAAGTTTGTTTTCTTTGTGGTAGGTCCTGCTTCTGGGAAGTTTTTATTGGAGAATCCGCATTACTGTAGGGAAGAGTGTCTGAGTGATTTGCCGGCGCCTTTCCAGTGATTTTTGAAACTTGGGGTCTTCGATTGGCTTTGAAAAAGGAATCTGAACAATTGCATAGATGCTGAAAAACTTCTTTTAGAAACTAGTGGCAAGTAACACTTCTTGTCACTCCCTTGATCCTGGAGCGTTTTATGAAGGCAAATGCTGAAATGGAAATGACGCCTCTTCTCTTAACGAAGGCTTTGCTGCCTCAGCTGGGACATGTCTCTGCTCGCTCTAATCTTACCTGAGCTTGCGGAGTTTTTCCAGTGTGTTTGTGCAGAAGGGCCTGGACAGTCAATGTGGCCCTTGCCTTCCCCTCTGGTCCTTGTCTTTTCTCCATCCCTCAGTTTACACCCACTGTTCTGGGCTTCTTCGGAGCTGGCTGACTCCAAATTAGGTTTTTTTATCTTCCTTTCCTGCTCTTTTTCTGTTTTTCTCCCATATCTGCTCACTTTTCACTTTAACATCTTTTTCTGTCTCATCTTTCCTCTCCCTTTGCTGCATGTCACTGGTGTGGAAAAAAAGCCCTGAGGGAAGAGCACCCTCCAGGAGATCTGTGATCATCCCAACGTCGCCTGGTGCTGAGTCTTGCAGCCTGTTCCAGAAGAAGCGGATTTGTGGTCTGCAGACTTCAGCCTTGAAGTTTGTCGCTATGTATTTGTGAGGAGAGATGTTTTGAAAGCAGACAGGACCTTGTAATGCTGCTGCCTTTAAAAACCGGAAAAAAAGTAGGGGAGAAGCTACTGGATCATGCAGAGATGAGTGTGGGTTTGCTCCGTAGGTCTAATATGTCTGGGACCCAGCCAGTAAAACCACTCAGACTGCTTTCGGGATTATTTTCAACCCTGATACCATGCTCAGAGTTTTTTTGGCATCTCTGGGGTCTGTTCTTTTGCAGAATAAACTTCCAGACCTTGAATTGGGTTCAGGGATTAGAGCACCAAGTGACACATGGTCTGTGGACACTGCTGCTAGGGGTGTTAGTATGAATTGTTTTATTTGATTGGATTAAGCTTCACTTCTCAGTAACTGGCTTTTTCTTCCCAATCAATTAGAAACCGCAATATTAAATACATTGGTTGCATCTTCTGCTATACCAAAGTTCCCTTGTTACAAAAGAAGAGGTTGTATTTAAATTAAAACATCATTTATTTGGGCTTTAAAATAACTGTTGGATACTTGGGTTGTTGCCATTTAAATGAATTTTGTATCTAAAATAAGATTCTTACAAAAATATATTTGTTAAAAGGAATTGGTGCACGTGCCAAGCCTAACTTGGGTGGATGGGAATGTGGATGGTAACCTGAGTTTAGGAGATGTAAAGTTGTTCTTGGACTTTATTGTCATACCAGGAGCATCCCCGTGTCCAGAGAAGGGCAATGGAGCTGGGGAGGGGTCTGGAGCACAAGTCTCCTGAGGAGCAGCTGCGGGAGCTGGGGGTGTTCAGCCCGGAGAAAAGGAGGCTGAGGAGAGACCTTCTCGCTCTCTCCAACTCCCGGAAAGGAGGGTGTAGCCGGGGGGGGGTCGGTCTCTTCTCCCAAGGAACAATAGGAAATGGCCTCAAGTTGTGCCAGGGGAGGTTTAGGATGGATATTAGGAAAGATTTATTCACCAAAAGGGTTGTCGAACATTGGAAGAGGCTGCCCAGGGCAGTGGTGGAGTCACCATCCCTGGAGGTATCTAGAAGCTGGGCAGCCGTGGTGCTGAGGGACATGGGTCAGTGGTGGTTTGGGCAGTGCTGCGTTGATGGTTGGACTCGATGATCTGAAAGGTCCCTTCCAGCCCAATTCTAGATTCTCTATGTCCCAGCCATACTCTGGCACCCGGTTCATTTCTGTAGCAGTCATACAGTCTCCACAGCACCGGAGCAGTGAACCAACGTATCTTGTCCAAAGTGTTGCTACTTCACAACAATGAAGCTTTTTAATTTTTTTTTCCTTACCTTAAACCTACAAAGACTCATTAGATGCAAAATAACCTTTAGAGGCAACGAGGGGGTGTATCAGGCATCCAAAAACTGTACAATTATTCGGTTGAGGCTAAATTTTCCAAATGATTACAGTCCATGCTAGTTAGTTTTATTCCCAATTACTGCCCAAAAAATCTATTTATAGGATGGTTGCTCCCAATCAAGGAAGAGATGAAACGTCAGAGAATGTAAAGAGTGGAGGAGAACAGTGGAGGTGCACCGATAATTAATGCCTGAAGGGAAAGCAATTCACTTTGCACGGTGTTCTCATTCACTCAACTGCATTTCAACAAATTCAACAGATCTGTGTGCTGTACCCTGATTGCAGCTACGGAGCAGAGGCAGATGTCATTTTGTGGTGACTTCTTAAAGCGAGATCGTACAAAGACTGTCCCGCATAAATTCAGGCAGGTACTGCAATATGTGTCCTGTGAAAACACCCTGAAAGGTTTGGCGTCGTGGAGGCTGCTCGACTAGTTGGGGTGAGCTGTAAGGTATTGGTGAGCGTGAAAAAGAGAATATAGCGCTGGGCTTCTGTAGATAAAAGGGCACAAAAAAAGGAAAGGCAATTGCTAATACATGAAAAGCACCAGTGCTGAACACAGTGTGTGTTTTATATTATGTACAACTTATGATGTGAGCTACTGTAGACTGAGGAATATTTAATGGGAGGAAATTAGAGAATTAGTACTGGTGGTGGTGCCTCCGTGTTTACGCGTTCTGCCCTTCTCTGGTTTGATCTTGGTTTGATCTCAGCAACTTAGGGTTTCCCAGCTGTATCTGTTTGCTTATTTACAAGAAATGGGGAAGGTCTCTACGATTTGCTCGCACTTCTCTTATCCCGGTTAGATTCACTCTCTTTTATTTGAAGCTAATTAGGAATGTAAAGTCCTTGAAGTCTGGAAACAGTTTTGCAGAACCTCAATTTGCAGGACACCACCTTGTCCGTCCATATTGTCCTGGAGGCATTTTTCCCATACCAACCCCCAGCCCCGAGATTAAATAAAAAGACATATTTGAGCTAAGCAAGTATGATTTCCCATGTATATTCAATACAAACTTTCATTTAGATGTTCAAAATGATTCAGGGGAGGTTGAGAATGTGTCAGCTTGACTGCAGAGTTTCGATGTAGGTTCGTCTTTTAGATTCTTATTTTTGTGTTGGCCCAAGTGCCATCATTTCCTCCCTCCTTTTTACTTCTCTCAGTCTGGGCTATGAAATGTGTTTTCAGTTACTCGTAAATAGTATCCTACTTATATAAATCTGGAATATTTGAAAGCTGCTAGAAAGCACCGGAGGGGCCTACAGTTTCACCAGAGCTTGTACTACGCTGGAGCGTTTCTTTCCTTGGTGGATCGGGTAATATAGCTAGACAAGTTTTATTTATGACTTTTTATGTATTTATTATTTTGCTGCTTAACGCGTGGAGCACTTAGATCTTCTCCCTCACAGAAACTCCTTCTATTCACGGCAGAGGCAGAAAAGTGGAGTTCATGCACTAGCGACCTGTGTTCCCTCACACGCCGCTGCACTGGCACTGCCCTCCAGCCCGCCTGCCCCGGGCTCGGCATCGCTGGGCAGGACTTACAGCAGCTCTGGGTATTTGCAGCCTCGGGGCCGTGATGCTGAGGATCTCCGACGTCCCTCAGGGTGGTGGGACAAAGCAGCAGCCAAACCTCAGTGACCAGCGGGACAGGGACCTGTCGGGGGGCTGGTTCCCCCCTCCCCGTCCTCAGCCCAGGCGCCGCAGCGTGCAGCTCTCTGGGTTTATGTCTTCTGTCACAAAATAAACTTTAGGTTTAAATCAGATGGTAGTTCCACCGAGGGAGACCTGAAACTGTGATACTTAACGTTGGTTGTGTCCCGTGTTGTACCTTCGCTCTGTGTGGAAGAGCTGAAAGCTTCTCTCTGGAGGGGTGTGGAGCAGCACTGAGCCCGCTGTGAGCCCGGAGAAGGGGGGGCAAATCCACCCCCCTCAGCTTTTACACCAAGTGTTGGTTTGCTTTCCTCCCTAACTTTCCTCCTCCTGTGTGTTGGCATCCACTGCATTTTTCTAATTAATACCTAACATCATCTTTTTTTTTTTTTTTTTAATTTGATTA